>CM035159.1:120561409-121111409 GCA_020205615.1 Panax quinquefolius | reverse complement strand
AAATTTTTTCCAGATGTATAAAATAATAAAATTTTGTCATTCAGATGTTTCAGATATATCAATTATCAAACAACTTTTTTAATTCAAATTCAAATTCAACTCATTCAGATTCAGATTCAGCTCATTCAAATTCAAATTCAGATTCATTAAATTTTTATCAAACACCCCCTTAATTTTTAAGTATAATCAAATTGCACAGCATGCCCACTTCCGAAATGTGAAGTCATGCATGGTACTGGCTCAGTCCCACAGGAAAAAAAATGTTACTATTTTTTTCATTATTTATTTAATTTGTCTTGGAGGAATACAAAGTGATTTATTCGAAATAATTGTATTTTAAGTTGTTTCAAAATAATTGTACAAGAAAATAAATAAAGCACAAATTAATTAAGGGGATATATGGAGGAGTATAATTAATTCTTTTTGATATTAAGCAAGCATTTTGGGACATTCACACCCGGAAAGTTTGAAAACGTTGAGGAGAGGGTACTGATATATATATATATATATATATATATATATATATATATATATATATATATATATAATTAATTGAACGTATCATAATTAAAGATATATATGTAGTTTTCAAATGGTGGTGTATGTAGTTTTCAGAGCAAACCATGCTATCATTTTTCTCTGCATAATTGAAGCAACCTGATCCAAAAGGAACCACTCTTCTAGTTAATAATAACATGATGAGTCTTATTTTAGTCTCTTATTAATAAGAAAAACATTAAGATTTATATTGGACATATTTAAACGTAATTTTTTGAATGATTTTTATTTGGGAAATTAAAGCTAAATAGATCAAATATAAATCTTATATGGTGATATTTAATTAAGAAAATCGACAAAATTTTGAGATTCAATTTCGAACAAAGAAATAGGAGAGAGATTAGATCAAATCAGTCCATGCATACCTACCATGTCTCATAATATTAAACATGCATGTCAAGTTCAAAGTTAAAAGCAATAGAAACGGTGGTCGATCTAGGCCTTACTTAATTCTTTGCTCCCACTTTTATTAATCAGTACCCCTATATATATATATATATATATATATATATATATATATTTGATTTCCATCCACAAAGAGGTTCTTTAGTAGTCACAGATCGCATAACAACCTTTTTGGACGATTCCAGAAGTGCAGTTTATGCCAAACGTATAAAAAAAAAAAAAAAAAATTTCCGTAGTAAAGCTATTTCTAACCGCTAAAAAAAAAAAAAAAAAAAAAAATCCCAACCGTAGAGAGCCTCTACCGCTTACAAAAAAAAAAAAAAAAAAAAAAAAAATCCCAACCGTAAGAGCCTCTCTTAGGTTTACAAAAAAAAAAAAAAAAAAAATCCCGTAGTAAGAGCCTCTAAAAAAAAAAAAAAAAAAAAAAATCCATGCAAATGTTTGTTTTATAAAACAAATGTTTTTTATTTTGTTATAAAATATAGCGAATGTTTGTTTATTTTATAAAAATGTTTTTATTTTGTTATAAAATATATTATAAAACATTTGTTATAAAATATTTATTTTATAAAACATTTTTTTATTTTAAATAAAAAAAAAAAAAATGTTTATAAAACAAATATTTTATAACAAATGTTTTATAATATATTTTATAACAAAATAAAACATTTTTATAAAATAAAACAAACATTTGCTATATTTTATAATAAAATAAAAACATTTGTTTTATAAAACAAACATTTGCTATGGATTTTTTTTTTTTTTTTTTTTTTTTTGTTTACAGACAAGCTTACTTATTGAATCCATCCAAAAAAAACTGCCTAGTAAGCCTGCAGAAACGCAAAAAAAAAAAAAAAAAAAAAATCAGTAGTAAGCGCTGGCCAGACTACAAAAAAAAAAAAAAAAAAAAAAAAAATTCCAAGTAGTAAAGAGGCTCTACACAAAAAAAAAAAAAAAAAAAAAAAAAAAAAAAAAAAAAGAAATTAAAAAAAAAAAAAAAAAAAGTTTCAATAGAAATCTCAATCAACAGAGCCTCTATAAAAAAAAAAAATCCATAAAAAATGTTTTTTTTTTTTTTTTTTTTGTTGTGAGGCTCTTACGGTTGGGATTTTTTTTTTTTTTTTTTTTTTTGTAAACCCAGAGAGGCTACTACTGGATTTTTTTTTTTTTTTTTTTTGTGTTTCAGAGGCTCTTACTATTGATTTTTTTTTTTTTTTTTTTTTTTTTCAGAGAGGCTTTACTATTGGAATTTTTTTTTTTTTTTTTTTAGATACGTTTTAAGACAAGTTCGCACTTCTGTCGTCTAAAAAGTAATATCAGATAAAGACTTATAAAGAATCTTTGTGGATGGCGATTTAAATTCCTATATATATACTCCTTTCTATACAAAAGTCATAAATCCTTAACTAGATAGGCTCATAGCTATAAGTAGTCAAAATTCAAAAATAATATTTCATTTGTCACAAAAGAGTTTTATTTATAAGTTATAAATATTAATTGAATATATATTATATTTTTGTTCCGTTCCATTAATAGAGTGGTATGATGATGAAATTTAACTTAAAGATATATATTAAGTTATTTAATACTACTAGTATCACTAAACATTTACTCTTTTTATACTCATTTAATTTGTGATTGAACGCGTCTAGTATTGTTTTTGGTATTCTTATTAATTATCAGTATCTTGTTTGAACAACTTGATGTGATTATATGTGAACCAATGTTTGAGATTAATTTATATTTGTTAGTATTATTATTAGCCCACGAGAATACTTATTTTCGGGTCATTTGTTATTATTAAGAAGCGGATATAAATAATTAATCTCGACTATTAATTCCTATATTAAATGATAAATATGGTGTATAACTATTTTTGATTCATAACAAATATATATATTATTATTTATCATATATATATATATATATATATATATATATATATATATATATATATAGTGGTCACACTATTTGGAATTTTTTCTCTCTCTCAATTATGATTGATAGAGATAGAGAGCAAACTTTATTCAATCACTGATCTCTTGGAACAAAGATAAAAAATATTGGAGTCTTGTTAGAATTATGACCAAATCTGAAGCAACTTTAGTCTATTGCTACGACTTTCCGTGAATATGATGTTACCAGCTTTTGACAATATATATATATATATATATATATATATATATATATATATTGATCTGGATCTTAAACTTATCCCTTATTTAACATACGTTCGTTATAGGTTTGGTCTGTCGCTATATGTTATCCGTCGATAGTTCTATATATAACGATGGACCGAATCGTCGTCCAATCCGTTGCTAAAGAAAGATATGCAAAATATATTAAATAAGTGGTAAGCTTAATATCCGGACCGTATGTATATATATATATATATATATATATCTTAAAATTCACATCTTTTAATTACTTACTTGTAGTAAGATCTAGTTGAAAACCGGATCTAAGATAATTGGATGTGTAGCCAAGAACTCAGTTACAAATAATCCATGACAGATATATTCATTGGGCTTAACATTCAGCGGCAAACAACTAACGCATCAATGTGACCCATATATATATATATTCATTAAAATTGGACTAGGCCTTTAACGGAAGGAATTTGTGACCATAGACTTCCTCTTTATAATATCATATTAGGTTTGCAAAATATATGTACTATTTATTTTGATTTAATATTATTTTAAATTATTTTATTTTATAATAGGGATTAATAGTCCTGTCATGGATTCAATTTGGCAAAACTAATGATTTGGCCACCGAAGTTGGCACGTTTTATTGAATACTCGATTAAACTTTTAATTTTTCAAATTAACTCACTGAACTAATTTTTATTTTCAAATTGGGTCATTCCGTTAAAATAAGTTGACAGACGTCAATTTTTTATCTACGTGGCGCTGATGTGGCAAAAAAAATAAAAAATATTACTTAAGTGGCAAAAAAAAATCAAAAACAGATTTTAAAAATAAAAAAATTAACATTTTAAAGTTTGAAAAATAACAAAAACATAATAAAATAAAACAAAAACAAAAAAAATCAAAATACCTTTTCTTCTTCAACTAAAAAGATTTAACCATCTTGATTATTTGGCAAAAAATGTAATTTTTTAAAATACATAATTTTTTTAAAAATGTAATTTGTTAAAAATAGAATTTTTAAAAATGCAGACTTTTTTAAAAACAGAATTTTTAAAAACATTACTTTTTAAAAATAGAAATTTTAAAAAACAGACTTTTTAAAAAACAGAAATTTTTAAAAAATGAATTTTTTTAAAGCGTAATTTTTTGAAAAATATATATTTTTTTAAAAGTAATTTTTTAAAAATGCAGACTTTTTTTAAAAACATAAATTTTTTTAAAAAATAGATTTTTTTAAAAAGCTGTTTTAAAAGTTCTATTTTAAAAAAACTGCTTTTAAAAAAATATATTTTTAAAAAAATCTGTTTTTTTATTAAAATATGTTTTTACAAAAATTTTGTTTTTAAAAATTTTGTTTTTTAAAAAAACTGCTTTTAAAAAAATTCTTTTTTTTAAAAAAAAGTCTGTCTTTAAAAAAAATCTGTTTTTTAAAAAAAATTCTATTTTTTTTAAAAAAATTGTTTTTTAAAAAAAATCTATTTTTTAAAAAAATTATGTTTTTTAAAAAAATTATGTTTTTTGCCAAATAATCAAGATGGTTAAATCTTTTTTGTGACGCCCCAAAATAGGTATACATGTGACGCCCCCAAAATAGGTCCAATTCATACAACTTATTCTGAGTCGCCAAATATATGGTACAGAAAATAACTACAACTTTATTACTACAATTGTCGTGCAAAATACAACAACACATATACTGTGAGTTTTAATACCAACTGTGACTCATGTCCCAACTATGGACAGCACCTCACATTGATACATTACATAAAGGTACATAATAATAAGCTGTTTTAGAAATTAAAATCTTTGGGAAGTGCTCAAGAAAACCTTCGTACATAGGAGGCCATGAATCTAAGTTATGATAGATATCATATGTCCAGAGAATTATCCTTGGTTAATCCAATAGACCCCAAAGAAAAACGAGAAGATTAATATCATGTTCCTTCCAATGGTGAGTCTTCTCTTGACATATAATTATCTCCACTGTCTCTAGTTAAAAATTATATTTCAAATAAACTCCAAAATCATATAGGTAGTGCTCATAGATATACTCAGCAAGTGGATGTGCACAACCCTGTCTTATGATAACTCGTAGGTCATTAGACATCTTGTATGATAGTGGCAAAATACCCTTCCAAAGTTGGGTTCACTTTACCCTATTCGGTTCACCAAAATTAAATATCAAATGACATATACAAATGTAAGACCCCAACTTTTTGAATAAAGATGAATTTTTTATAAATATCATTTTTAAATATTAAGGTATGAATTTGAAATAATGTTATAGTTGTGGGTAGTATTTATAAATTCTGCAAAGTATGCAAGTTGTTATATTATATTCGATTGGCCTGGGAATATTAGGTTTAGCGAGGGAATATTCGTGACAACGATTTCATCATTGGTGGATCCCACAATGTAATTATTGCCGGATTAAGAAAACGACAAAAATATTTTTTATAAAAATAATGCGAAAGTTTTACCACATTATCTTGTTGAACTACGGTAGTAAAAGTACGATGTCTGGCGTGGTTGCATAAGTAGCACATGGTATTGATTATTAATGCTTACGTGAGAAGTCACTCGGTTTTGTTCAATTATTACTATAGTAATTGTTGCACAAGTATCTCACGTTATTTGATTCAATTATTGTCGATATTTTATATATTATTAAATCAATAATTGAAATGACAGAGTTATTAATATTATAAATCGCAATATTAACGATGTCTGTAAGTTACTTGATGAGAGTTTTGGTCACCTAATCTTGCGCTGATAGGGAGAAATCCTTATTGGAAAGCCCCTCTTTCCTGAAGCGACACAGTCGATTAATATTGTGAATTATAATAATGATGATAAATGTTGTTAAAAATATTGAAAGGATTTTTATAAGGTAGTTGTTATAAATTTGGTGTATTATTTAGACTCTCATTTACCTATTTTTCAACATTATTGGTAGAAAGTTATTTAAATATAATGGGATCCCTGTGATTTTGACATGTTGTGGGGAGGGAACATGTAGGGCCCACATAGATTGAAAAATTGAATGGTTGGAATTTTTTTTCAAAGTTGCCAAATGGGGTGTTTGTTTTATACGGAGGAATATAATAATTATTATATATATATATATATATATATTTATATATATATATATATAATATATTTTATTTAAAGATTTTTTGCTTTAAATATGGACCGTCCGATTAAAAGTAAATCAATCTGGACCGATTCATGAATTAGTTCATTACGCAGCCCATTCTTCTATAAAATAAGCTCATTCCTTCATTATTTTCTTACGAATTCAATTGAAACTCTATAGAGAAAATTATAGAGAGAAAAGAAAGAAGAGAAGTCTCCGCTAACTTCTTTTCTTATATTCGATTTCTTTTAAGGTAAGGAATATTATTCTTTTGTATTCATGAAGAGAATCTGTTGTTATTCCATTTCTTATTGTTACATTTGAATAACTCAGATATACGCAAGCTACCCTATACTTGGTGACATTCTTCTATTATTCTGTCTTTATTATTAGATTAACAACATCTCAGGCTCATGCTGGCGCAGGACGGTTAAAATCTTTATTATTACATTGGAATATCCTCATCGTGTGTTTTACACCGGACTGGTTAAAATCTTTATTATTTTGTATTTATTATTCTGTTGAAATAACTTTATACGCCAAGTAATACGCATGCATGGTGATTTACATTTTTATTCCATTCTTTATTATTCGTTGAAACATCCTCGTCAAGTGTGATTTTCACCGACACGGTTCCGTTATTATTATTACATTGGAATAACTCGTCTATCGCCAAGCACCGCATGCATGGTGATTTCTTTTGTTATTCCATTCGTTATTATACTCAATTGGTTAAAATTTTGACTTTATATACTCCATGAAATTAGTGGAATATCCTCGATATTTGCGCTTCATCCAAGATTTTTATGGAAATATTCTTCCGAGCATTCTTGAATTTTACTCTACAAAGCGAAGATCATGTTGACAATTTGGACGTTATTAGTTCTGAATAACTTAATTCTTGAACTTGTTTTATTGAATTCTTATATCATTGTCATCATCCTCATGTTTATATTTTTAAAAGTCATCGTGGGTCTGTAGTGCATAGATGGACTTGGTATAATTATGACGAGGTGGATTATTCGGTATAATCATGATCGTAATGTTACAAATGATGTGGTAAAAGTCCTCATTGGCCCATAGTGCATTGATGGACAGATTGTTGGCATGATCATGACTATTGATGAATACACGAATATCCTGGCCCGTAGTGCATGGATAATTTGTGGTCGTGACCCTAATGAATATCCTCGCAGAAGTGCGGGGATGATGTGGATTATTTATTGTCGAGTCTCTCGTGATAAAAGTGATGAAAAACTTTTAAATCATAAAAGATAGTAGATTTTATTCTCTACTGACTCTTTTAATGGATCGCTTATTCACCGCAGATTAAACTTGATGTCTCATTGTATTTTATCGGTTTAATATTGTTGAGGGCTAATGATAATTTATTCTGCATTATCTTAGTCATAATATTTCTTCTTTGGGCTAGTTGAGCTCACCCTTTTCTTTCACTGTTCTCTTCGTGAAATGGTAACGATTTGGGACTTAGTGGGAAGCGGAGTGATGTTCGGATGATAGTGTTAGCTAGTAGTCCTTACTATTCTCATTAAATAGTGTGATAATAAATGTATTGAGGACTTATTCGAGAATGGATATTATGCAGAAGGCAATATTTGTATTAAAACTCACAAAGATGTATTTTGTCGTACTTTACACTAATCGTTTGTATAATTAAGTTGTATTTGAATTTTGTACCATGTGTATTGGCGACTCAAGATGGGTGATGTATACCTATTTTGGGGGCGTCACAATCACTCTATACCCCGACAGCTTCCTACTATGTTCTCGCTCCCTGAGAAGAAAAATGGAACAAAAAAGAAAAAGGTGAGCTCAACTAGCCCAGTAAAGAATATTATGACTAAGATAATATACAACAAATTATCCTTAGTCTTCAACAGGGAAAAATCTGATAGAATATAATCGACAACAAGTTTTAGATCAACAACTGCAGCAAAAACAACAATTCATTAGAAGTGTTAAGTAGAGAATCACTACAAAAAAAAGGGTCATTGCCGACGGGGATACTGACGACGGCAGTGTTGCCGTTGATAATAAGGTCAATGGCGACGGGCACGCCGTCGCTCATGTGTCCCGTCGGTAATGAGGTATTATTTGGTGTGAAAATTTCGCGGTGGAGGGAAAAGTCACTGCCGACGGGGACTAGAGTGCATGGCGACGGGGTACCGTCGCCAATGAGTACTTATCGATGGGGTTAATAGCGACGGCATTTCCGTCGAGAATGAAATTCTATTTTTAGCCCTTCCAGCGACGGCAACGTCTCTACCTTTCTTCCCTCTCTATTTTTTATTTTTCGCTCTTAGTTTCCCCACTCCTCGTCATTGATTATTAGCCTAGATTAACATAACTTTCAATTGATTTGCCGAATTGATTATCACCCCATCCATCATCATTTCACCTTCATCATTTATTTACTGTTTCATTTCATTTTCACAAAGAAGATTTGAGCCCATTTTTTTCGGTCACTTCTCGTTCGTCATTTCATCATCTCTCTGTGTGTGGAGAGGCGTGTATTGCTGAGCTTCTAGAGGTACCGTTCCTCCATCTCTCTATTGTTGTCATTTCCGCCGCCACACCTGCCACCTTTGTGGTTGTGAAAGGTACAAAATATGGTCTCTGTATGTATTTTAGTTGCTATATTTGCTTATGTTGAGTTGCTTAGTGTTTATCATGTGTTAATTTCTGATCATTTTATCAGTATGTGTAAGAATGATCATTTTTGGGAGCATGTGAATGAGATACTCAATAATTTTTAAGAGAGAATATATATGTTTGCGTAACTATGGTCGTGTAGGAATTGTCGGGACTATGGACCGATTAAGGGTGTCGATTGAGAGCGATTCCTTGTCAAGATTGTGGATTGATCCAAATGTTAGTCATAGAAATATTTACATTTGAGCTCAACTGAAACTCCAAAAGAATGAGGGACTGGAAACTAAAAGAATGTGATATACTATAGAAGTGTTTTGTCAACATTCACTTGTAATAAATTTTGGTGACATACTCAGCATTAGTAAAAATTTGAAAGAAAAAACTTTATAGTTAGTGTGATGCCCCCAAAATAGGTATACATCACCCATTTTCAGTCGTCAATAACATGGTACAGAAACAACTATAACTTTATTAATACAACATGAAAACTATTGAGTTTAAATACAAATATTGTCGTCTAGACAATATTCACACCCAAATAAATCCTCATTACAATTATTGGTACATTATTTTATAAAAATGGTGAGGACTACTAAAACAACTTTCTAGAACCATCATTCCACACCCCGACTAGAACTCGCTACATTCTCGCCTCCTAAGAAGAAAAATGGAACAAAAAGGAAAAGGGTGAGTTCAACTAGCCTAGTAAAGAATATTATGACTAAGATAATATAGAACAAATTATCGTTAGTCTTCAACGAGGAAAAATCGATAAAATACAATAGACAACAAGTTTCGGATCAATATTTCTAGATGAAATAATAATTCATAGATGAGTTACGTAGAGAATGAAATCTACTATAATCTATGAATTTAAAAGTCCATCATCATTATTTTATCCTCGTAACATCAATCAATATTCATCTTGAATCAAATATTCATCTTTGCACTACAGCCAAAGATATTCATCGATTGGTCATGTTCATCTCAACACTGTTCATCTTTGCACTCTACGCCAAAGATATTCATAAAAAATCAACTATCTTTTACACTACGGCCAAAGATATTCAGTAATACCATCATTTAGGACTGAGGATGATGAAAAATATCTTAAAGAAAACGAATCCAGTGAATCAAAAGAACATGTATTATGGATTCGTACTTTAAACAATCCGTGTTCAAAAATACTTCATAAATAATCATAGTGAAGTAAAATTCAAGAATGATTAAAACATGGATACAATCAAAGCTAGTATCCACAATAGATATTTTGGACAAAAATAAAAATTTAATTTTTCTATGAATAGTGTCGTATACGTGAATAGTAACCCCGACACTAAAAGACAAGAATTTCACAAGAAAAATCTTACCAATATTCTGGCATAATGATATTAGAAGAAATAATATCATTTTAAAAAAAAATATCCTTTACCTTGAAAAGATCAGACTTACAAATTGGAATCTAGGATATAGTCTTTGAAGGAACTTCAGACCAGATAGCAACACTCAAAGTATCAAAATACTCACGAAGAATACTCGATAATAAAGAGAGAGAAAGAGAAAACTTCGGTTTACGGTGTGATTTTCGATTCTAACCCAAGACCCTATTAATAAGAAAATGCTTAGAACACCAAAGCGAGAAAATTTAATAAAATACTAATTTATTAATTTTATTTTCCCACGCACACCTTGCCATCTGATTTCAAAGAACTTAACACATGTCCCACAAATGCAAAAACGTTTTTGTAAAAAATATATTTAAAACTTCAAAAATTAATTATTCTGGAACTTCAGAACTTCAATAATTCATAATAAATAGCCCTTTTATTAGAAAAATTCGAATCTTATGTCCTTTCCATGGAAATTTCATTCTCTACAACTTTACAGAAGAAAGTTTTTCCAAATTCCAAACAAAAATTGACCGAAATCCACAAACGGGCGATGTTACAGGCTTTAATCAAATTTTAGTCAGAAAATGGGGTCCACAGACATGTTTAACATGTTTTAAACATTAATTGTAATAAAAATACTCCTCCTCCTCATATACTCATATATCCCACATTCATTGTAAAAATATCACCATTATTATATTATTAAAATATAATAATATATTTAAATGAATTATTTATCAGAAAAGATAAAATAATAATTTTTCAACAATGGTCACATTAAACATTTTCTCCATCTATATCCACATAAAATGAATATTTTTCTTATCATATAAATCAATAATTAATTATTCACAAATAATATTACAGAATCACAATACTGACAACCAGGCAGTTCCTAGGAAAGAGGGGGCTTTTCAATAAAGATTTCTCCTTATTGGCGCGCAATTAGGTAACCAAACCTCTCCTTAAACAGAACTTTCTAGACATTGCCAATAATGTTATCTAATAATATTATTCAAATAATATGAATTATTGATCTGATAATGAAAATATTGTGTAGTGACAATTATTGAAACAACAATAATATAAAATATCAACGTAGAAATTATTGAATCAATAAAATAAAATATTGAATAAGAATTCACCGTAACAATTATTGAGTAATGCCTTCCTACGTAAGAATCAATAATTGGTGCAATATCTGGCTTCTTGTGTTTTAACCAAGGGTATTCCAAAAGTATTAATTCAGAATAACTACGCCGTTATTTATAAATAACTTATACTTGTCGTTTTCTTCATCCAATCGCTTTCGTTATGGGGCTCACATACAATGCTTGCGTCGCATACGAATATTCCCCACAAGCAGAAGAATATTCCACGACCAAACGAATATTCTCCGATAAAATGAATATTTTATAACCACTTGCATATTTGAAATATTTGCGCATTTTACCCATAACTAACCAAATCAACCCTTACTATTTCAAAATAATAAATAGAGGAAATTTTATTTTATTTATAATAAGTTGGGGTCTTACAACCTCCCCTCCTTATGAAATTTCGTCCTCGAAATTGACGTACGTACCTGGTGTTTCGAAAAGGTGAGGATACCTCGCTTTCATTTCCGTTTCCAACTCCCAGGTCATTTCCTCAATAGCATGGTTTCTCCACAAAACTTTAACTTGTGGTATGACCTTTGTACGTAAGACATGCTCCTTCCTATCCAAGATCTTGACAGGTACCTCCTCGTACGTTAAGTCTTCGGATATCTCATCCTGGATTCTAACTCAATAATGTGGTTCGGGTCTTTCACATATTTACGAAGCACGGATATATGAAAAACATTATGAACACGAGACATACTTGGAGGTAACGCAAGTCTATAGGCTACATTTACTACTCGGTCAAGAATCTGAAATGGACCAATAAAACGTGGATTGAGCTTTCCTCTCTTCCCGAATCTTGTAACTCCCTTCCATAGGGCAACACGTAACAATACATGATCCCCAATACTAAATTCCACGTTCTTTCGATGAAGATCCACATAACTCTTTTGTCGATCTTGAGCCGTTTGTATACGTTGTCGAATCATTTGGATCTTTTTCGTAGTCATACGTACCAACTCGGGTCCCAACAAGGTTGCTTCACCCACCTCATCCCAACATATTGGAGAGCGACACTTTCGTCCATACAATGCTTCGAATGGAGCCACACCTATACTTGTCTGATAACTGTTGTTGTAGTAGAATTCCACCAATGGTAAATACTTATCCCAACTCCCTTTGAAATCTAGGACACAGAGTCTTAATAGATCTTCAAGAGTTTGAATAGTCCTCTCTCGATTGTCTCGTCTGGTTTGAGGATGGTATCCGAATCGAATCGTAAATCCGTGCCCATAGCTTTTTGCAAGCTAACCCAAAATTGTGAAGTGAATCTTGGGTCACGATCCCAAACTATGGATACTGGCATGCCATGCAATCTCAATCTCGTTGACATACATATGAAGCAAGACGTTCGAGGAATAAGTCTCCGTGTCGGCAAGAAATGAGCGGACTTGGTTAATCTATCAACAATAACCCAAATAGCATTTATGCCTTGAGAAACCGTGGGAAGACCCGTAACGAAATCCATGGTAATGTGTTCCCACTTCCATTTTGGAATCTCAAGTGGTTGCAATGGACCCTTAGGCACTTGATGCTCCACCTTTATACGTTGACAAGTTAAACACCTCGAGATAAACTTCGCGATCTCCCTTTTCATATTGTTCCACCAAAATGTATGTCGAAGATCACGATACATTTTGGTACTTCCATGATGGATTGCAAATGGTGTATTGTGTGCCTCCATCATGATCTTGTTCTTTAAATCAGAATCGTTAGGAACACAAAGTCTGGAGTGGACTCGAAGTATTCCTTCTTCATCGATTCTCGCTTCCGGCATAGCACTTTCTTGTACTTTCTTCTTCATACGCATCAGCTCCGGGTCGGTGGCTTGAGCAACTTTAACTTTTTCTATTAAAGTTGCCTCTATGCATATACTTGACATCATCGTACTCGTTCTCGCATATGATATTCTACTCAACGCGTCCGCCTACCACGTTCGCTTTTTCGGGATGGTATTGAATAGTGTGGTCGTAATCTTTTAAACATTTCGAGCCAACGCGTCGTTGTCGCGATGTTGAGTTCCTTTTGGGTGAAGAAATATTTGAGGCTTTTATGGTCCGAATATATCTCCACTTTCTCTCCATATAGATAGTACCTCCGGATCTTTAAGAATAAAAAATGGGCCGCTAACTCTAGATCATGAGTAGGATAATTCCTCTCATATTCTTTAAGTTGTCGCGAGGCATAAAGCTATGACTTTCCCACGTTGCATGAGAACACATCCTAACCCTTTGCACGAAGCATCGTCAGAGATAACAAATCCATCCGAAACCGGATGGTATTGTCGTAAACGGTAGCCAAAATGAGTCTCCTCTTGAGCTCTTGGAAACCCTTCTTGCATTCCTCGCTCCATAAGAATTTTTTACCTTTCCGAGTCAGCTGAGTTAATTGAGTAGCGATTCGAGAAAATCCTTCCACGAATCTCCGATAATAACCAATTAAGCCAAAAAGCTCGTCTTGATTCTCGACTTTTGGTTGCTCCCAACTTTATATTGCCTCAATCTTTGCCGGATCAACAGATACTCCATATTTTGACACCACGTGCCCAAGGAATGCTACTTCCTCAAGCCAGAATTCGCATTTCTTTAACTTGGCATATAGCTTGTTTTCACGAAGCCTTTGGAGTACCAGCTTCAAATGGTGCTCATGATCTTCACGGCTTTTGGAATATATAAGAATGTCATATATTTAAAGAATGGTGCCCAAATGTTGGACCTTTAACTCCTGAAGTTTAATAGGAGCCATTCGATATGGGGTTTTAGAAATGGGCTTTGTACCAGGTTCAAGATCAATAAAGAATTCAACTTCACGTTCTGGGGGTAGACCGGGAAGTTCTTCCGGAAACACGTCAGGAAATTTACTAACAACAGGAATATTATTCAAATCTGATGTGTCTTTATTCAAATCCATAACATGGGCTAAGAAAGCTTAACATCCGTTTTTCAATAAACGAATAGCTTTATGACTAGATATGACAGTGATTGATTTTAATGGTTTAGTTGCTTGAATTCGTACAACAGGTTGGTTAGGAATATGAAAACTAACAACCTTATGAAAATAATCAATTTTGGTATGATGAGTAGTTAACCAATCAATCCCTAAAATCACATCAAAAGCAAGTATCTTTAAAGAGATAAGGTCAACAATTAATGTGATGGTGCCAACTTGGATCAAACAAGATTTATAAACAGTGGATGTGATGAAAGTTAACTGGTGACAATGATTTTTCCGTTGCCTTTACGAAATTGTTACGTCTCTTAATGACTTTGGTAACGTTCTCACAAGCTAGTTCGAGTTCTTTACATTGTAGATAAACTTTAATTCCCTTTTTTGTCATAACATATCTCAGTATATATAGCCAAATTGTTGAGTAGAAAGTTTGTATATTTTTATATGGATTTTATTTGGTTTTGAAGATAGACCTCATAAACCACAATTTTTTATAACGGCTTGATCATGCTATTGTATCTTGGATGTGATGAATAGCCACCATAGTTGACAGTAAATTAATACATATGAGTATTGAATGATAATACATATGCTCATACATATGTGTTTTGATTTGTTGAAAGATTTTAGGTTTTGATAGGTCGGTTATGTTCTGCAGACAATTAGCATTGTTGGGTTCAGAGATTTTTACTAGATAAACAAAATGAAAGAGATAATATTTGAATATTGTTGCTATTTTTATTTTTTAATGAACAGAAAAGGAAAGAAAATAGATGGAGTTTTTGTAATCTCTCACACCCTCTATATTACTAACATAATGAAACTTATTTTGTTTCACATTGTTGGCATTAATGGTTTGAAAAGTGAATGTGTAGTTATATAGAATAATCCTTACTTTGACATGCACATATATTTTCATATAATTTAGGAAGCTTAGAAACCCGTTTGAGATTCACTTAGTAGGAGTGAATCTCAAATAGTCCCCGTTTTGGGACTGTTCTTGTATGTTTCGATCTCACTTAGGTCGGTGTTAACGACTTGAGCATGTCTTTATATTTTTTGAATTTTCGGTCAGTATATATCTCTTGATGTTCTTCGGGTGCATATTTAGACTACGATGTATTAGTCTATTTCGTGTACTTGAAGACCATGGAGAGGTGCTACCGAAATTTCTGAAAAAATTTAAAGATGTGTTCAAGTTGTTGGCATCGATGATGTGACACATCCGGGAATGGGATAGAAGCTGACCCGTTAGAGTGGGAGATGAAGTTAGAAACTCATAAGCTTGCATATACATTAACTTGGAGACTTGATTGTGTTTGTCTAACTTTCCATATATATAGCAGGCGGTTGTCAAGAGATGTCTACATTGATCGAAGTTGGATGGAACGTAGGGTAGCCACTAATAGGAGTGGGCTTAGCTCTGGCACAGTAGTGGGGTTGAACAGTTTCTCAATTTCGCATTTGAAGCAAGTGATGACGATGAGATTAGATGTCCTTGTAAGAGGTGTGTGAATGAAGTGTGGAAGGAAAGGAGTGATGTCGTATGCAACTTATTTGCGTATGGGTTCAAGCAGGTTATCGACATGGATCTATCGTGGGGAAACTGGTTGGATGAATATGAATCGAAACCGAATCTAGAGGTGACGAAACCTTTGTTGTATCTTAACATGATAGTCGAAGTTCTTGGCTCAAACTTCTAGTGGAATCTGAGATAGGGGATGATGGCATAAAAAAGAATTTGAATAGACGGGCTAAGGGTTTCTATAAGTTATTGCATGAAGCAGCGACGCCACTGTATGACGGGCAAAAAAAGCACACCGTCTTATCTGTCGTGACTAAGTTTTTACACTTCAAGAACGAGCATGACTGTAGTGAGAAAGGTTTTAATGAACTGTTAAGCATTGTGAAGAAGTGTTTACCTGCAGGCAATAAGTTACCGGAGTTGTACTATGTTGTGAAGAAAATAGTTAAAAGGCTAAATCTAGGGTATGAGAAGATTGATGCTTGTGAGAATGACTGTATGTTGTATTACGGTGATGTCAATAAAGATAAGAGGTTGTGTGATATTTGTGGTACAAGTAGATACTGTGAACAGTGCAAGAAAAAGGGAAAAGACGTCCCGAGAAAGATCTTACGTTACTTTCCCATTGCCCCGAGGCTTCAGCGGTTGTTCATGTCAACACATACCGCCGAGGATATGAGGTGACACTCTACACGGGACATATTTGAAGGTCAACTGACGGACCCGGCAGATGGGCTTGAATGGAAAAATTTTGATAACAAGCACCCCTCGTTTGCTGAAGAGGTTCGCAATGTTAGGCTTGAACTTGCTACGGATGGGTTTAATCCGTTTAACGGGCCTTACACAAAGCCCTACTCAACTTGGCTGGTGATTATTGTGGTATATAACCTCCCGCCTTCGATGTGCATGAAAGATCCCTACATGTTCATGCCTTTACTGATTCCAGGTGATAAGAGTCCGAGTAAAGACATCAATGTATACCTCAGGCCGTTAGTTGATGAGTTGAAGATGTTGTGGGAAAAAGGGTTCAAACTTATGATGTATCTCTTAAGCAGAACTTTGACATGAGGGCAGCTTTACTGTGAACAATAAATGACTTTCCGGTGTTAGGAATGATTAGTGGATGGTCGACTCACGGGGGCTTGTCATGTCCCGTGTGCATGGGGTCAGTTAAAGCTATGCAGAAACATTTGGGATGACTGGTATGGACGATTTGGGTCAGTTAAAGCTGTACGGAAACATTTGGGTCAGTTAAAGTTGTGCGAAGTGTTGCGATATTGGGGAAGTTGTTTCTGCTAATTCTGGTGTTGTGGTGAAAGGTAGCTGCTACGATAACATTTGGGATGACTGTGACACCCCCAAATCCGGGTACTTCAATTCCACGGGATTTGATGTTCACTGTATAAATATCATCTATCTATCTACCCATAATAAATGCAAACCATGCAATAGATAGAAATAATAATAAATCTCCCCTTATGGGGTTACATCAACTACATAATAAATCTGATCCAAAGTTACTCTAACCTTAAACATCTGTCTTGAATTATAAACAATTAAGTCTTAAACAACATCATTAACTTAAGTCTAACCTAAATACATCATCAAATAAAATAACAAGTCTTCAACACTTGCTAACTTTGCCCTTGCCTTTCTTAGTGGAAGGTTAAATCGGATCTTTCGTTCTTAATCGCAATGTTATTATTAGCAAGAGTGAGCACTAATGCCCACAAGTATAATAATGAAATAACGGTATAAAAATATGCGAGTAAATCAAAGACATCTGAATAAAAACTCAACTTTTGAATCAAGAATGAATAACAAGAAACAAAAAAGAATTACGAGGGTCATAAGACCTTGAACTATGTCCTAGGTTATCGAGGGTTATACTTGAAACCTTTAACGGTAATATAAGACTATGGACCTTTATACTCGTACTTGGGGGATCAACCCTTAAGACAAATCACATGCACAATATCTTAACGCTTAGCGATAAGTAAATCCCTTTACTGAGGTTGTTCATCTAAGTTTGACATTCGAGTCCGCACCAAAGGAAGTTTGGTTTGGACAATTCATCAAAGGTTCGGAAATTTAGAACGCTCATCAACTATGGATTAGTCGAATCAATAAGGGTTCGCTAGTCTAATAAGGTTCAATAATAATGATATTCAAATTGAATAATAATCTCGGGAAGTATCTGATAGGACAATTATTGTATAAGCTGAATCATGCTTTGAAAAGATAATCAATCTTTAATATAACATTTGAACATGAATAATAATAATGATAATTTACTCGAGGTAATTAATAAACTTGAACAATAATGACAAGTAGGGTTAGGAAACTTGCCTCGTGCGTAGGCTAAACGATTACTACTTTCGTTCACCACAAATCCTACACACATACCATATGTATTCACGACATTCATTAGTTACATTTTCACTTAATTATTTAATATAAACTCTACTTTATTTAACTAATCATTATCCTTCTAATTTAATTAATTAATTAAATTAGAATATTTTCATTCTCTTACTATTATTACACTCGAATAAATTATTTCATAATAATTTCCATCAAATATTTATTTTATTCCATAAACATCTCAATTAAAATATTTACTTTATTTTATAAATATTTTAATAATAATTTTCATCGAATATTTATTTTATTTCATAAATATCTCAATTAAAATATTTAATTTATTTTATAAATATTTTAATAATAATTTTCATCAAATATTTATTTTATTCCATAATATCTCAATTAAAATATTTAATTTATTTTATAAATATTTTAATAATAATTTTCATCGAATATTTATTTTATTCCATAAATATCTCAATTAAAATATTTAATTTATTTTATAAATATTTTAATAATAATTTTCATCGAATATTTATTTTATTTTTATTTTTATTTTTTATTTTTATTTTTTATTTATTTATTTATTTTTTTGATCACGCAAGGTAATGGTAATATAGTTTAGTAACGCCTCATTTGGGGCTAAGTTACCTGTGCTCATTTTTCATAGCTTTTCTGATTCTGCAGTTCGCGAACATAACAAGGCCAAATTAGGCCAAAAATCAATCACGCGTAAAATTATACATGAATATGGCCATAACTTCCAATTAGTTATTTTTATACGAATTTAGACTTACCCAATCATTGTAATACATATATAATCATTACTTAACCCATCTAACATGATTTTTAACAATTTATAACATATAATTTGCAAAATCAACACATTTACTTCAATCGTTTTAGATGTTCTTCAAGGTTTTGAAAATAAAAAATGAAAATTGTCACCACTGGATTCGTTATAACAATCGAATCCGTTTATTTAAACTTTGGTCTCTTCGTATCAACATGCATAACAACATACGAATGTAAAATTTAGGGATAATATCGTTCAATACATGAAATATCACGTATAAGGCCATATGGGCCAAAACCCAAACTCAGTAAATTTTGAAATAGCAATTCATAGTATTATGAAACCGATGACATGATAATTCACATAATATATATATAATCAAATACGATTTGATATATCTTAACCCATATATAAACTCATAATCAAACCCTTTTTCAATTACGAGAGATTTTACAAAATATATGAAAGCCGTTTTATAAAAACTAAATGACGTAACTTTATAATTTGGGAAGAAGGATTACCTTGAATACTCGCTTAGATTACATAGGTGAAAATAATTCCCAATTTCTCACACTTCTTCACCTTTAATCACAAAGATTCGCAATCTCTCTCAAAGTTCTCAAACTCTCTCTCGCTCTCTCGCTTTCCGGACTTAGAATAATAATAATAAAAGAAGACGTAATATAACGGAGGAGAGAAGAGAATCGACGATACATAATGGTCGGGATTAACCCAAACATGGGTAATCGCATCCAACCACTACTAGGTCTTGTTTGGCAACCCTTAATAGATTCAAAGTCATTTAATTTAATAAAGCTTTATCATATAGTTTGAAAATGTCACACTCTTATAAAATAAATCCAATATTTTATTTAATATATTTTAAATAAAATATAATAATTTCTCATAAATTCACATAGTCACATAAATAATTTTTTCATTAATAAATAATGTCAAATTATTAATTCTCTAATTAATAATTAAATTAATTAAAATACCAATATGCTTATTAAATATTTCTTTTAATACAATAAGCTCACATAATCACATACTTTGATAATAAAAAACTCTTTACATTAATTTAATAAATGTAACACATATAATTAAATTAATCTACCATAATTGCGTCAATTAATTATTTAATCTAATAATTAAATCATCGAAAAATATTTATTTAATTCAATAAATATTAAAATTAATTAAAAAATTCTCGTTCGTCACAATGACTGGTATGGACGATTGCTAGAAGTTATCGTGCTCGAGTATTGGGGTTATAAAGAATTAGTTTGCTTCAATTGTCATTGGTTTGATGTTGAGAATGGAGTTAAAGTAGATAAAAAATCGGGATGAATTGACCGTTAACGTTAAGTCAAAACTAAGACTGATGAGTGGTATGGACAAGCCTTTTATTTTAGCAAGTCAAGCAACATAGGTGTACTACGCGCGGAGTGTTAAGACTCCTGCAAGCCCATGGCATGCGGTTATAACCACCAAAGCCCGTGGGTTTCAAGGCACAACTCCTCATCCAAACGATGAACCTTTACAAGTCGAGTCTACCAGTGTCACACCTGCTGATGTGACAATTATTAGTGAGTCTAGTGAAGAAGAGGATGATGTTGTCACTGTCGAAAGTGAAGACGATGTGGTTGAGGAGGTAGATATAATTGAAGAAATCGTTGAGGAAGACGAAGATGGTGATGACAACGATAGTGAAGATCTACTACTCGAAGATGATGATTCTGATATTGATGGCTTTGATGATATAAATGATTAGGAGTATGTACTCTTTATGTCCTTTTAGTTGTATTCAAATGTAATAGTTGTCTCCTTTTAGTTATACCTGCATGTTGTATCCTTTTAGTTGTATTCAAATGTCATAGTTGTTTCTTTGTCATTTTTTATATTTAAGCCTATAAAAAACAATAAATAAATAAAATAAAAATAAAATGAAAGAACAAATGCATGTTGTATCCTTTTAGTTGTTTTCAAATGTCATAGTTGTTTCCATTTAGTTGTATCCGCATATTATCTTCTTGATGATGATTTGACAAAGATATATACTGAGATATGGCTCGTATAACACACATGGCGATCGTCGTGGGCGTCTTTAGTAATTCAGCCGTAAAGTGATGGTAATCTTTGGTGGTGATGAGGCCGGATCATCAGGTATAATTACATGTTTTGTTGTTATCAAGCTTATTGTTTGTAATTTTATATAATATTGACATTATATTCGTTTATATAAATATTGTTGTATTTCACTACATAGGTGATCGACGTAGGCCTCCGCGGGGACTAACACGTGGATTGCTAGGGAATCCCCCCCAGGCGCCACTTATATGTCGGGTCGGGACTACTAGGTAATATATACATTACGTTTGTATTAATTATTTAGTTCTTATATATTCTTTGTAATTTGGAAATTTAATAATTTTAATTTTAGTATCCTTGACGCGACGCCAAGGAACACGTTGCTTGGGATCGATCAGTGGATGAGGTGGGCGGATGTGGATGATAGCACACATGCGCTTATTATTGCTGAGTTTAGGGTAAGAAGTCATTCATTCATATGTTAGTTTTAATTTGTGTTTTTGAATATTTATTTACCGCTTTGCTTTATGTTGTCTACTAAGTAACTGCTGCTGATATTCTTATGTTGTACTGCAGAGATATTATCGTTTCGAGGACGGGCAGGAGGCACATGAAATGACTGTTCTCAGGAAGTATCTCGAGATGAATTGGCACAAGTGGGTGTACGACTGAAAGAAGAAGGCCCAGACCAAGATGGCTGATGGCCAGACACTTAGAGATGTCCGGCCATATTTTATTGGTGTTGTGGTGTGGGGGCAGATGTGCGATATTTGGGAGGGCAAGGCGTTCAAGAAGATGTCGGCCTGACAACAGACAAATTGCCGACAGCCAGAGTCGTCTCCCACTCGCACTCAGAGTCGGGATTGTACGACCTCTGAGGAGAGACTCGAGGTGAGTCTAAAGCACCGACCTTTCCACCTCGAGTTTTGGTGGCACGCTCACCAGAAGAAAGGTGACGGTGGTTATATCTCACCTAGGCAGAGCGCATTGCAGTAAGTAATTTAATTATTTTATTTAGTATGTATTTGATGGCTTTGAAATTCTTTTGAATTTTTTTTGTGTAATACTTGCTTTTCACCTATTTCTGTGTTTTTTCAGACACGGTTCGAGGACCTTTCTGTGGCCCGGAGCACCAAGAAAGGTGATACTCTAGTGCCGATCTTTGTAGCGTGAGACGAGGAGATGGTGGGTATTGGCAAGTATGTGTGGTAGAAGAAGGGTAGAGTTGTGGGCATCCCCGTGTCCCAACCTACACTATAGTCCCTGCTGCGAGATCTCGACGTCGCCCACCCACCGGAGGTAGTGGTGCGAGTGGATCAGGCGTCGGTCCTTTGTTATCTAACGACTTCTTCAGGCGGATCATAGAGGGGTGCATAGCGAGCAGTGTCATGCAGTCAGGCGCACCATCAAGCGAGCAGATTTACCAGCTTGTTCAGGTGGTTGTCCACGGCTCCATAGATCCTGCGATTCTTCATTGACGACCTCGTGGGTGTAGTCAGGAGAGGCCATCCGTGTATGTGCAGTTGTCTTGGCAAACATCTTTCCTCCACATATTCGATAGGTAAAACTTATTATTGATGTATTTTATTATTTGTAATTATATTGCTTATATAAACTGTCAAATAACTAGTTAACACACCTAGACATAAGCAATAGACACACGTAGCATCGCATAGGCAATAGACACGCGTTAGAACTGACGGGACTTGATTCCGATATACGAAATTCGAGTTATCGCCCAGTTTGCAAAACTCGCCAACACTTAGGTAAAAAGCCGTAAAGCAGGTCAAAACCCGTCTCGGTCGGCCGAACCCCACGCAAACACACACGTAGCACCGCATAGGCAATAGACACGCGTTAGAACTGACGGGACTCGATTCTGATATACGAAATCCGAGTTATCGCCCAGTTTGTAAAACTCATCAACACTTAAGCAAAAATTCGTAAAATAGGTCAAAACCTGCCTCGATCAGCCGAATGCCACGCAACCACACACGTAGCACCGCATAGGCAATAGACACGTATTAGAACAGACGGGACTCGATTCCGATATACGGAATCCAAGTTATCACCCAGTTTACAAAACTCGTCAACACTTAAGACAAAAAGCTGTAAAATAGGTCAAAACCCGCCTCGGTCGGCCGAATGCCACGGAAACACACACGTAGTACCGCATAGGCAATAGACACGCGTTAGAACTGACAGGACTTTATTCCGATATACGAAATCCGAGTTATCACCCAGTTTGTAAAACTCGCCAACACTTAAGCAAAAAGCCGTAAAACAGGTCAAAACTCGCCTCGGTCAGCCGAACACCACGCAAACACACATGTAGCACCGCATAAGCAATATACATGTGTTAGAACTGACGGGACTCGATTCTAATATACGGAATCTGAGTTATCGCTCAATTTGCAAAACTCGTCAACACTTAGGCAAAAAGCCGTAAAACAGGTCAAAACCCGCCTCGGTCGGCCAAACACCACACAAACACACACGTAGCATCGCATAGGCAATAGACACGTGTTAGAACTGACGGGACTCGATTTAGATATACGGAATCCGAGTTATCACCCAGTTTGCAAAACTCACAACACTTCAGTGCAAAAGCCAGAAAAGCAGTCAAAACCCGCTTCGGTCGATCGAACGCAACACAAAACACACACGTAGCAACCGCGATAGGCAATGACACGCGTTAGAACCGCGGGACTCGATTACGATATACGAAATCCGAAGTTATCGCCAGTTTTAAAAACTCACAACACTTAGGCAAAAAGTAAAAACAGGTCAAAAACCCGCCTCGATCGGCCGAACGCCACGCAAACACACACATAGCACCGCATAGGCAATAGACACGCGTTAGAACTAACGGGACTCGATTCTGATATACTGAATCCGAGTTATCGCCTAGTTTGCAAAACTCGCCAACACTTAGGCAAAAAGCCGTAAAACAGGTCAAAACCCGCTTCGATCGTCCGAACGCCACACAAACACACACGTAGCACCGCATAGGTAATAGACACGCGTTAGAACTTACGGGACTCGATTCCGATATACGGAGCCCGAGTTCGAGTCCCGTCCGCCTAACTTGAAGAACACAAACTAAAATAATGTAAATATGTTTTCATTTTGATTTTGTTATTAATATTTTAATTTTGTAGGGTCTTGTTGACGAAACTCGTGGAGGTGGAGGTGGAGGCACTGGTGATGACCACCGAAATGATAATGAGCGAGACCTCTTCCAAAGACAGTCTGATGCGACCGTTGAGTCGAGTTGATGATGAGCGACCCTCCTCTAATCTGGTGGTGA
The DNA here is from genome assembly GCA_020205615.1 of Panax quinquefolius. NCBI lineage: Eukaryota > Viridiplantae > Streptophyta > Magnoliopsida > Apiales > Araliaceae > Panax > Panax quinquefolius. The sequence continues at coordinate 121,086,892 of CM035159.1, read as the reverse complement.
TAATCGCCGAAAGTCGATGACATGGAGACAAAGATGACGGGTTGAAGTTAGTTTAGTTTATGTTATATTTCTAAGTTTCATGTATGTATTTGTACAGTTTTTGAGTTGTACCCAACGACCATTATATTTTTTATCTATATATTTTATTTGGGTTACTAGTTTATAACAGGTATAGTTGTGATTTGATGGTTGTTATTAGTTTATAACAGTTGTATATTTGTAAATGAACAGGGAAATTTTGAAATTGTAAAAAAAAAATCAAAATTTATGTAGGCATTGCCGATGGCGTTATAGGCATTGCCGACGGGTATGCCGTCGGTAATGAGATTTTCCCTCAAAAAAGTTATGGAATCATTGCCGACGGCCGTGCCATCGGTATAGCCGTCGGTAGTGACATTCTGCCGTCGCCAATGACTCCCGTCGATAATGACAAAGATGTCGATGGTTGGCGGCAGGAGTGAAAAGTGACGGCGACGAATTCATGGGCGACAGCGATGCCGTCATTAATGACATTAATGCCGACGCAAGCACCATGGTCATTAATGCGTGGCGATCCCGTCGAATGACTGGTTTTTTTGTAGATTTAAAAGTCCATCATCAATATTTTATCCTCGTAACATCAATCAATATACGAAACGCATCAAATATTCATCTTTGCACTATGAGCCAAAGATTTTCATTTATATCACCAATTGGTCATGTTCATCTCAACACTGTTCATCTTTTGCACTACTACGGCCAAAGATATTCATCAGTAATCATACATCTTTGACTATGTGCCAAAGATATTCATCAAGTATCACCATTAAGGACTGAGGATGATGAAAAATATTTTAGAGAACGAATTCAGTGAGACAGAAGGACAAATATTAGGGATTCGTATTTTGGTTTATCCAAATTTAATAATACTCCATAATAACCAATTTTAAAGTAGAATTCAAAAATAAAGATCAAAATATGGATACAATCAAAGATAGTAACCATAATAGACATCTAGGACGAAAAAGAGAAAATTTTATTTTTTCCGGTGAATAGTGTCGTATACGTGAATAGTGTTGTATACGTGAATAGTAACCCCAACACAAAAAGGTAGAAAATTCCACAATAAAACTCATATCAATAATTCGGTATAATGATATTGAAGAAAATAATATCATTTAAGAAGAAAATAACATCCCTTACCTCAAAGAAACAGTACTTCGGAATAGAATATGGGATATGATGCTGAATGAAACTTGTACTGAATAGCAACTCTCAAATTATCTAAATACTCACAAAATACGCTCGATAATATAGAGAGAAAGAAAGCTTATTTCTGATGTGATTTTCAATTCTAACTTAGCCATCAATTTATAGGAAAATGTTAGCCCGCCGAAATAGACTTGACCTGCTACTATTGTCACCCACCACATTTGAAATTTAATTTGAGCACATTTCTCACCAACCAAAAGTGGGGTCCACCAATTCTAGAATTTTCCACCAAAATGATAAATTCAGAAACTTCAACAATTTCTGAACCAGTCACCTCTTAAAATTTAAAACAAATCATACGTTCATTTTTAACGGTTCAAAATTTGTGGACATATACTCAACTTATATATGTATAACATATCCAAAAATCACAACGATCCAATTCACGATTAAAATTATAACTCACTTAATAGAGCTTTAAGAACACCGATTTGATCTTTTAATACCTCCAATCCGACAAAATACTGATAAAATACCTCAACATTAATTCCTTTATTTATAACCACATAAATAAATCCATCATTTATATCTGCATCAAATAAATATTTTCTTATCATATAAATCAATAATTAATTATTCATAAACAATATTACAGAATCACAATAATAATAACCAGGCAGTTCCCAGGAAAGAGGGGGCTTTCCAATAAGGATTTCTCCTTACTGACGCGCAATTAGGTGACCAAACCTGTAAAATCCCAAATTTTACGAATAAAGATTTAATTTACGAATAAAGATTTACGAGTAAAAGTACAAGAATACGCTGGCGTGGTTGATAAGAATAAGACTCAGATTGATTATTGATGCTTACGTGAGAAATCACTCGACTTTACTCAATTATTGCTACGGATAAAGAATTGCACGTGATCATATCTCTCATATTATTGATTCGATTATTATCACAGTATCATCTGCATTATATGATATATTATTAAATCAATAATTGAGACGACAAAGTTATTCAAAGAGAGGTTTGGTCACCTAATTGCGCGCCAATAGGTAGAAATCCTTATTGAAAAGCCCCCTCTTTTCTGAGAACAACCTGGTTGTTAAATATTGTGAGTTGTAATATTAATGATGAATAAGTTCGTGTTGATTAAAGATGAATTTGAGAGTTTCATTGTGTTGGGATTATTTGTGTTAGTAGAAATCGACATCTATTCCGATGATAATTGATGTCTGGAGGTTATATTGTTCAATCGGGTATTCGGGACACTTTTCGTGTCAGAGTTACTATTCACGAGTTACTATTCATGAGTTACTATTTATGAGTTACTATTTACGAGTTACTATTGACCCGAACAATATATTTCTTTTCGGTCCAAATTATTTTTGGGTACAATATTATTCCATGAAGAGATGTGTTAATTTTTCAGACCGTTGGTTAAAATTATATTAGTAAATCAATATGGATCATTGGTTTAAAGTTTTAATAGTGAATCGAGAATGGATCGTTGGTTTAAAGTTTTAATAGTGAATCAATATGGATCATTTGGTTTAAAGTTTTAATAAGTGAATCGGTATGGATGTTGCTTTAAGTTTTAATATGGACCGAATCCATTTAAAAGTAAATCAATCTGACCGTTCATGAATTAGTTACTATTCAATCCATTCTCCTATAAATAAGCTCATTCCTTCATTATTTCTTACTTAATTCTTTGAAACTCTAGAGAGAAATTATATAGAGAAAGAAGAAAGAGTATTCGCTACTTCACTACTTCTATATCCAGCTTTCTTCTTTATAAGGTAAGGGTATTATTTCTTTTGTATTCATGAGGAGAACTTATATTATTCCATTCTTTATTATTACATTGAATAATATGTATACGCTGGACTACCCTATACTTGGTGAAATTCTTACGTTATTCCATTATTTATTATTCATTGGAATAACTCAGATATCTGGCTTGTTACCCTATACTTGGTAAAATTCTTCTATTATTCCATTCTTTATTATTACGTTAGAATATACCGTCTCGTGCATTTTACGTGGGACTGCTTTTCGTTATTTATTATTCGTTGGAATAACTTCATGCCAAGCACCGCACGCATGGTGATTTCGTTGTTATTCTATTCTTTATTATTCATTTGGAATATCCCGCTTGCATATTACGCTCGACCTGGTTCCATTATTTATTATTACATTTGAATAACTCGTCTATGCAAGCAATCTGCATGCGTGCATGGTGATTTTTTTGTTATTCCATTCTTTATTATACTCGGTTGATTAAAGTTTTGATTTCTATACTCCATGAAATTAGTGGAATATCCTTGATATTTCAAGGCTTCATCCAAAGATCTTCTCATGGAAATATTCTTTCGAGCATTTTTGAATTTTACTCTACAAAGAAGTATCATGTTGACAATTTGGACGTTATTAGTTCCCGGATAAATTAATTCTTGAACTTGTTTTATTGAATTCTTATATCATTGTCATCATCCTCATGTTTATATTATGTTGAAAGTCAATACGTGGCATGTAGTGCATAGATGGACTTGGTATGATTATGGCTGTGGATTATTCGGTATAATCATGACCGTAATGTTACAAATGATGTGGAAAAAAGTCCTCATTGGCTCTGTAGTGCATTGATGGGACGATTTTTGTATGATTATGGCTATGGATTCTCTTGCCAAGTGGAGAAAAGATGAATTATTTTATGGCATGATCAGGACCGTTGATGAATACACGAATATTCTTAGCCCGTAGTTCATGGATAATTTGTGGTCGTGATACTAATGAATATCCTTGGCCGTAGTACATGGATGATGTGGATTATTTATTAAGCTGAGTCTCAGCGATAAAAGTGATGAAAAACAGATAGTAAATTTTATTCTCTACTTGACTCTTTTAATGGATTGTTTATTCTGCTGCAGTTAAACTTGATGTCTATTGTATTTTATCAGTTTAACATTGTTGAAGACTAATGATAATTTATTCTGTATTATCTTAGTCATAATATTTCTTACTGGGCTAGTTGAGCTCACCCTTTCTTTCATTGTTCTCTTCAGGAAATGAGAATATAGCTGGGACGAGTCGGGGAACGGAGTGATGTTCTGGACGATAGTGTTAGCTAGTAGTCCTCACTATTCTGTTAAATAGTGTGACAATAAATGTATTGAGGACTTTTTCTGAGAGTGGATATTGTCTAGAAGACAATATTTGTATTAAAACTCACAGCATGTATTTTGTCGTACTTTACACGACTGTTGTATAATTTAGTTATATTTAAATTTTGTACCATGTATTTGGCGACTCGAGATAGATGATGTATACCTATTTTGGGGGCGTCACAACCTATGATAGTGTTAGCTAGTAGTCCTCACTATTCTATGAAATAGTGTGATAATAATTATAATGAGGACTTATTCTGAGAGTGGATATTTTCTAGAAGATAATATTTGTATTAAAACTCACAGCTCTTGTTGTATATTTAAGATTGTATTTGTATTCTGTACCATGTATTTGGCGACTCAAGATGGTTGATGTATATTTTGGGGGCGTCACAGTTGGTATCAAAGCTTAGGGATATGATCCCTGACTGAGATGTGAGACAAGAACTAGGAGGGGAGAGACGGGAAATTCCTTCGCTAGTATGACCTACCTAAGTTTATTTGGTATTTAATTGGTCGATCAAAGTATAGGGATAATATGTGATATGTCAATTAACCCTTGTTTTGTGACAGTGTTTGTATTCAGATGTTGTGAATAGGGCTCAGTTATTGGAGCATGATAATGAGTCAGCACAACCAAAAGGTAAAGACCAACAACACGATAATAATCGATCGGTGGCAAAAGGCCATCTAAGACAACGATAACCATCGTGGATGAAATTATCATGCCAAGAATGGTAACCACTTCGGTGGTAATCATGACCAAGATAATTGAAGTGGAAAATTCAAGAAGAGAAGATTTAACGATGATGGGAAGACGTCGGCAGCAGCAACAAATTCTAGGGGAGGAGAACGATCGCCGGTTAGAAGGTTATAGATGCGGAGAGGAGGGACACATAAGTCCAAACTGCTCACTGACCTTCCAAGGTATGTTTTAGTTGTGGAAAAGATGGTCACATAGCTTCGATTTTGTCTCTCAGAATAAATCAAGTCTATTTGGGGGGCGGTGGCACCAAAAGCGGATACTGACAAAACAAAGTCGGTGGTTTCTGGAAGAAGAGCGTTTTTCGTGACTTCTCCAAAAAGCGAGTAACCGAACGAAGTTAGCACACGTTAGTTAATTATAAATTCTTGCGAAGTTTATACCTTATTAGATACTGGTTCTACCCATTCTTTTATCTCTCTTGCTTGCACTAAACGTTTAAATTTGACTATGGAGAAATTAGACTTTGACTTATCTGTTGAAACACAGTTAGGAGAAACCTTCATTACATGTGTTATCCAAGTCTTGGATGAGAGTCACAGTTTTGAATGATATTTCTATTGTTAATAAATTTCTTGCGTATTCTTGAAGACTTCTTAGTCTACCCCAGAACGTGAAATCGAATTTTGTATTGACCCCAGTACAAAACCTGTAAGACCCCAACTTATTATTAATGAAATTAAATTTTCTCTATTTATTATTTTGAAATAGTAAGGGTTAATTTGATTAATATGGTTAGTTATGGGTAAAATGCGTAAATATTTCAAATAAGCAAGTAGTTATAAAATATATATTGTTGTCGTTGAATATTCGTTTGGTCGTGGAATATTCTTGCCGTCGGGGAATATTCGTACGACGGCGCAGCCTTGTGTACGTGGGCCCCATAACAGAAAGCGATTGGATGAAGAAAATGACAAATATAAGTTGTTTATAAATAACGACGTAGTTGTTACCGTTTATACTGTTGAAATACTCGGTGGTTAAAACACAATAGCACACGGTATTGCATCAATTATTTATTCTTACGTAAGAAGGCACTACTCAATAATTGTTACAAAGTAATTACTATTCAATATTTTATTTTATTGATTCAATAATTGCTACGTTGATATTTTATATTTCTGTTGTTTCAATAATTGTCACTACCATTATCAGAGCAATAATTCATATTATCTGAATAATATTATTAGATAACATTATTGGCAATGTCTAGAAAGTTCTCGCTCAAGGAGAGGATTGGTCATCTAATTGCTTGTTACCAAGTGAGAGAAATCCTTATGGAAAGCCCCTCTTTCCGAGGAACTATGCAGTTTGTCAAGATTGTGATTTCTGTAATATTATTTATGAATAATTAATTATTGATTTATATGATGAGGAAAATATTAATTTTATATGGATATAGATGGAGAAAATTTTTAATGTGACAATTGTTGAAAATTAATATTTTATTTTTTTCTGATAAAATAATTTATTTAAATATATTATTATATTTTAATAATATAATAATGGTGATATTTTTACAATGAATATGGGATTTATGAGTATATGAGGAGGAAGAGTATTTTTATTACATTAAAGGATTAACACATGTTTTGTGTGTCAGTGGACCTCATTTCTTGACTGAAATTTGATTATAGCCTGTAAAATCGCCCATTTGTGAATTTCGGTCAATTTCTGTTTAGAATTTGGAAAAACTTTCTTCTGCAAACTTGTAGATAATGGAATTTCCTATGAAAAAGATATGAGGTTCAAATTTTTTTGACAAAAGGGCTATTTATTATGAATTATTGAAGTTTCGAAGTTCCAAAATAATTAATTTTTGAAGTTTAAAATATTTTAATTAAGAAAAACATTTTTTGAATTTTTGGGACATGTGTTAGTGGTTGAATTCAGCTGGTGGTGTGCGTAGGGAGATTTGGAAATTAATATTATTAATTTATTAAATTTTTTGCTTTGGTGTTCTAAGCATTTTCCTATAAATAGGGTGCTTAGGTTAGAATTGAAAATCACACCAGAAATTGAAGTTTTCTCTCTCTTTCTCTCTCTATATTATCGAGCGTATTCTTGTGAATATTTTGATACTTTGAGTGTTGCTATATCTGGTGCAAGTTCCTCAAAGACTATATCCAAAGATTCGGTCAATGTAAGTATAGTCTTTTTTGAGGTAAGGGATGTATTTTTTAAAAAAGATATTATTTCTTCTAATATCATTATGTCGGATTATTGGTAAGATTTTTCTTGTGAAATTCTTGTCTTTTAGTGTCGAGGCTACTATTCACGTATATCGGCACTATTCACGAATATTTTTACATTATTCACAGAAAAATTAAATTTTCATTTTTTTTCTAAAATATCGATTATGGATACTAGCTTTGATTGTATCCATGTTTTGATCATTTTGAATTTTACTTCACTATATTTATTTATGAAGTATTTTTGAACTCGGATTGTTTAAGTCTGAATCCTTAATATTTGTTTCTTTGTTTCACTTTGGATTCGCTTTTCTTTAAAATATTTTTCATCATCCTCGGTCTAAAAGATGATATTCTTGAATATCTTTGGCCAGTAGTGCAAAGATGGTTGATTTTTTATGAATATCTTTGGTCCGTAATGCAAAGATGTACGGTGTTGAGATAAACACGACTAATCGATGAATATCTTTGGCTTCAGTAGTGCAAAGATGAATATTTGATTCAAGATGAATATTGATTGATGTTACGAGGATAAAATATTGATGATGGACTTTTAAATTCATAGATTAATTTCATTCTCTACGTAACTCATCTATGAATTATTATTTCATTGTGAATATTGATCTCAAACCACATTATTTATTATATTCTATCGATTTTTCCTGTTGAAGACTAACGATAATTTGTTTTATATTATCTTAGTTATAATATTCTTTATTGGGCTAGTTGAGCTCACCCTTTTCCTTTTTGTTCCATTTTTCTTCTTAGGAGGCGAGAATGTAGCGAAGTACTAAGTTAAAGTGTGGAATGATGGTTCTAGAAGTTGTTTTAATAGTCCTCACCATTTTTATAAAATAATGTACCAATAATTGTAATGAGGACTTAGTTGGGTATGGATATTGTCTAGATGACAATATTTGTATTTAAACTTACAATTTATATGTTTTATTAATAAAGTTGTAGTTGTTTACATTCATGTTATTGACAACTCAAAATGGGTGATGTATACCTATTTTGGGGGCGCCACATTGGTATCGTAGCTTAGGATATGATCTCTGGCGGAGATCGAGGAATAGAACTGGGAGGGAAGAGACGAGTAAAACCTTCGCTAGTGTGTCTTACCTAAGATTATTTGTTGGTTGGTCAGTATATAGGGATATTATGTGATATGTTTATTTCTTTAATTAACCTTTATTTTATGGCGAGATTTGAGAATGTCGGTGAGAATGTTAATGAGTGGAGCAATTGAGACGGTGGAGACACCTTTACCCACCAACGAGGAGAACGCGCAATGTGGTAAGAATGTTCCTCCTGTAAACAACACCACCGATCGACGATGAACGACAGCGGAATGTTTAGAAGCTTTTGCAGTTCATGAAAAATCGACGAGGGAGACTCGTGCACAAAATACCTGGTAGAAATGATAACAACGCATGGCCTTGCGGTTTGTCACGCCAAGCGATCAAAGAGTTAGGACCACCGTAATTCGGGAAAGCCGGATCCGATTAAAGCGAAAACGGGTCAAATAAATTACCAAGATATTCGATGTCTTAGGATGCACGGAGGAACGAAGGTTCCATTCGCCACTTTTATGTTCCAGTAATGAGGCGATTCATTGGTGGGAGTTCTGTGAAGTGTACCCATCCAAATTAAGACTTCAAAGATGTCTTGGGAGACGTTTCAGAACTGCTCAATGACAAGTACTTTTCTGAAAGTATTCGTCATATGAAGGAAGTGGAGTTTATTAGACTAGAACAAAACAACATGACGGTGTCCCAATACGAGGTGAAGTTTACAGAGTTATCCAGGTTTGCACCTCATTTGGTGGAGAATGAGGAACGTATGACACGAATGTTTCTGAGAGGTTTGAAACCTGACATACGTCAATATCTCATTTCTCATAAATTTTCTCTCTATTCAGATGTTGTCAACAGGGCTCAATTATTAGAACGAGATAATGAGTACGCTCAACCGAGGGACCTGACGAGGATCATACCGTAGATAGCGATCAATGTAATAACGATAACTAGCGGAGAAAGAAAAAGACGGACAAAAATGGTAGCCACTCTGGTGGTAGTCATGGCCATGAGAATAGAAGAAGCGAGTCGGGAGGAGATTTTAAAAAGAGGAGATTCAACAATGACCATGTGAAGACGTTAGCACTAGCAGCAACTGGTTCTAAGGGAGGAGAACGACCACCGATCATATGCTATAAATATGGAAAAGAGGGACATATCAGTCCAAACTGTCCACAACAGTTCAAGGTATGTTATAATTGTGGAAAGGAAGGACATATCGCTCGAGATTGTACGGTAGCAAAACCAAGTCTAGGGGGGACGGTAACTCAAAAGGCTGTACCAGAAAAGTCAAAGTCAACGGTTCCTAGAAGAGCGTTTGTTGTGACTAGTCAAAATGCGAGGAACCCAAACGAGGTGATCACGGATAAGCTAATCATTAATTCTTGCGAAATTTATACCTTACTTGATACCGGTGCTACCCATTCATTTATCTCTCCTACTTATGTTCAACGTTTAAACTTAACTCCGGAGAAATTAGACTTTGATTTATCTGTGGAGACTCCATTAGGAGAAACTTTCATTACATCCCTTGTTTATAAATCTTGTTTGATCCAAGTTGGTACCATCACATTACCTGTTGACCTTATCTCTTTAAAGATACTTGCTTTTGATGTGATTTTAGGGATTGATTGGTTAACCACTCATCATGCCAAAATTGATTGTTTTCGTAAGGTTGTTAGTTTTTCATATTTTTAACCAACCTGTTGTACGAATTCAAGTAACTAAACCATTAAAATCAATCACAGTTATATCAAATCATAAAGCTATTCGTTTATTGAAAAACGGATGTCAAGCTTTCTTAGCCCATGTTATGGATTTGAATAAAGACACGTCAGATTTGAATAATATTCCCGTTGTTAGTAAGTTTTCGACGATTTCGAAGAACTTCCTGGCCTACCCCGTAACGTGAAGTTGAATTCTTTATTGATCTTGAGCCCGGTACAAAGCCCATTTCTAAAACCCCATATCGAAAAGGCTCCTATTGAACTTCGGGAGTTAAAGGTCCAACTACGGGGAGTTGTTGGACATCGGTTTCATTCGCCCCAGTACATCTCCTCGGGGTGCTCTGTTTTATTTCAGTAAAGAAGAAAGACGGGGAGTATGTGACTTTGTATTGACTACCGGGAATTAAATCATGTCACTATCAAGAATAGGTATCCGCTACCTCGTATTGATGACATGTTTGACCAGTTGCAAGGAGCACAATTCTTTTTAAAAATCGATCTTCGTTCTGGATATCATCAGCTAAAGATTAGAACACAGGATATTCCAAAAACTGCCTTCAGAACTCGGTATGGGCATTATGAATTCTTAGTCATGTCTTTTGGATTGACTAATGCTCCTGTGGCTTTCATGGATATGATGAACCGAGTATTCAAGGAATATTTGGATCAGTTCATTGTTGTCTTTATTGATGACATCCTCATATATTCCAAAAGTCTTGAAGATCATGAGCACCATTTGAAGCTGGTACTCCAAAGGCTTCGTGAAAACAAGTTGTATGCCAAGTTGAAGAAATGCGAGTTCTGGCTTGAGGAAGTAGCATTCCTAGGGCACATGGTGTCAAAACATGGAGTATCCGTTGACCCGGCGAAGATTGAAGCAATACAAAGTTAGAAGCAACTGAAGACGGTGACCGAAGTACGTAGCTTTCTGGGCTTAGCTGGTTATTATCGAAGATTCGTGGAAGGATTTTCTCCAATCGCTACTCCATTAACCCAGGTGAATCGGAAAGATATAAAATTCATATGGAGCGAGGAATGCGAGAAGAGTTTCCAAGAGCTTAAGAGGAGACTCATTTCGGCACCTGTTCTGACAATACCATCTGGTTCGGATGGATTTGTTGTAAGACCCCGAATTTTATGAAATAAAAGTATTCAATTTTCCTATTTAGTAAATGGTTAAATTGATAAAAGGTTAAAGTTAAGGGTGATATATGAATTTTTTTTCAAAATAAGCAAGTGGCTATAAAATACTTATCATTGTCGGGGAATATTCGTTTGGTCGTGGAATATTCTTTACGCTTTGGGAATATTAGACGACTACAAGAACCATTTGTGGGCCCCATAATGTAATAAGCGTTCGGATGGAGAAAACGACAAATTTGAGTTTTTATAAATAACGGCGTAATCGTTACAAGTAACAATCGTTGGAATACCCGGTTGGTAGTAAAGTAAAGTAATACGCGTTGTTGCACAAAGAAGACACTGCAGTATTAAGACAAGATTTTTTCAATTATTGATTCTTACGTGAGAAGGCACTACTCAATAATTGTTACGAAGAATTCTTATTCAATATTTTATTTTATTGATTCAATAATTATTGTGTTGATATTTTATATTATTGTTGTTCAATAATTGTCACCGCACAATATTTCTCATTATCGGATCAATAATTCATATTATTTGAATAATATTATTAGATAAAGACTATTGGTAATGTCTAGAAAGTTTACATCTAAGGAGAGGTTTGGTCACCTAATTCTTGCCAAGAAGGAGAAATTCTTATTGGAAAGCCCCTCTTTCAGGAACCCGCCTGGTCATTATTATTGTGATTCTCGTAATATTATTTGTGAATAATTAGTTATTGATTTATATGATAAGAAAATATTTATTTGATGTGGATATAAATGATGGATTTATTTATGTATTTATAAGTGAAGGAATTAATGATGAGGTGTTTTATCAAGATTTGTCGAAATGGAGAACAAAATATGGGATTTTCGTAAAAATTAGTTTATTACTTGATTTTGTAAAATCCATAACTCTTTTGTGTATAATGAGTTAAGAGATGAACCATATATCAAAAGAAAGCCCTAGAAGTAAGCTAATCTGTAGAAATTTGAATCACCCAAAAATTCTTTGTAGATATTTCGTGGTGAAATTTTGAATGAAATCGTCCAGAAGGACTAATAGTCCAAAAAAATCGTTGTTCTTCAACTATATTATGTGAGTTATAAATTTTGATCCGACCGTTGGATCGTTGTAATTTTTGGATATGTTATACATATATAAGTTGAGTATATGTCCACAAATTTTGAACCGTTAAAAATGAACGTATGATTTGTTATGAATTTTAAGAGGTAACTGATTCGGAAATTAGGTTTTGGTGGAAAATTCTAGAATTGAGTGGGCCCCACTCTTGGTTGGTGAAGAAATGTGCTGAATTTTATTTCAAATGTGGTGGGTGGGAATAGTAGCAGGTAAAGCCATCAGGTTGCAGGTCAAGTCTGCTAAAATTTTCCTATAAATAGAGGGCTAAGTTAGAATTGAAAATCACACCAGAAACATAAGCTTTCTCTCTATTTCTCTCGATATTTTGAGCGTATTCTTGTGAGTATTTTGAGTATACTTTGAGTATTGCTATACGGTGCAAGTTAGATTCAATTATATTCCAAAATCAAGCATCTTGATTCTTTGAGGTAAGGGATAGTAAGGGATGGTAAGGGATAGTAAGGGGTGTTATTCTTTCTTCTTGAAGAGAACTTCTATTATTCCATTCATTATTATTCTGTTGGAATAACCTGTAAAAGTGGCATACCCTATACATAACCTGTGATACGCCAGCGTGAAACCCTATACTTGGTGAAATCCTTATGTTATTCCATTGCTTATTATTACATTGGAATAACTCAGATACGCGGTTTACCCTATACTTGGTGACATTCTTCTATCATTCGCTGGAATATCCTATCGTGTGTTTTACAACCGGATCCGGTTCCATCTTTATTATTCTCGTTGGAACATCCCCGCCGATGTGAATTTCACCCGACTGGTTCCGTTATTATTATTCTATTGGAATAACTGCATCATGCAAGCACCGCATGCACGGTGATTTCTTTTGTTATTCCATTCTTTATTATACCGGTTGGTTAAAACTTTGACTTCTATACTCCATGAAATTAGTAGAATATCCTTGATATTTGCGTTTCATCCAAAGATCTTTCATGGAAATATTCTTCCGATCATTCTTGAATTTTACTCTCTAAACAAAGATCGTGTTGACAATTTGGACGTTAATAATTCATGGATTAAATAATTCTTGAACTTGTTTTATTGAATTATTATGTCATTGTCATCATCCTCATGTTATATTATGTTATCTTTGGCTTACGTGTATAGATGAACTTAGTATGATTATGACCAAGGATCATTCGGTATAATCATGGCTTGATATAAATGATGTGACAAAAGTCCTCAGTGGCCTGTAATGCATTGATGGATAGTTTTGGTATGATTATGACCGAGGGGTGATTTTGGTATAGTCATGACCATTGATAATTTGATGAAAATCCTTGACCATGGTATGTGGATGATTAGATGTGGTGGTTTATTTATTGTCGAGTCTCGGCGATAAAATTGATGAAAACCTTTTAAAACCTAAAAGATAGTAGACTTTATTCTCTACTTGACTCTTTTAATAGATTGTTTATTCCACTGCAGCTTAAACCGGTTGTCTATTGTATTTTATCGGTTTAACATTGTTGAAGGCTAATGATAATTTATTCTCGCATTATCTTAGTCATAATATTTCTTCTTTGGGCTAGTTGAGCTCACCTTTCTTTCACCGTTTCTTCGTGAAATGAGAACATAGTCGGGACGAGTCGAGGAACGAAGTAATGGTCCGGAGGATAGCATTAGTAGTCCTCACTATTTCGTGAAATAGTGTGATAATAGTTGTAATGAGGACTCCTTTTGAGTTTGTATAATATCTAGTAGACAATATTTGTATGCAAACTCACGCTTTATGTCGATTGTATACCTACAGTTAGGTTAAGTAAGTTGTATTTGAATTTATGTACCATGTAAGTGGCGACCCAAGATGGGTGACGTATACCTAATTTTGGGGGCGTCACATTTGTTATCTACAATGATGCTTCGGACAAAGGGTTAGGATGTGTTTCTCATACAACATGGGAAAGTCATAAATCATGCCTCATGACAACTTAAAGAATATGAGAGGAATTATCCTTCTCATGATCTAGAGTTAGAAGTGATCGTTTTGTGCTAAAGATCCGGAGGCACTATTTATATGGAGAGAAAGTGGAGATATATTCGCACCATAAAAGCCTCAAATATTTTTTCACCCAAAAGGAACTCAACACGCTAAGAACGACGTTGGCTCGAATCGTTAAAAGATTATGACCACACTATTCAATACCATCCCCGAAAAGCGAACGTGGTAGGCGACGCGTTGAGTAGAAGATCATATGCGAGAACGAAAAGTGCGATGAAGTCAAGTATACGCGATAGAGCCAACTTTAATAAAAAAGTTAAAGTTGCTCAAGCCACCGACCCGGAGTTGATGCGTATGAAGAAGAAAGTACAAGAAGGTGCTATTCCGGAAGCGAGAATCGATGAAGAAGGAATATTTCGAGTCCACTCCAGACTTTGTATTCCTAACGACTCTGATTTGAAGTACAAGATCATGATGGAGGCACATAATACACTGTTTGTAATCCATCCTGGAAGTACCAAAATGTATCGTGATCTTTGACATACATTTTGGTAGAACAACATGAAGAGAGAGATTGTGAAGTTTATCTCGAGGTGTTTAACTTGTCAACGTGTAAAGGCGGAGCATCAAGTGCATAAGGGTCCATTGCAACCACTTGAGATTCCAAAATGGAAGTGGGAACACATTACCATGGATTTCATTACGGGTCTTCCCACGGTTTCTCAAGGCATAAATGTTATTTGGGTTATTGTTGATAGATTAACCAAGTCCGCTTTCATTTCTTTGCCGTCACGGAGACTTATTCCCTTGAACGTCTTGTTCATATTAATGTAAATGAGATTGTGAGATTGCATGGCATGCCAGTATCCATAGTTTCGGATCGTGACCCAAGATTCACTTCTCGATTTTGGGTTAGTTTGCAAAAAGCTATGGGCATGGATTTACGATTCAGTTCGGCATACCATCCTCAAACGGACGGAAAATCAGAAAGGACTATTCAAACTCTTGAAGATCTATTAAGACTCTGTGTCCTAAACTTCAAAGGGAGTTGGGGTAAATATTTATCTTTGGTAGAATTCTCCTACAACAACAGTTATCAGGCAAGTATAGGTGTGGCTCCATTCGAAGCATTATATGGACGTAAGTATCGCTCTCCAGTATGTTGGGATAAGGTTGGTGAAGCAACATTGTTGGGACCAGAGTTGGTACGTATAACTATAGAAAAGATCCAAATAATTCGACAACGTATACAAACGGCACAAGATCGACAAAAGAGTTATGCGGATCTTCATCGAAAGGACGTGGAATTTAGTATTGGGGATCATGTATTGTTGTGTGTTGCTCCATGGAAGAGAGTTACAAGATTTGGAAAAAGAGGAAAGCTCAATCCACGATTTATTGGTCCATTTCAGATTCTTGACCGAGTAGAAAATGTGGCCTATAGACTCGCGTTACCTCCAAGTATGTCTCGTGTTCATAATTTTTTTCATATATCTGTGCGTTATTCTAGAAGCAAGAATCGACGAAGAGAGGAAATCTCAACCCTTGATTTTATTGGCCCATTTGAAATCCTCGATCAAGTAGGAATCGTGGCCTATAGACTCACCAAAATAGGTCCATTCCATCCAAAATATTTTCGAAAAAGTGTGAATTTGAGATAATATATATGGTACTAAAAACAACTACAACTTTATTACAACAATTGTCGGGAATATTCGCAAAATACAACAGAAACAACACATAGAAACCGACAAAAATATTTTTATGAAAATAACGCGAAAAAGTTTGAGTTTCGATACAAATATATACCAATATGGTACAAAAACAGAAGACGTCACAATGACACCTTACATAAAGGTATAGTCAAAAACAATTTTAGAAATTAGAATCTTTGGGAAGTGCTCAAGGAAACCTTCGTATATGGGAGGCCATGCTTTTAGGTTATGGTAGATATCATATGGCCACGTAATTATCTCTTGGTCAACCTAATAGACCCCAAAGAAAAACGAGAAGATTACTATCATATTCTTCCCAATGGTGAGTCTTCTCTCGATATATCATTATCTCCATCGCTCTAATTGGGTATTATACTCCAAACAAACACCAAGATTATATAGTAGTGCTTGTAAATATACTCAAGAAGTGGATGAGCACAACCATGTCTTTATGATAACACGAAGTTTGTATGTCATTAGACATCTTGTATGATAGTGACAAAACACCCTTCCAAAACACCCTATTTAATTCACCAAAAATAACTATTAAATGATGTATAAAATACAACACACTAAACCTCAATAAAATTATTTCCATACTCTTTAGGAGAACCTCAACAACTATTCCCCGCTCTATTCCCTTGTTATCCCCGCCAACCCAAATACACTTTTATTACCCGAAAGGAATTGTGAAACAAAAGGGTGAGCACAACTAGCTCAAGAAAGAATATTATAACTAAAGATAAATAAATTATCAATAGTCTTCATCAATAATAAATCGTAGATTTAGAACATATGGTAGATGATAAAACTTTTCAACCATAGTTGCAGTGTGAACGAGCAATCCATTAAAAGAGTCAAATAGACTATAAAGTCTATTGTCTTCTCCACGTTAAAAGTCCACCAACAATATTTTATCCTCGTAACATCAATCAACAGTTCCTTTCCACAATCATATGAATAACTCATAATCATAATTGTGATTCTAAATTCTCTTCTCATCCAGACTAAGATAATTTTCATCAATTGTCTTTTACCGAAACATCAAATATCATGGTTATACCAAATCACGCCTCTGCTCATAATCATATTAATAAATTCATCTTGCACCACACGCCAAAGATATTCATCAACAGCTCATCTTTACACTACAAAGCAAAGATATTCAACAACAAAAGTCATCTTTTGCATTACGAGCCAAAGATATTCATCAATAATTCATCTTTTGCACTACAAAGCAAAGATATTCAACAACAAAGTCATCTTTGCATTACGAGCAAAAGATATTCATCAATAATTCATCTGCACTACTGTGCTAAAGATATTCAACAATGTGTCATCTTTGCATTAAAGCTAAGATATTCATCAACAAGTCATCAACAAGTCATCTTGCACTACGAGCCAAAGATATTCATATATCAAAGAAATACATAATCATTTCGTGGTTATATAACAATAATTATAACCATGTTGATCAATTCACCTTTGCACTTAAGCTAAAAAATATTCAATTGTAAATTCAATGGTCATGATCATACCAAACCAACAATTCAACTTTTGCACCATCGCCAAAGAGAACCTATAGTCACGATCATACCAATAATCTACCCATCTTTACACTCAAGTCAAAGAGAAATATTATCATTAAGGTTATAAGAATGTTATATAAAACAATATAATCAAAACATGGTTTTAATTTCAAGAGTAAGATTCATAAATCAACGATAATTTGGTCAAAGAAGAAACCAATTTGTCGTGAATAAGACTCGTATTCAGACATATAGTACCGTGATAACGCGTATAAGAATCCTCGATACCTAAAAGATAAAGTTTCATAATAAAATTCATATCCATATTTATAACACCTTAATCCAAATGTTATAAATCACTTAGAAATCTCATAATCTAATATTATTAATATTACAATAATATTTTAATCATTTCTAAAACTTATAAACAATTTAATTAAATTGTTTACACTTTACTAATTAATGCATTTAATCATCATAAAATGCCAAACTCATAAGATTTCATCACCAATAACCAAAACCCTCATCAAAAATCAGATATACCTCATATATATGATTCTCAAGCCATAAAATCATATTTTCCAATTTTCTTACTTCACATAACATATTTAATTCATTTACTCATAACTAGAATATTTTCATGAAAAATACCAAATCAGTTCCAAAAATATTTCTTTTCTGGGATTTAGCATAACATAGTCCCATATATTGAATATATATTTTTCTCAAAATTTTAAAATTCATTTACTATTTTTCATATGGCCAAAACCACCGAATATTTAAACATTTATCATAAATTATACTTTTATCCAAAAATTCTGAAATTTACACGGTATACTGATATTATATAGATGTACTCCCAATAAAAATTTCATCAATTTTGGAGTTAATCACAAGGAGTTATAAAAGTTACTTTTAAAATAGTCTTTTTCTCATAAAATCCATAACTCCTAATCTATACATCCAAAAATCGCCATTTTTGGACACAATCTACAAAACTCATCAAAATATCATTTCAAATTTTTCCAGAATTTTGAAGGTTCAGAAAAATTTCAAACTAAAAAAACATAATAACCCTTAAAATCCCTTTACTATCCCTTACCTCAAAAGAGAAAAGATTTAATTAGAATAACGTCGAATCTAACTTGCACCGATATAGCAACACTCAAAGTATACTCAAAATACTCACAAGAATACGCCGATAATATAGAGAGAAAACTTCAGCTTCGTGTGATTTTCAATTCTAACCCAAGACCCTATTTATAGAAAATGCTTTAACACCAAAGGTAAAAATTTATTAAATATTATATATTTTTTCCAAATTTCATACGCATGTTTTACCATCTGAACTCAGCCCACATCACATGTTAAATGAGGAAAAAAAAATGAAAAACACGTTTTTGTAAATAAAAATAATTAAAACTTTCAAAAATCAATTATTTTTAACTTCGTAACTTCAATAATTCATAATAAATAGCCCTTTTATCAGAAAATTTGAATCTCATGAGTTTTTATAGGAAATTCAATTTCTACAACAACTTTGTAAGAAAGTTTTTCCAAATTCCAAACAAAAATTGACCCAAAATCCACAAACGGGTGATTTTACAAAGCTATAATCAAATTTTCACCAATAATTGGGTCCACCAACACACAAAATATGTGTTAAACATTTATTACCACAAAAATACTCTTCCTCCTCATATACTCATATATCCCACATTCATTATAAAATATCATCATTATTAATATATTATTAAAATAATATATTTAAATAAATTATTTTATCGTAAAAAGATAAAATATTAATTTTCAACAATTGTCACATTAAAAATTTTCTCCATCTATGTCCACATAAAATAAATATTTTCCTCATCATAAAAATCAATAATTAATTATTCACAAATAATATTACATAATCACAATATCGACAACCGTGCAGCCTCAGAAAGAGGGGCTTTCCAATAAGGATCTCTCTCATCGGGCGCAAAATTAGTGACCAAACCTCTCCTAGATGTAACTTTCTAGACATTGCCAATAATGTTATCCAATAATATTATTCAGATAATATGAATTATTGTTCGATAATGGAAAATAATGTGTAATGACAATATTCAAACAACAATAATATAAAATATCAACGCAAAGAATTATCGAATCAATAAAATATAATATTGAATAAAGAATTATCAGAATAATTATCGAGTAGTGCTTTTTCACGTAAGAATCAATAATTCAAAAATATCGTGTAATATGCAACAACGCCAGACATTTTACTTTACCCACCGGGTATTCCAAAAATGTTAATCAGAATAATAATTACGCGTTATTTATAAAAACTCCTTTTGTCGCTTTTCTTCATCCGACGCTTATTCTCAATATGGGCCCACAAATGGTCATAATGCCGTCGCATTTAATATTCCCTACGAAAAAGAATATTCCACCACCAAACTAATATTCTCCCTAATAAATAATGAGTATTTTATAACCACTTGCTTATTTTGAAAAAATTATATATATCACCCTTAACTTTAACTTTTATCAATTTAACCATTTATTGAATAGTAATTATAAGAAAAATTGAATACTTTTATTTCATAAAATTGGGCCTTACAATCTCCTCCTTATGAAATTTCGTCCCCTAAATTTACGCACTCGGTATTTCAAAGAGTTGAGAATTTGCTTTCATTTCAGATTCTATCTCCCCGTCATCATGATTTCTCCATCGCTTCATCTCCCGTATTTCAGATATCATTCTAGAATACGCCTTCAAAACAAGGGTTAATTTAACAAATTAATATATCACATAATATCCCGATATTACGACCGACCAACAAATAAGCTTAGGTAGACACACTAATAAGGATTTACTCATCTCTCCTCCTAGTTCTAATCCCGATCTCCGCCAGAGATCATATCCCTAAGCTCGATACCAAATGTAACTCCGACACCAAATGTGTCAAGACTCACATTGGTACTATCGCTTGCCACCGCAGATGAGCAAGGCCCCCACGAGAGAGTCCGCTTTTGCAGCCCCATCAACAGAAGTCACCAACAGAGGCTCGGGCTCTTTTACTTATAGCTCGATATTAAATGTAACGCCCCAAAATAGGTCCATTCCATCCAACCCATTCGAGTCGCCAAATATATGGTACAAAAAACAACTACAACTTTATTACAACAATTGTCGTGGCAAAATACAACAACACATATGTCGTGAGTTTGATACAAATATATACCAATCAGAAGACGTCACAATGACACCTTACATAAAGGTATAGTCAAAAACTGCTTTTAGAAATTAGAATCTTTGGGAAGTGCTCAAGGAAACCTTCGTATATGGGAGGCCATGCTTTTAGGTTACGGTAGATATCATATGGCCACGTAATTATCCTCGTCAATCTAATAGACCTAAAGAAAAACGAGAAGATTACTATCATATTCTTCCCAATGGTGAGTCTTCTTCGACATATCATTATCTCCACTGCCTCTAATTGGGTATTATACTCCAAACAAACACCAAGATTATATAGTAGTGCTTGTAAATATACTCAAAGAAGTGGATGAGCACAACCATGTCTTATGATAACACGAGTTCAGTATGTCATTAGACATCTTGTATGATAGTGACAAAACACCTTCCAAAGTTTCCACCCTATTTAATTCACCAAAATAACTATTAAATGATGTATAAAATACAACACACTAAAGTCCTCAATAAAATTATTTCCATACTCTTTTAGGGAGAACCTCAACAACTATAGACCACCGCTCTATTCCCTTGTTATCCCCGGGCCAACCCAGCCTACACTTTTATTACCCGAAAGGAATTCAGAAACAAAAGGGTGAGCACAACTAGCTCAAGAAAGAATATTATAACTAAAGATACATAAATTATCAATAGTCTTCATCAATAATAAATCGTAGATTTAGAACATATGGTAGATGATAAAACTTTTCAACCATAGTTGCAAATGAACGAGCAATCCATTAAAAGAGTCAAATAGACTATAAAGTCTATTCTTCTTCCACGTTAAAAGTCCACCAACAATATTTTATCCTCGTAACATCAATCAACAGCCTTTCCACAATCATATGAATAACTCATAATCATAATTGTGATTCTAAATTCTCTTCTCATCCAGACGTAAGATAATTTTCATCACCGCCTTTACCTCAAACATCAAATATCATGGTTATACCAAATCACGCCTCGCTCATAATCATACTAATAAATTCATCTTTGCACCACGGGCCAAAGATATTCATCAACAGCTCATCTTTACACTACAAAGCAAAGATATTCAACAACAAGTCATCTTCAGTCATTACGAGCCAAAGCCAAAGATATTCATCAAGAATTCATCTTCATGCACTACGAGCCAAAGATATTCAAAGATATTCAACAACAGTCATCTTTGCATTACGAGCAAAAGATATTCATCAATAATTCATCTTTGCACTACAAAGCTAAGATATTCATCAACAAGTCATCTTTCACACTACGAGCCAAAGATATTCATATATCAAAGAAATACATAATCATTTCGTGGTTATATAACAATAATTATAACCATGTTGATCAATTCACCTTTGCACTTAAGCTAAAAATATTCAATTGTAAATTCAATGGTCATGATCATACCAAACCAACAATTCAATTTTTTGCACCATCGCCAAAGAGAACCTATAGTCACGATCATACCAATAATCTACCCATCTTTACACTCAAGTCAAAGAGAAATATCATCATTAGGTTATAAGAATGTTATATAAAAACAATATAATCAAAACATGGTTTTAATTTCAAGAGTAAGATTCATAAATCAACGATAATTTGGTCAAAGAAGAAACCAATTTGTCGTGAATAAGACTCAGATTCGCACATAGATCAGATACGCGCATAAGAACTCCTCGATAATTAAAAAAGATAAAGTTTCATAATAAAATTCATATCCATATTTATAACACCTTAATCCAAATGTTATAAATCACTTAGAAATCTCATAATCTAATATTATTAATATTACAATAATATTTTAATCATTTCTAAAACTTATAAACAATTTAATTAAATTGTTTACACTTTACTAATTAATGCATTTAATCATCATAAAATGCCAAACTCATAAGATTTCATCACCAATAACCAAAACCTCATCAAAAATCAGATATACCTCATATATGATTCTCAAGCCATAAAATCATATTTTCCAATTTTCTTACTTCACATAACATATTTAATTCATTTACTCATAACTAGAATATTTTCATGAAAAATACCAAATCAGTTCCAAAAATATTTTTTTCTGGGATTTAGTATAACATAGTCCCATATTGAATATATATTTTTCTCAAAATTTTAAAAATTCATTTACTATTTTTCATATGGCCAAAACCAATTTAATATTTAAACATTTATCATAAATTATACTTTTATCCAAAAATTCTGAAATTTACACGGTATACTGATATTATATAGATGTACTCCCAATAAAAATTTCATCAATTTTGGAGTTAATCACAAGGAGTTATAAATAGTTACTTTTAAAATAGTTTTTTCTCATAAAATCCATAACTCCTAATCTATACATCCAAAAATCGCCATTTTTGGACACAATCTACAAAACTCATCAAAATATCATTTCAAATTTTTCCAGAATTTTGAAGGTCAGAAAAATTTTGAAACTAAAAAACATAATAACCCTTAAAAATCCTTTACTATCCCTTACCTCAAAAAGCAAAGATTTTAATTAGAATAACGTCGAATCTAACTTGCACCAGATAGCAACACTCAAAGTATACTCAAAATACTCACAAGAATACGCCGATAATATAGAGAGAGAAAACTTCAGCTTTCGTGTGATTTTCAATTCTAACCCAAGACCCTATTTATAGAAAACGCTTGTAACACCAAAGCAGTAAAATTTATTAAATATTATTATATTTTTCCAAAACTTCATACGCACATGTTTTACCATCTGAACTCAGCCCCTATCACATGTTAAATGAGGAAAAAAAATGAAAAAACACGTTTTTGTAAATAAAATAATTAAAACTTTCAAAAATCAATTATTTTAACTTCGTAACTTCAATAATTCATAATAAATAGCCCTTTTATCAAAAAATTTGAATCTCATGAGTTTTTATAGGAAATTCAATTCTCTACAACTTTGCGTAAGAAAGTTTTTCCAAATTCCAAACAAAAATTGACCAAATCCACAAAACGGGTGATTTTACAAAGCTATAATCAAATTTCACCAAGAAATGGGGGTCCACCAACACACAAAATATGTTTTAAACATTTATTACCACAAAAATACTCTTCCTCCTCATATACTCATATATCCCACATTCATTATAAAAATATCACCATTAATATATTATTAAAATAATATATTTAAATAAATTATTTTATCGTAAAAAGATAAAATATTAATTTTCAACAATTGTCACATTAAAAATTTTCTCCATCTATGTCCACATAAAATAAATATTTTCCTCATCATAAAAATCAATAATTAATTATTCACAAATAATATTACATAATCACAATATCGACAACCGTGCAGCCTCAGAAAGAGGGGCTTTCAATAAGGATCTCTCCTCATCGGCGCGCAAAATTAGTGACCAAACCTCTCCTTAGATGTAACTTTCTAGACATTGCCAATAATGTTATCCAATAATATTATTCAGATAATATGAATTATTGTCTCGATAATGGAAAATATCGTAATGACAATTATTCAAACAACAATAATATAAAATATCAACGCAAAGAATTATTGAATCAATAAAATATAATATCGAATAAAGAATTATCGTAATAATTATCGAGTAGTGCTTTCACGTAAGAATCAATAATTCAAAATATCGTGCAATACCGTGTTCTATCGCAGCAACAACGCCAGACATTTTACTTTACCCACCGGGTATTCCAACAAATGTTAAAAGGTAATAATTACGTCGTTATTTATAAAAACTAAGACGCTTATTCGTTATGGGGCCCATAAATGGTCGCTGTCGTCGCATTTAATATTCCCCCTACGTAAAAAAGAATATTCCACCACCAAACTAATATTCCCTAACAATAATGAAGTATTTTATAACCACTTGCTTATTTTGAAAAAATTATATATATCACCCTTAACTTTAACTTTTATCAATTTAACCATTTAATTGAATAGTAATTATAAGAAAAATTGAATACTTTTATTTCATAAAATTCGGCCTTACAATCTCCCTCCTTATGAAATTTCGCCCCTAAATTTACGCACTGGTATTTCAAAGAGTTGAGAATACCTTGCTTTCATTTCGCATTCTATCTCCCCGTCATCATGATTTCTCCATCGCTTCATCTCCCGTATTTTATATCATTCTAGAATACAACTTCAAAACAAGGGTTAATTTAACAAATTAATATATCACATAATATCCCGATATTACGACCGACCAACAAATAAGCTTAGGTAGACACACTAAGCGAAGGATTTACTCATCTCCCTCCTAGTTCTAATCCCGATCTCCGCCAGAGATCATATCCCTAAGCTCGATACCAAATGTAACTAAATGACACCATCAGGGTCAAGACTCACATGGATATTCTATCATTTTGCCACCGCAGAATCCAAGGCCCCTACGGAGAGTCCGGCTTTGCATCCCCCATCAATGTGAAGTCACCATGGTGAGAGGCTCGGGGCTCTTTACTTATAGCTCGATACTAAATGTAACGCCCCAAAATAGGTCCATTCCATCCAACCCATTCTCGAGTCGCCAAATATATGGTGGTATTAAAAACAACTACAACTTTATTACAACAATTGTCGCAAAAAATACAACAACACATATGTCGTGAGTTTGATACAAATATATACCAATCAGAAGACGTCACAATGACACCTTACATAAAGGTATAGTCAAAACTGCTTTTAGAAATTAGAATCTTTGGGAAGTGCTCAAGGAAACCTTCGTATACATGGAGGCCATGCTTTTAGGTTATGGTAGATATCATATGGCCACGTAATTATCCTGGTCAATCTAATAGACCCTAAAGAAAAACGAGAAGATTACTATCATATTCTTCCCAATGGTGAGAGTCTCTCTCGACATATCATTATCTCCACTCGCTCTAATTGGGTATTATACTCCAAACAAACACCAAGATTATATATAGTAGTGCTTGTAAATATACTCAAAGAAGTGGATGAGCACAACCATGTCTTATGATAACACGAAGTTTGTATGTCATTAGACATCTTGTATGATAGTGACAAAACACCCTTCCAAAGTTGGGTTCGCTTTCACCCTATTTAATTCACCAAAATAACTATTAAATGATGTATAAAATACAACACACTAAAGTCCTCAATAAAATTATTTCCATACTCTTTTGGGAGAACCTCAACAACTATAGACCACCGATTCTATTCCCTTGTTATCCCCACCAACCCAAATTGCCTACACTTTTATTACCCGAAAGGAATTGTGAAACAAAAGGGTGAGCACAACTAGCTCAAGAAAGAATATTATAACTAAAGATACATAAATTATCAATAGTCTTCATCAATAATAAATCGTAGATTTAGAACATATGGTAGATGATAAAACTTTTCAACCATAGTTGCAAATGAACGAGCAATCCATTAAAAGAGTCAAATAGACTATAAAGTCTATTGTCTTCTCCACGTTAAAAGTCCACCAACAATATTTTATCCCAGTAACATCAATCAACAGCCTTTCCACAATCATATGAATAACTCATAATCATAATTGTGATTCTAAATTCTCTTCTCATCCAGAAGATAAGATAATTTTCATCACCGCCTTTTACCGAAACATCAAATATCATGGTTATACCAAATCACGCTCCTGCTCATAATCATACTAATAAATTCATCTTTGCACCACGGGCCAAAGATATTCATCAACAGCTCATCTTTACACTACAAAAGCAAAGATATTCAACAACAGTCATCTTTTGCATTACGAGCCAAAGATATTCATCAATAATTCATCTTTGCACTACAGCAAAAGCAAAGATATTCAACAACAAAGTCATCTTTTGATTACGAGCAAAAGATATTCATCAATAATTCATCTTTGCACTACAAAGCTAAGATATTCATCAACAATATTCATCTTTGCACTACGAGCCAAAGATATTCATATATCAAAGAAATACATAATCATTTCGTGGTTATATAACAATAATTATAACCATGTTGATCAATTCACCTTTTGCACTTAAGCTAAAAATATTCAATTGTAAATTCAATGGTCATGATCATACCAACCAACAATTCAACTTTTGCACCATCGCCAAAGAGAACCTATAGTCACGATCATACCAATAATCTACCCATCTTTACACTCAAGTCAAAGAGAAATATTATCATTAGGGTTATAAGAATGTTATATAAAAACAATATAATCAAAACATGGTTTTAATTTCAAGAGTAAGATTCATAAATCAACGATAATTTGGTCAAAGAAGAAACCAATTTGTCGTGAATAAGACCCTCAGATTCAGACATAAGACCAGATAACGCGCATATAAGAACTCCTACATAACTAAAAAAGATAAAGTTTCATAATAAAATTCATATCCATATTTATAACACCTTAATCCAAATGTTATAAATCACTTAGAAATCTCATAATCTAATATTATTAATATTACAATAATATTTTAATCATTTCTAAAACTTATAAACAATTTAATTAAATTGTTTACACTTTACTAATTAATGCATTTAATCATCATAAAATGCCAAACTCATAAGATTTCATCACCAATAACCAAAACCCTCATCAAAAATCAGATATACCTCTATATATATGATTCTCAAGCCATAAAATCATATTTTCCAATTTTCTTACTTCACATAACATATTTAATTCATTTACTCATAACTAGAATATTTTCATGAAAAATACCAAATCAGTTCCAAAAATATTTCTTTTCTGGGATTTAGCATAACATAGTCCCATATTGAATATATATTTTCTCAAAATTTTAAAAATTCATTTACTATTTTTCATATGGCCAAAACCACCGAATATTTAAACATTTATCATAAATTATACTTTTATCCAAAAATTCTGAAATTTACACGGTATACTGATATTATATAGATGTACTCCCAATAAAAATTTCATCAATTTTGGAGTTAATCACAAGGAGTTATAAATAGTTACTTTTAAAATAGTCTTTTCTCATAAAATCCATAACTCCTAATCTATACATCCAAAAATCGCCATTTTTGGACACAATCTACAAAACTCATCAAAATATCATTTCAAATTTTTCCAGAATTTTTGAAGGTTCAGAAAAATTTCGAAACTAAAAAAACATAATAACCCTTAAAATCCTTTACTATCCCTTACCTCAAAAGAGAAGATTTAATTAGAATAATAATAACGAATCTAACCTTGCACCAGATAGCAAACACTCAAAGTATACTCAAAATACTCACAAGAATACGCCGATAATATAGAGAGAGAAAACTTCAGCTTCTCGGTGTGATTTTCAATTCTAACCCAAGACCCTATTTATAGAAAACGCTTAGAACACCAAAGTAGTAAAATTTATTAAATATTATTATATTTTTCCAAAACTTCATACGCATGTTTTACCATCTCAACTCAGCCCCTATCACATGTTAAATGAGGAAAACAAAATGAAAAACACGTTTTTTGTAAATAAAAATAATTAAAACTTTCAAAAATCAATTATTTTAACTTCGTAACTTCAATAATTCATAATAAATAGCCCTTTTATCGTAAAAATTGAATCTCATGTGAAGTTTTTATAGGAAATTCAATTTCTACAACTTTGCAGAAGAAAGTTTTTCCAAATTCCAAACAAAAATTGACCGTAATCCACAAACGGGTGATTTTACAAAGCTATAATCAAATTTCTACCAATAATCAGGTCCACCAACACACAAAATATGTGTTAAACATTTATTACCACAAAAATACTCTTCCTCCTCATATACTCATATATCCCACATTCATTATAAAAATATCACCATTAATATATTATTAAAATAATATATTTAAATAAATTATTTTATCGTAAAAAGACAAAATATTAATTTTCAACAATTGTCACATTAAAAATTTTTCCATCTATGTCCACATAAAATAAATATTTTCTCATCATAAAAATCAATAATTAATTATTCACAAATAATATTACATAATCACAATATATGACAACTGTGCAGCTCCTCAGAAAGAGGGGCTTTCCAATAAGGATCTCTCCTATCTGGCGCGCAATTAGTGACCAAACCTCTCCTGTAGATGTAACTTTCTAGACATTGCCAATAATGTTATCCAATAATATTATTCAGATAATATGAATTATTGTTCGATAATGGAAAAATATCGTAATGACAATTTTCAAACAAACAACAATAATATAAAATATCAACGCAAACAATTATTGAATCAATAAAATATAATATCAATAAAGAATTATCGTAATAATTATCGAGTAGTGCTTTTCACGTAAGAATCAATAATTCAAAAATACGTGTAATACCGTGTTTCAACGCGCAACAACGCCAGATTATTTTACTTTACCCACCGGGTATTCCAACAAAGATGTTAAAGGTAATAATTACGCCGTTATTTATAAAAACCCTTTTGTCATTTTTTTCATCCGACGCTTATTTTGTAATATATGGGCCCACCACCAAAAATGGTCGCTAGTATTTTATAACCACTTTCTTATTTGCATTTATATATTCCCTTAACTTTAACTTTTAAAGAATATTCTTGAATAAGTAACCAAACTAATATTTTATTTCATAAAATTGAGGGCCTTAAAAAAATAATGAGTATTTTATAACCACTGTATTATTTTGAAAAAATTATATATATCACCCTTAACTTTAACTTTTATCAATTTAACCATTTACCGCATAATAGTAATTATAAGAAAAATTGAAAGTTATTTTTATTTCATAAAATTATAATGGCCTTACATCGAGATTCGTGTCAAAGTTACTATTCACGAGTTACTATTCATGAGTTACTATTTATGAGTTACTATTCATGAGTTACTATTCACTCGAACAATATATTTCTTTTCGGTCCAAATTATTTTTGGGTACAATATTATTCTATGAGGAGATGTGCTAATTTTTTAGACCGTTGGTTCAATATGGATCGTTGGTTTAAAGTTTTAATAGTGAATCAGTATGGATCGTTGGTTTAAAGTTTTAATAGTGAATCAATATGGATCGCTGGTTTAAAGTTTTAATAGTGAATCGGTATGGATGAATTGCTTTAAGTTTTAATATGAGGAAATCCATTTAAAAGTAAATCAATCTGGACCGTTCATGAATTAGTTACTATTCAATCCATTCTCCTATAAATAGAAGTTCATTTCTTCATTATTTCTTACGAATTCACTGAAACTCTAGAGAGAGAAATTATATAGAGAAAGAAGAAGAGTATTCTGCTACTTCACTACTTCTATATCCAGTTTCTTCTTTATAAGGTAAGGGGTATTATTTCTTTTGTATTCATGAGGAGAACTTATATTATTTCATTCTTTATTATTCTGTTGGAATAACCTGTATACGCGGACTACCCTATACTTGGTGAAATTCTTCTGTTATTCCATTATTTATTATTCTGTTGGAATAACCTGTATACGCTAGCTACCCTATACTTGGTAAAATTCTTCTATTATTCCATTCTTTATTATTCTGTTAGAATATACTGTCTGCGTGCATTTTGTGGGACTGGTTCCGTTATTTATTATTCATTGGAATAACTTTCATACATGCCAATACCGCATGCATGGTGATTTCGTTGTTATTCTATTCTTTATTATTCATTGGAATATCCGTTGATGCGTATGACACGCTTTGACACGTTCCGTTATTTATTATTCATTGGAATAACTCCGCATATGCAATCACCGCATTGCATGGTGGTTTTTTTTGTTATTCCATTCTTTATTATACTCGGTTGATTAAAGTTTTGATTTCTATACTCCATGAAATTAGTGGAATATCCTCGATATTTGCGCTTCATCCAAAGATCCTCTCATGGAAATATTCTTCCGAGCATTTTTGAATTTTACTCTACAAAGAAGTATCGTGTTGACAATTTGGACGTTATTAGTTCCCTGAATAAATTAATTCTTGAACTTGTTTTATCAATTTTATATCATTGTCATCATCCTCATGTTTATATTTTGTTGAAAGTCATACGTGGCTCTAGAAGACATAGATGGACTTGGTATGATTACGCACCAGAGATTATTCGGTATAATCACACCGTAATGTTACAAATGATGTAGAAAAAGTTCTCATTGCCCATGGTGCATTGATGGGACGGTTTTGATATGATTATGGCTATAGATTCTCTTGCCGAGGGAGCAAAGATGAATTATTTTATAAGCATGATCACGATCATTGATGAATACACGAATATCCTTGACCCGTAGAAAGTATTGGATAATTTGTGGTCGTGATACTAATGAATATCCTTGGCCGTGTCTGAGGGATGATGTGTATTATTTATTAAGATGAGTCTCAAATGATAAAAAGTGATGAAAAACTTTTTAAATCATAAAAGATAGTAGATTTTATTATCTCTACTGACTCTTTTAATGGATTGTTTGTTCGATGCGATTAAACTTGATGTCTATTGTATTTTATCGTTAACATTGTTGAAGACTAATGATAATTTATTATGTATTATCTTAGTCATAATATTTCTTCTTTGAAATTATTTGAGCTCACCCTTTCTTTCATTGTTCTCTTCGTGAAATGAGAATATAATTTGGGACGAGTCGGGGAACCAGAGTGATGATCGGATGATAGTATTAGTAGTCCTCACTATTCTACATGAAATAGTGTGATAATAATTATAATGAGGACTTATTACGAGTGGATATTCTCCAAAAAATAATATTTGTATTAAAACTCATGACTTTTTTTGTTGTATATTTAAGATCAGATTCAGATTCATGCACCATGTATTTGGCGACTCAAGATGGGTGATGTATACCTATTTTGGGGCGTCACAAAATCTCTCCTGGCGAGAACTTTCTAGACATCGCTAATAATGCTATCTAATAATATTATTCAAATAATATGAATTATTGATCGATAATAAAAATATCATGCGTTGACAATTATTGAAACAACAATAATATAAAATATCAAGTACAAACAATTATTGAATCAATAAAATAAAATATTGAATAAAGAATTATCGTAATAATTATCGAAAGTGTCTTCTTACATAAGGATCAATAATTCAAAAATATCGCAATCAATAGTGTCTTTGTTATCGCAAGCAACCACGCCAGACATCGTATTTTAACCACCTGGTATTCCAACAAATGTGTTAAGCAGTAACATTTACGCCGTTATTTATAAAAACTCAAACTTATCGCTTTCTTCATCCGGCGCTTATTACATTATGGGGCCCACAAAATGCATTTACTGTAGTCGATACGAATATTAAAACAACAAGAATATTCCACGACCAAACGAATATTCCCCAAATGTAAATGAGTATTTTATAACCACTTACATATTTTAAAATTTTATATATATCACCCTTAACTTTAAACTTTTATCAATTTAATCATTTCTTGAATAATAATTATAAAAAAATTGAATACTTTTATTTCATAAAATTCGGGGCCTTACATTTTAGTTGAAAAGAAAAGATATTTTGATTTTTTGTTTTTGTTTTATTTTATTATGTTTTTGTTATTTTAAAACTTTAAAATGTTAATTTTTTTTATTTTTAAAATCTGCTTTTTGATTTTTTTTTCAAGATAAGCAATTTTTTTTTTTACACGTCAACGTCACGTAGATAAAAATTGGCGTCTCATCTTTTTTTTTAATCTGAATGATCCAATTTGAAAATAAAAATTAGTTCAAGTGAGTTAATTTAAAAAATTAAAAATTCAATCAAATATTCAATAAAACGTGTCAACTTCGGTGGCCAGATTCAATTTTATTTTATAATAGGGATTAATAGTCCTGTCATTATTCCTATAACAAACAAAAATGTCTTAATTCAAGCATAAAATAGAAACTGCCAAAAAAAATTTGGATAGGGGGACACTGTCAATTTATGCATCCTGGACTGATCTCATTAAGAGTATATTTACTACGATTGGTTAAAGAATGTGATTAGTAATTTTGATTATTACTTTTATTTCTAATTAAATTTTAAAAAGTAATTTGTGTTTGAAAAATAAAAATAATTAAACTAGTAAAAAGTATAAAAAATGGTATAAAAAATTTGTTAATAACTTATTTCAAGTGTGAATTATTAAAAGGAATATTTTGATAATTAAAGATGGATAATATATAGATTTATTAAAATAAATAGAGAGAAATTAATAATATATTTGACAAATAATTTAAAACTCCAATTAAAACTTCTGATTATTTCAATAAAAAAAGGTGATTATAATCAATTTTAAATATTTTTATTTATTAAAACTGATTATAAATAAATTTAATTACTTCCCGAACACTTTCTATCTTCCTTGCTTTGTCATTGAATGCACGTGAAATAATCGTGTAATGCACAATTTGTGCTTAAAAGGGAAAAAACTAGAGTAAAAATATCAACTAGATCTTATTTTATCAAATACTTTTAAACTTAATTTTACAAAATTAAAAATGCTTTTAACATAACGTATCCCGACAAAAAAATATATTCGGTTCATGTTTATTGAGTCTGTTATATATTATCATAAATTTATGTCAAAATAAAATTATAAAACATAATAATATTATGAGTTTGAATAAAATTATAAAAAAAATTACATCTCAATAAAATAATTATCATTAATATTTATTTATATAACTAAATATTAAAAAATCGACGTAATCATTATATATATATATATATATATATATATTATTTTTTATATTTAATTTTGAAATTTGTTTGAGGATTTAAAGGCCCCGAAAAGATAAACACCCAATAAGACATAAAACGAAGCTAGAGGAACCTTTAATCATCGGGTTAATTGATGGTTTGGTCACTGTATTAAAAATTGCTTTTTTTGTTACAAACACATTACCATACTAAAAAATAGGTTATAAAATGGTCATTACTTAAAATTCTGTCAAAAAAAATGAATGAAAGTACTAACTAGACTAACAATTAACATATGTTAATGACGTGGATCGGATTAGTTGGTGTTTTAGTCATTGTACTCGGAGCTTATTTTTATTTTGGTTACTGAATTTTTTTTTGTTGTATTCTCGTTATCGAAATATCAAAAACATTACAAATTAGTGATTTTATAGTTTCTCATTCAAAATATTATACAAAAAGCTTACTTGTCAAACATCTGACATATAGATGTGAAATATTTGAATGAGTTAGTATGTGTGGGTCAGTTTGTAGAAATAAAATAA
This sequence comes from Panax quinquefolius, assembly GCA_020205615.1. Lineage (NCBI taxonomy): Eukaryota > Viridiplantae > Streptophyta > Magnoliopsida > Apiales > Araliaceae > Panax > Panax quinquefolius. Next base: position 121,052,877 of record CM035159.1, on the reverse strand, counting down.
AATGCTCATCTAAAAGAAAAGAAAAGGATAAAGTCATACTAATTATTTTAATACTCCATAATATTATAAGAATATAATTAAATTTTAAGCAAAAAAAGAACAAAATTTAAAAAATATAAAAGCAAAGTTTATTTTCCTGTTCTATCTACAGACGACGGATTTATCAAAAAAAAAATGGAGTTCTACACTTTATGTATATCAAATTTTTCTCTCGCCGTGGACCAAGGAATTACAACCTCTCGTCGAAATTATAGTTTATAAAATAGGTCTCTCTTATGCCTTTGTATACTTGTTGAAAAAAAAAATGGAGAAAAGAATAGCAATATATTGGCGATGACGGTGCCCAAAGTTATTTGTTTCACTTCGAACTAAGAGTGAGATAATTTTTATTAAACCGATTTCTACAGTAGTCATTAGATATGAGGGGGTTTATTGGCCCAATTTTCTCTTCTTTTTTTTTGCAGTTTGATTTGATGTTTAAAAGATTTTAAATTAAATATGTTTTTGAAAAATTTGTGAATTTAAATTAGTTATGATGTACTTTATCATTGAATTTAAAACTAATTAGGATGTTTAATTTGGGACGGAAGGCGTAATATTTTTGGTAATTCAATAACGAGAATGTAATTAAAAAAAGTTCATAATTAAAATAAAAATCGACTCCTAGTACAATGACAAAAAATCAATTAACCCAATTCATATTACCTGTCATATAATTAACACATGTTCAGTTCATTTTTTTGAATGAAATATTAATTAATAATTTTTTAAATATTTAATAATATGTTTGTAATAAAATAAAAATTCTATAACGACAATAACAATTGACCCATAAAACAATCCTCAAAACATCGAATAACACCTTTAACTATAATGCTTTTAATGTTTTTACGAAAATGTTTTGGTGAGCTTAACCAAATCAAAAGCTTTCTCATTCCCCTCACAGAACACCTGTAATAACCGGAAAAACCACAAATTTCTAAAGATACCTCTCTCTCTCATTGCCCTTCCAAGGCTGTAACCCAGATTTGGGGTTTACGTAATTCTCAATCTTATGATCATTCCCTCCCAAAATCCATCCCTCATTTAAAACCCTAGAACTCTGTTCTCAGCTTACCGGTGTTCGATGCCTAAATTTATCCTCCTTTGTATCATCAGATTTTTACAAATCTAAATTTCAATCCACATCCCATATTTTTTTTCTTCTGAAATACATAGATATACAGATATATCAGTTTCAGATCAAATTTTGTACGATAGAATTGAGCTTATGGAATCACGGTTTTAGTTCGGATTCTAAGTCTCGACTTGTGTTCGAAGTTGGAGTTTGGGCATATTAAATTATTCTTAATTCTTTCTTTTTGAGGTGTGATACGTAGAGTGAGAGAGAATTTGAGATAGAGAGATGAATAATAATAATCAGAAAAAGAGGAATTTTCAGATAGAAGCTTTTAAGCACAAAGTGGTGGTTGATCCGAAATACGCCGACAAGACGTGGAAGATATTGGAGCATGCGATCGATGAGATTTACAATCATAATGCTAGTGGTCTTAGTTTCGAGGAGCTCTATAGGTTAGCTTTAATAATCTCTGACTATTTTTTTTCAGTCGCATTAGATAGTTATTTGAATTAATGTTGCATGGTATGGATTTAGTAGTTTATTGTTCTGTGCTCACACATTGTTGCTTCTTACATTTTATTGATTATTATTTCTTCAATTGCACATACTGTAGCTTTTCTTAGTTCTAAATCAGTTTAACTGAAGGTTATCGATTTTTCATATTAGTAAACATAGCAGCAAAGAATGGGTACTGAAACTTGGTTTGTCTTTGAATGGAAAAATAAGGTATTTGGTGCTGTAGAATTTTCTGATATATGGTTTCAAAATGCCTTGTTTCTAATACGTAATTGCTTTAATGGTGGAGAATTTGTTTCGTTATATTTCCACCATAAGCTGGCCATTCTGCTTGACTTGGTCTTGCGTACTCGGTACTTGAACTATCCTTTAGTAGAGAAAAAGAGTCACGATATTAAAGCCATACTGTTCAAGGAAGTTCGATTTTTTATATAGTCAATGGTTAATATTAAGTTATATTAATGAAGTGTTTTTTTTTTAATTTTTGTCGGACTCTTAATATAGTTGAAGATATTGTGTTTTTTACATGTACAGATTCTGAGTATTAGACTGATCTGTATTACATTGATCCGTGTTGCCTCGTTGTGTTCATGTCATTATTGTTGGTACAAGAATAAGATGTCAGATGACAGATTTTTATAGATTCTAATTGTTTGATTTTGGAATGTAGCATTATATTCTTCAAAAAAATTCCATCAATGTGTCACGTCACCATAAGACTAGCTTCCTTGTCTTTTGCACCCGCACATCCAAGTGCTAGGACCCTTATTCAGTTTTCAAAACACCAGAGCGCTGATATAGTACTCTGCTAAGAGGGTTACACCTCAACAAAAAATTATTAGGATTCATTTTCATGAGAGGTAGCAATTCTTTACAACTGGCTAACAATTCCTGATGCAACCTTTTCCTCTTTTATCTTGGTTTAACACATGCTGCTTTGCAAGAAACTATAGACAGAGTTATGTTGTTGTAGAAACTATAGACAGTTATTTTGTAGTATAGTATAATTTTTAGATTTGAAGATTAATTAGTTATGGTAGGAAATATTATTTAATTTTAAGGTAAAGAATCTTTGTAGATCTCGCCACATACGGTGTTATTTTGAGACTAACATTTAACTGGTTGTCTATTTGATTTTCGTTTTCCTTTCCCCTTTTGGTACTCAACATCTGTATGCAGCAAATGTCTTCTATATAAAAGTTTGCAAAAATTCCCCCTCTATACATTCATGCTTATTCTTCTTTTTCTACAATTTTTACTCTTAGATACTCTGATGCTCTTTACTGCAATCTTTTATCGCATATGCTTTTAATATCTATGGATGCTTTTAATTTTTGTGGATATTGATACCTAATTCTGTAGTCATATATCAACAGAATTATCAAACTATTTTCTTTGTGTAGTCATTTGTTATTCCTTGCTTATATACGAAATATGTGATCAAGTGAATTTTTAGCTTTTTTAATGGTGAAAATCTCTTAAATTGCTCAAATCAACTTACATAAGAGCCTTATTATTTTTATGGCTGACACTTGTTGATGCCAGGTCCAACCTTATGAAATTGGGTTCTTATCCTTAACAAAAAATAAATCATTAGAACTAAGAAATTGGGATACTTGTATCTATTATCTAATAGTGACCAGTAACCTGATTGCTAATCTACTTGATGTGTTTTAACTTTTACATTCTCAGCATTGTCTTAAACTCTTAATGAATATTGTCATGATAATATATTAATACGGCCGGAGTGCGATATAGAAATTGTTCCAAAGGACTGCTTCAAACAGAGGGAGACACATAGAAAAGCATACTCCGGACTTAGTTAATGCATGTGGTAGTTGGTAATGTGTGTGTATTTTGAAGTAATTTATGCCTCTAATTAAATTCTTTCCCTTGATTCAGAAATGCTTATAATATGGTATTGCACAAATTTGGCGAGAAGCTGTACTTGGGGCTTGTGTCAACCATGATTTGCCACCTAAAAGAGATATCAAAATGTATAGAAGCTGCCCAAGGTGGTTTGTTTCTGGAGGAACTTAACACGAAATGGATAGATCATAACAAAGCATTGCAGATGATACGTGACATACTGATGTACTTGGACAGGACTTATATTCCTAATAACCATAAAACCCCTGTTCATGAGCTTGGCCTGAACCTTTGGAGGGATAACATTATACACTCCAGTAAAATCCAGACAAGGCTTTTGAATATGCTTCTTGAACTTATACTCAGAGAAAGGACAGTTGAAGTTATAAACCGGGGGTTGATGAGGAATATCATTAAGATGTTAATGGATGTGGGACCTTCTGTTTACCAGGAAGACTTCGAGAAACCTTTTCTCGAAGTGTCAGCTGATTTCTACAGGATTGAGTCTCAAAAGTTTATTGAGTGCTGTGATTATGGGATTACCTAAAGAAAGCTGAGAGTCTAAATGAAGAAATAGAGAGGGCGTCCCACTACTTGGATACAAAGAGTGAAATCAAGATCACTAATGTTGTGGAGAAGGAGATGATTGCAAACCACATGCTGAGACTAGTCCGTATGGAGAATTCAGGCTTGGTGAATATGCTTCTTCATGATAAGTATGATGACTTGGGAAGAATGTACAATTTGTTTCGTCGGGTTCCCAATGGTCTCTCAACAGTAAGGGATGTGATGACTTATCACCTCAGGGAAACTGGTAAACAGCTTGTTACTGATCCAGAAAGGTTAAAAGATCCTGTGGATTTTGTTCAGTGCCTCTTGGATGAAAAAGATAAATATGATAAGATAATAAACTTGGCATTTAGCAATGACAAGACATTCCAGAATGCTTTGAATTCATCCTTTGAATTCTTCATTAATCTTAATCCCCGTTCTCCTGAATTCATTTCATTGTTTGTGGATGACAAACTGCGGAAAGGTCTGAAGGGAGTCAGTGAGGAGGATGTTGAGATTGTTCTTGACAAGGTGATGATGCTCTTCCGTTACTTGCAGGAGAAGGACGTTTTTGAGAAATACTATAAACAGCACTTAGCAAAGCGGCTGTTGTCAGGGAAAACCGTTTCTGATGATGCTGAAAGAAGTCTAATTGTTAAGCTCAAGACAGAATGCGGATACCAGTTCACATCAAAATTAGAAGGCATGTTCACAGACATGAAAACCTCTCAGGATACAATGCAGGGGTTTTATTCAAACCATGGTGCTGAGCTGGGAGACAGCCCTACACTGGTTGTCCAGGTTCTGACAACTGGGTCCTGGCCTACCCAGCCAAGTGTAACTTGCAACCTGCCAGCTGAAATGTCAGCTCTGTGCGAGAAGTTCCGCTCGTATTATCTTGGGACACACACAGGTCGTAGATTGTCTTGGCAAACTAACATGGGCACAGCTGACTTAAAGGCAACCTTTGGGAAGGGGCAGAAGCATGAGCTGAATGTATCTACTTGTCAAATGTGTGTCCTCATGCTGTTTAATAATGTTGATCGGTATAGCTATAAGGAGATAGAGCAGGCTACAGAGATTCCTTCATCAGATTTAAAGAGGTGTCTGCAATCTCTGGCTTGTGTCAAGGGAAAGAATGTTATTCGAAAAGATCCAATGAGTAAAGATATTGGGGAGGAGGATGTATTTTTTGCTAATGACAAGTTCACAAGCAAATTCTACAAGGTAAAGATAGGAACTGTAGTTGCACAAAAGGAGTCAGAACCTGAAAAACAGGAGACACGGCAGAGAGTGGAAGAGGACAGAAAACCCCAGATTGAGGCTGCAATAGTGAGAATCATGAAATCAAGGAGAGTGCTGGATCATAACAATATTATTACCGAGGTCACAAAGCAGCTGCAATCTCGTTTCCTGGCGAATCCTGGAGAGATTAAGAAACGAATCGAGTCTCTTATTGAGCGAGATTTCTTGGAGAGGGATGGCGCAGATAGGCATATGTATCGATATCTTGCATGAAGAAATAGCTCTGACATATTACTTGTTTCTCCTATTCTGGTCTTCTTCTACTGTCAACATACCTTATTTGTTTGTGGAAAATTGTTCTTTGGGTTTCTGCAAGTACCTAATTGTTTCAGTGAATTTCTTCTATAGCTACTTGCCTACTTTTACCTTTTGCTCTTTTAATCATCTTCACACTTGCTTCACGACTTAATAATTAGGTTGTACAAGTTGGATAACCTGATGGGAGGACCTAAATACAAGTATGTAGTGGCAAAATCGTAATTTACAAACTTTTAGTGTGTGTGTATATATATATATACCTATAATTTTGTTCAGCCTTAGTTGTGCACCGATGACATGATACGGAATTGTGATTGTTATTTTCAAAAGAAAGGAGTTATGTCTTCTTCTTTTTTCCTTATTTTATTTTATTGTGGAGAAACAGTATACTGTCAAATGAGATTTTTTGTGGAATGGAAAGAGAATAATATTTTGACTAGCCGAAAGGTGGAAGGCTAGTCTTGAAAGTTAAGAACACTGAGGTGAAGTTACATGTTTATGGAGTACCAGTATACTTTTTGGGGCAGTCAAAGAAATAATTTGGAGCTTCAATTAAATTTTACCATATAAAATTTTCTTAAAGTTGGTGTAAAAAGCAATGAATTTAATTAAAGTAGAACAGAGATTTTTTGCAATGTAAACGGTTTTCATTTCAGAATTGTGAAATAAATAATAGTGCTTGGTTAATGTGTCAAAATTGTGATCTTCATCTATTACGATTATTTTTTTTTCTTTTTAATTTCTGACCTGACCCCACAAGGTTACCTATGGCAAAAATGATGGTTCACATAAAGCATGCTCCCACTCGATTTTAGCCAAAAATCGATTTTTTCATAATGTCAAAATTGGAGCAGTAGTATACAATACAACTGAATAAAAATATAGAGGTACTAAGATAACAAACAGTCCCCTCCATTAAATTGTGCTGGGCAGAACTAAATTTTATAATACGTCACCAGTGGATAGTCAGCTGCTCCTACATTTTGAACTATACAAAACCTCAGTGTAACAAATAGTGGGATCAAACCTGACAACTAGCAATCAGAAGTAAAAATTACCATTTGCGATATTGAACTTCTTGTCAAAATCCTGAATAGTCCATTGAGAGCCATATCCAAGAGGTCGTGGCATATTTCTGACCACCAAGGTCAAGATCTCTGATTCCACTGCAGTATCAAAAACAAGAGTTCTCTGTATGCAATCCTGCAGTGAAGTTTGAAATGGTTTACAATTTCACTGACAATCAAATGGTTTGAAACCAAATAGATTAAGGTCATTACAATTTATTTTGCATGATCGAGGAACTTTTGAAAATGAAGGCAGTCAACACACACACACACACACACAGAGGGAGAGAACAAAATGCAAAAGTGCAGCTTTACCTTACCTTGGCACAAGTACCAAAAAATAATTTCAGTTTTATTAAGGAGGAGATGGCGACACAGTTCTATGTCGAAATAACTTTGCCAGTGCTCTGCGTTCGCAGTCCTGCATTGACATTAGTAACTCTGAGTGAGGACTATTGTATATTCAACTCTTCAAGTAACATTCAATCATAGATCCATATTTACATGTATATATAGTCTAGAGTAGCTGTTTCTTGGAATATTACAACCTCAAATAACAAAACTGCACTAGTGTGAATTGAGCATGCACATTTGGCACATCCCAATACGAGAAGGAAAATCAAAATGGAGTAACAGATCCATCATTATTTCCCAGATGTACTGATATTATGCAAGACTAGCTTATATTAGATGACAAAAAAATTCAAAACCTATGTTATGGTTAAGTTGATAATATTAATCCCATCTATATATGCAAGATTGTGTACCGCGTGATCTGAACTGTAACCCAGCTCCCAATAATATATGAATTTTTATTTCTTTTCTTTAGGAATGGAAGAATTTATGGTTAAATGAGTTAACAAACATATCAAAAAAATAATAACTAAGTTCCAATATAGGCTATATAGCTACCACACTAGAAGACAAGTGTCTGCATAAGAAACCCAATTCTTGTAAAGTTGCTACCATAGTGACCACTGAGCAACAAAAAACACTAACGTTAGCAGATAGTCACGTAGGACTCCCTGAAGAAGAAGATAAATCACCTTAAACATTTTCAGCTTGAATGGTCTATCTGGATTCAATCTCTTCAGTTTCAAGAAAGTATATGCAAAGCTCAGTTGATCACGTGACGTAAAACGATCAACTTCATTGAACCATAGGCATGAAAATAAATTTGACATTGGTGTATGTGCCCTGACTATAAATGAACCTTCAGGTACATCTGTAAAGGAAATCATAAACAACATTAGCATAAGCTCCTTGCAACGAATTGCAGATGAAAGGAAGTAATCTACAAAGTGGGAAAAGACATCAGTGACACGCACAACTTGGAAGAGGAGTATTTGGGTCTGAAGGATCAAACTTGGTGAGACCATCAGACTGGTAAAAATTAAATTGTTCATCGATGGCCGTGTGATTGTACTTATTTAGACGCTTATTTTGGAGTACCTCCTCCCAGACACAGTGTCGAGTATAATGGTTTGAAATAGCATACTCTGACCCACTCCGCCACAAAAAGTATTCAATGATGAGCATTGGATCAGTCTGAAGTCGCATCTTGCTGTCAAGCCAAATCGAATACCTAAGAAAAAGAATTAAATAGAAAAACACAAGAAAAAGCGTTGGTCAAATTTTAATGGTACAAAATAAGCCCTAAAGACCACAAAGATAAAAAGATGGTGCAAGGATCACCTAGAAAAAGGGAAGAGGCGATGTGATAAAAATTTTGGCACCTTCCCAGTTTTCCTCATGTCCTTGTATGGTAAGTTCCTCACAACAACTATTCTCCATAACCCAATATAGCCTCTATCATCAGGAACATTTCCCTCCATTGAAAGTTTCAGGAGTGTTTGCTCATCAACAAACATGACAAAACAAACATTTTCCTTTGAATAGTCACTTATCTGCAACAAGCATGTAACCTTAGTATCATTCACACGAAAATTGCAAATCATACTATTCTAATGTGATGGATAAAGTCTAAGCAAACCAAAGATTAAGTGAAAATCCAACAGGACAACAAAATTAAGCAGTTTCTCAGTAGAACCTACAATTCAATTCTATTACAATAATAATTATAACAAAAGATTCACTTTTTAGGAAAAGAAAATTAAAATAATATTAATAAAAGGTTAACTTTTTAGGAAAAGAAAAAATATAACGCATACACATACTGATATAGCAATAAATGATATGAAGACTCAAAATTATTCAGTCAGACATTAAAGCCTATCAAACTACAAACATATATTTATGTCAGTAAGGGAATATTTAAGCGTAACTAGCTTTCCATTTATTTATCAAAAAAGTGTAATTAGCTTTCCACTTCTACATTAAGGATATTCCCTCTCTTGGTTTATAGCTATCTTAAAATTTTCCAATGCTTTTCAATTTAATTTGCATATATAAGAACTGAATTTGAAGGTGTCTTCTTGTCATCATGAAATAGTCTGCTTCTCTTTTAAGTTTTTGCTTATCATTTTTAACATGTCACGTAATTTTTGAAAAGGTGAGATGAATATTTATAGATGACCGAGAAATTCTCTGAATTTCATTACAGTATGAAATCAACTTGTACAAGCATCATCCAAACATTACAAGTCCAAACTCTTCTCCAAAGATGTTACTACATACTGGGAACTTGAAAGAAAGAAACTTATTTACCAGTTTGCTGGTAGGCCTCCTCAAAAAGTCGGAGCTTCCAAAGATGCAGGAAGATACCACAACACTACAGGTACTCATGAATGTTTTGTTCTTCACATCCAGATCAAATCCAGTGCTTGGGAACCCTTCTGGTCCTTTAACAAAACCACAATGAATTGTTTGATTGCTTGCATAGAAGGATCGCTCTCTTTCTTCAAGGGTTTGATGTCCTCCAAATCTAGGATCAGATGGATCATTCTGGGAAGTTTTTTCCTCTCTTTCTACATATCCCAATAAAAATTTTGTAAAATTTGTAGAACCCTTTGGTTCAACAAGATCATCAACTGAGTCTAAAAACCCAACCTCACATGGGAAAAAACCTGAAAGTATTATATATGAAGAGAAACATTTAATAAAAATATTGACAAATAAACATTAAAAAAAATGATAAGAAACAAAATAAAAATTTCAAAACATGAGAATGTTGTCAATAACAAGAAAGAGTTCCATAGAAACTTCGCCATGGACCAGTTTATATAGCTTGTTAATTGCAAATTCGACATTTTTGTTCAGATCTCAACGAATTCACCCAGGCCTTTTCTTCAATACTTAACACTTGCTAACAACAATTGGTAACACAATATGTAACATAATATCATATGATCACTTAAACTGGTATTCTAATCCAAAAAAGACCATGAGCGCCCCCCAATACATTGTTTGTATGCTTGAATGATTTTGTATGGATATTTAACTTGCATGGCCATGAGACCCATATTTCATACAAATCTCATGTTACAACAATTTCATATGGTTAAATTTATAGAATGTGTTTCTATTTACATGTGAAAAGAGTCTTGGTCTTATAGAACAATCGTATTTGATTGATTTAATTTTATAACTATATGATATTGTTAGTGCCATTATGCTATATAATCCCACACTGTATGATGATTGTAGTGTGTGTGTGGTGTGTATCCTTGGATATAAACAAATTCTGCTTAAAGTTAACACAATACACCTGTCTAAAAAGTTTCACAATAGAGCCTCAAGATTATATATGATTTGTCAGAATATATAGATGGGATTCCCTGATGTGAATCTACTAGATGGATCCAGATAAATATACGATATTTGTGGATGACTGGACGGTCAAACTGATCACTTAATAAAGAGATGAAGAAAGTTCATCCACCAAAAAGCATAATAAGAATATACATTCAAACTAATCTTACGTGGTCTGCGGGGTGTCCTTTTTGGTTTTTCTGGAAATACTTCTTGCACTTCTCCCAGTGATGCAACACCACCTTCAATTTCACCTGTGAACAACAAATTTATGTATGTGTACTAGCAAATGATGACAGATGAGCATGCCTACCTACCTACACACAGCAACTTTAAGGCTCCAATTGAGGTTTACCATGTCTCAATTTTATAAGATTATTAAAAATATAATTCAGATTTTGAGCAAATAGAGAAACATAGTAGAAAAGAAAACATGAAGTATATAGTAGAAAACTAAATAGTTTTACTGATAAGGAAATTATCTCATAACTACTTGGTGCTTCTTAGACGGTTTCATGTCAACGTCCAATAGCATTGGGTTCTCAGTAAAAAAGCATCACCAAACATTACCAGGAAAAGAAAAACATAACTATTATAATCAGAAAGTAATAGGGAACTGCGAGAATAAGTAAGAACCAGTTGGCTTCAATACGGAATTTTTGCTGTTAAACAAGTCAATGTCACAAACAGTAACACGGTGAGCTGCAAATCCCTGTGTAAAAACTTTTGATAATCAGGGAACTTGATTTTTTTGGAGCCGTGTTTAATGTCATGGTTACAGCGTAGATGAAAGATATTATTTTAAATCTCACCATGAAAGATTATCTTCAAGCCAAAAACAGCCAAACAGATTGAGAAGAATACAGCAAATGAAAACACCCATAACAAAAGTCTCCTTCCAGAAAACCGGCCCAGTCTCTGGCCTCGACGAATGATTACCCTTCTCTCTGGTAACAGTTCACTATTCTGCCTATAAAGAGCCATCACAGCATATCGTCCAAACCGTGCTTATGGACAAGCTCAGCTGTGAGATAATATCAGTAGCAAAGTACAAGAACTCAGTAGCTTCCTATGTAGCAATTCATAGATGTAGTAAATAGAGATCTGTAGCGAAAAATTATTAGCAGAAATCCATATTATGTTAAGGAGTAAATTAGCTGGTTTTCGAGAAATTATGTAAGATTTGACATGGTGTATAAACAATGTAATCATTAGGCTCCACTTATTCTCTAATTTAAAAAATTCGTGAAATTACCTTTTTGTTTTAATAGGACAGTGCAGGTAATTTTATACTTCCAAAGTGGAATGGATCCACTTATTCATGTGGGAGATACCTTGTTGAAATAATTAAGGAGAGAAAGATTGGTTTCGTATACATTAACACAGTTAATATCGTGATTGTAGAACTTAAGAATAGAAATGCTACTAACAGTAATATTGAAGGTGCATTTATTGTCTCTGAAAAATCTTTTACACGTTAAAGGATTGAAAATTGTTATGGAACTTCTAAATATAATGTAGTTAATTTTAGAGTGTTTTTATGAAAATTTAATAAACTGTGTTAATGTTGCACACCTAAAAACAAAATTTTGTGGAATCTAATACTTAATAAGTGCTAAGGGAATTTATCTGACTCCCTACAAACAACCAGTAGCAGTCTTATTTTTTCTCAATATAGAAATTTGACGAACAGTTTAGCAGAAAAAAAATTGACGAACAATGAGCTTAAATCACAGACAAAGATGGGCAGTGAAATTGTAATATCTGTTATCAACATACTAACAGATTTGATTATACATATGAATTCAATAAATACATACATACAAATGAGATTAACCGGATATGCTGGATAAAAAAGCAAAAAAACAGGAGTAGACGACGGAAGTTTAGAGGTGATATCTGATCTGGAAATCTATCTTACAATTTCCCGGCGAGTTGGCCACCGAAATAATGGAGCTCAATTCTAAGTCTGAAACTAATTTACATTTACACATTCTGTTATTTACTCTTATATTTTCTAGTAATAATTAGTAAGAAAACAAACCCACCACACTGGGAGACGAACCCACGACCTTCTGATCCGAAGTCAGATGCGCTAATCCACTGCGGTGGAAGACAGCTTAATTAGCCTTTATTGGCATAAAAAGGCTAAATGTGAATTAATAACATCAACTTATAATTTTTTTTCGATTATGTTTTCAATTTTTTTAAAATGACAATTAAACTTTTAATTTTTTTTATTATATCTAATTAATAGTGTCATCGTGTGACTAAAAAATAATTATGTATAATATTAAATTTTATTTAAATATTTATTTAATTAATTTTTATACAATAAATTGTAAATATGAGACTATTATTAAAATTTTAAATTAAATTTAATGATAATTTTATTATTTTTGGTATAATATATTTATTATATTGATTATTGATGATTATGAAATAAATTTAAAGTTTGAGGTATTAATCTATATTTAGGCCCTACTTTTTTTTATCAAAAGGGTAAAATTGATATTATATTGATTAACGATGATTATGAAATAATATGATTTTAATTAATAGTATATTTATATATTTTAAAATATTTATCATTATATTGATTATTGATGTTTTTTTTTAAACCGAGTCCGAAATGTATTAAAATTACTTTAAAAATTAATAATGATCTTATATAAAACCTTTTTGGTATAAAATTTAATGAAATAAATGTTATACATGAATAAATATATTTATTTATAATTGAAATTTTAAGTACATAAATGTGTATATTTGTCATGTTTTATGCTACCTATATAAGACAAGTCATAAGAAACATTTTGGGTTTTACCATAAGTTCAATTAGGTAAAAATTAATTGAGTTAAGTTTTATAACTTTAGTTCAATTGAAGTATAATATGGAAGATTCACAGAGGCAAAATAACGATAATTATTTATTTTTTAATTACTAATTTTTAATTGATCTTCTCCATTAACTAAAACTAATAGCTCAAGTACATGGCAAGTGATTATGTGTAAATTACTCCCTCCGTCCCAAATTAATTGTTCAGTTTTGATTTTTTTTAAGTTAAATTGACTATTTTTAGAATTAATAATTAAGCATATATAAATATATTTCTAAAATTATAAAAATTATGGTTAGTAATAAATTGTATACATTTTCTTTTGGTTATAATCTCTTCACCTATATTTTAGCAAAAATAATAAAAGATTAGTTTTAAAATGGTTAATTTGACTTTTAAAAAATCAAACCGAATAATTAATTTTGGGACGGAGGAGTATGTTATAATAATTTAATACTATTTTTATTTTATGTAAAAAAGAAAAAGTTAGTGATAGTTGTAAATAAGATGATATCTATTAATTAGTTACAAATAATTTTTTCTTTTTATTTTGTTTAAAATTTTAGGTGTTAATGACAAAGCGATAAGTAATATTTTTTATAATTATTACTTCGTTCTTTTTTTTTTTGAATAAAAAGAATCTATTAAATATATGTTTTATTTTTAAATTATTTTTTATTTTTTGTTGTTAAATTATAATATGATATTACATTTATGCCTACTTAGTTTTTATAAAATGATTTAAACTATTTATAAAATGAGTATTGTTTTAACAAGTCATCAATCACATCCTAAGTGTTAAAGTCACGTCATTAATTTATGACATGTCAATTTTAATTGAACAAAACTAGAAAAAATTAATAGTTTAATTAATTGATTGAAAAAATTGAAAGATTAATTACAAAAGTAAAAAATGAATAATTTATATTTAATTATAATTTTTAATTACACATAAATATTGATCAGTCTGATTAGCGGGGTGACGTGACATGTTTAATTCAACGAAAATAAAAAAAATTAACTGATTAAAAAAATTGAAAGATTTATCAGTCAACTAAAAAAAAAAAAGTTAATCGTTTTTATTAACCTGTATACAAATTTGCCCGTCTTGTGTACTAAAAAGACGAGTCGGCTCTTCTTTGGAAAACGCATATGCCTTTCGAGGAACAAAACCCCTAAGGCAGAGTGAGAGAACGGAGAAGAAGACGAAGAATGGCGACAGAACTTGAAGAATTGATTGACTTCCTTTCATCTCCTTCTCCACCAGTAAGTACCATACTCGTATAAATATGTATATTTATTTGTTTTCAAGCGGACTAAACTCACTGCGCTATATGGAATCATAATTCATATCAAAAGAAGCGCGAGAAATAGAAATTAAGTATCACAATTTAGTTATGGATCGACGAAATCTATGCGGACGACCTAAACTGAATTAGCTTTTAGCTTGCTAGCTTAAAGTTGAGTTTTTGCTTAATAACTTTTTAAGTTTTTTGTTTGATTAAATGGTTTCACAACAACTGATCAGGTGAAGAAGGCAGCTATTGATATAGTTCAGGGACTAACCGGCTCTGAGGATGGCTTGCAAGCACTAGGCAGCTACTCAGACGTTGCACTTCCATCTCTGTTTCGCCTTTTAGGTGAAAAGAAGGTGTTTCCCCATATTTCTCATTCTTTACAAGCAAAAAATTAATCTCTTGTCAGAAGTATGGAAATTAACCTTGTGTTTGACAGTATCATCACGGATAAATTAGATTTCTGAAGATTATATCAATATCATCATGGATAAATCACATGTAACTGACCACAGAATGCTCATAATGAAGTAACACTAACACCATGTTAGTGTTTTGTGCTTATCAATGAAAAATCCATAGTCTTTTCTAACATTTCAAGAGGTTTCAGGAGGTTTCAGAACCAGCAGCAGAAGCCCTCGTTAATCTTTCACAAAATTCAGATCTTGCAGAAAAGATGGTTCGCATGGGTATGATTAAATCAGCCATGGAAATGTTATATAAGAAAGATTCTGAAAATATGCGATTGCTAGTCATGCTCCTTGTTAATCTCACACAATTGGATGCTGGTATTGACTCCTTGCTTCAGGTACCCTCCTTGTGTTCATATTCCATTTCTGCTGCTTTTTCAACATGTGTTGAACAAAATTATAACATCTTTTATGGCTATTTATATAAGAAGCCTTGTTTCTGGTAAAACTTGAAAGCAATTTTGGCATTAAATATCACGATCAATATTAAAATGGATATGCATTAGTAGTAACATATCTTGGTTCTTACCTTCCTGTAAGGAATTAGTACCTTTGTTTTATATTATTAGTGTATGGAATCAGTACTTATTAATTGTTGTGACTATTAGTCTGGAGATGACAAGATGCATGGCCTGTATGTTATGAAACTTG
The DNA here is from genome assembly GCA_020205615.1 of Panax quinquefolius. Classification (NCBI taxonomy): domain Eukaryota; kingdom Viridiplantae; phylum Streptophyta; class Magnoliopsida; order Apiales; family Araliaceae; genus Panax; species Panax quinquefolius. The sequence continues at coordinate 121,037,223 of CM035159.1, read as the reverse complement.
TGAGATCGTTCTGTACATCAACTAATGACAAAAAGGGTGCGTAACTTTCAATTTCTTTCGTTTACTAGTTATTCATGTGCTCTATCTTATGTGCCTCTATAATTTGTGTTTTTTTTTAAAGTAATTGAATTATCCAATGGAGATTATTGTTGATGATGCTGGGGAATTAATTATTCATATTTAAGGATATAGTAAAACCCAAACCTTGAACTTGTGAAAAAACACAAAATGACCTGAATTTAATCAAGTGGAGAACCACCCTCAATATTTGGCTCTAAAGTTCGTTCCCCGGGTGAATATAAAAGTCTTTTTCCATTTTATATGTATCACCACCATTTTTATAAATTAAAACTATTAACCTCCCCTCCTATTTACCTCTGAGAATATGCACCTAACAAAATAGTACTCCCCGGTCCAAGTTTACTTGTCCTAATTTCTATTTTGGTTTGTCCAAATCTATTTGTCCTCTTTTTATTTTAATAATACTTTTGACCTTGTTTTTCCAATACTACCCTCATTTAACTTATAAAAAAGTTTATTGAAAACTACATGGCATACATTGAAAAAATAAACACTACTAATTTTCACATTAAAAGCACAATCATACTTTTTTTTCCTCTCTCCTCTATTTTATTATTCCAAGAAAGAGTTGGGAGATTAATTAAAACAAGAAAGATGATAATAGAGTATTTAAGATGGGTAATTTAGAGACAATTTTTTTCTTAATAGGCGTGTATTTTTAAAGTAGAACAAGTAAACTTGGACGGAGGGAGTAGATAACTTCATCTGTCATTTGCTGGTTCACTTTTCACTACTTTGGAAGCCTTTAATTTAATTCTTCTAAATCTGAAATATCAACATGCATATGAACTTCTTTCAAGGCTGTCAATCTATTACGATTTAGTCATAACCCTAACGTCATATTTTCTCTTGCATGTCAATCAGATGATCCTTTTGAACATGCTGGTTCCATACTTGTGAACATCTCAAAAAATGAAGCAGGGAGAAAGCTTCTATTGGACCCTAAGCGAGGACTTCTAAAACAAATTGTTAGGCAGTTTGATTCTACAAACCCACTGCGTAAAAAAGGGGTATGTGAAATTCTTTCAAAAGAATTGATTTATTCTGTATCATTCCTACCTTATTTGGTTTTGGGTTTTCTCTTCTGAACATTAGAGATGGTTTTGAAACAAGTCTGCTTGAGAAAAATCATCAAAGTGTGAGCCTTCCTTCTAGTTTCCTTTGATGAGCAGTTGATGCAACTTCACCCTATTCTCATTTATGTCTTGAAGTCTTGAACTTATTTTCCTAGTATTTGCAATGTGCTGAAATAGTTGAACACCAGTATTCTTCCCCAAGAGAAATTGAATAATTTATCGGACATCAAGTGAAGCTTGGGAAATTCAGTGATGTTATGGATGCTGCCGAAGTTGTGATTGAGCAAATACCTATTACTTTTTTTCTAGTCCTTCAGTATATCGTAACAGTTTACTCTTTAAATGATGTTAACAACATAGGATATAGTCATCCCTATCATCCCTTTCCAATCACATTACAGAAGATTCTATGCTGGATCTTGCCTGATCAATTTTTTTTAATGCCATCAGAAATTGAAATCTTAGAATTCTAAATCCTGGGTTTACAAATCACAAAATGAAATCAAAATCTCTAAACAAAAATATTTGATTTGTATGTGGATTATTTTACTTATAGGTCTCTGGAACTATCCGCAATTGCTGTTTTGAAGCTGAGAGCCAGTTACAGAATTTACTTTTGGTATCAGAATTTCTTTGGCCAACTCTTCTTCTGCCGGTTGCTGGAAAGAAGGTATATATTCTAATATCGAAATAGCATTTACTTTGCAATTTGCAGTACAAACCTTACTTTTAGCCAGCCGTTGCTGGGGTTTAGTCGAGTGCAAATAAAGAATTTGATACTTGGGGCCAAAATCACGTATTAAAATAAATAAAAATACAAATAATATATTTGAGGTTTCAGTGGTTCTCAATTGTAAAATAAAATAAGAAAAGAAGAAGAAGAAGAATATTTGGGCGTGATTGCTTGTCAGTGCAATATAATTATAATTTGACGTTAGATCATGCAATGTGTCAGGTTTTTGTTACCGAACAAGGGAGTAGTATTCTTTAAAGTTGTCTTCTAATATTTTTAGGCTCTCACATAAGTAAAGGGATGTTCTCAAGCTTTCATAATTTCTGGTATAATTTCATGGTTTGTCTTTCATGTTAGATTTATAGAAATTTTCCATTTTACAAATAAACTTGATTGTGACTGAAAAGAAAGTAAAAAGGAAAAGAAAGTTGTCCCTTATAGTTTTGTTTCAGCGGTTAAAATTAGAAGTTTTCTGATTATGGTTTCTTAAACTATTTACTTGTTTTCTTATTTTGACATATACAAATGTGCTTTGTGAACATAGACATTCACCAATATGCGGAGTTGTCTGAGATTTATAATTTTCAGCTTGTTTTCTTATTTTGACATATGCAAATGTGTGCTTTGTGAACATTTACATTCACTGATCTGATGAGTTGTCTCAGATTTATAGTGAACAAGACACATCTAAAATGCCACTCGAACTTGGGAGTGCGCTCGCTATTGAGCATGAACCAGTTGATGATCCAGAAATTCGTATTCAAGCACTAGAAGCTATATATTTGATTGCATTACAGGTAAATTAGATGCATCGTCATATCTCAAATATGAGATAATGTCTATCTTGGATCTTATTTTCTACCTTCTTGGGTTTTTGTAGTGGTTCCTCCTGAAGTATCTATTCACCCCCTCACTTTACCCTCTCCAAAGGAAGTTAATTTCAATTTCTAATATGGTCTTTCCCAATGGTGTAGTGCTTAACTGATTCTTTCATTATTTATGTACTTTACTTGCCATTATCTGTAGTATTTTCCTTTTCTCAAGATCATTAATGTACAAGCATGGTAAAAGTTTCAGGACAATAACTCTGTCTAACATAAAACTTTTTTTCTTAATGTTTCAAACACCGGGATTCTGTAGTACAGAGTGTTGCTCACATGCATTCTAGTCTTAAAAGTTTTCATTAGCTTTCACCTATGATGTGGGTTTAGTCTTTTCTGCTCTTTGATGTGTAGGGAAGAGGTAACTTTATCATTATTGCTGATATTGTTGATATTGAGTGTAATTATTTATCCAAAAATAAAAGAGGTCATGTTATAGTTTCCAAGCATTGGTTATCCAATGCTTGATGATGATGTTAAATACAAGACTAATGTTAGCTGCCTGTCCCAGACTATCACTTTGGGCTAAAAACTGCTTTACTCTGTCCTCAACTTATTTGCCTTGAAAAATGAGTTTAAAAAACCATCTAGGTAAAAGTCACTAGGTTTTTGTAGGCTTTCAGATATATGAATTTTCAGTGCCTTGGATATTAAGTACCGTGAGAGACCACAACAGAAGACAAGCAATTATAGATGCTGTTGGGTGAAGCCTGTCTCAGTAATACTATTTTTGTTCCTAAAAGATTGTCGTTTAAGGTTTTGACACATGGATTAAAAAAGTATCATTTACCAAGTAAAATTTGTTTGAAATTCCTTCACTACCCCTTTATGGGAAGTTGAAAACTATTAATACAAGGGAGGGAATTTCTTGGGACAATGAGAGAAGGTAGGGGTAATATAGAAAAATAAATAATTTATTCTCCTTGAAACTTGTAAACGACAAACTTTTTGGAACAAATTTTTTCTTCTAAAACGACAATCTTTTAGAAACGGAGGGAGTACTAAATACTACTGTTATGCAAATAGTATTATTATACATAGATGTACAGCCAAGTCATTTTTTGGTTTTTTTTTTTGGAAAAATGAAAATGATGGAGTTTGTAATGGGAGAGTAGAATATATTTTCATTGTGCTAGTGCAGTCCAGTTCCATGTGTGCATAACTACATACCTTCTCAAAGAAATCTAGTGGCTTGTGTTTGAAGAGTAAATGTATTAGATATGGTTTTTCAAATTTTCTAGGAGGGAGGTCGAAGAGCTCTATGGTCGGTCAATGGACCGCGGATATTGCAAGTTGGGTATGAAGATGAGGAAAATCCAAAAGTAATGGAAGCATATGAAAGAGTTGGCTCCTTGGTACTGTACTACTGTTATTTGGCCCTCTTACTTTTTAGCTTAATGTTTTCTATTCTGCTTTCAAGCTGGATATAAACTTTTTGCTGGTTTAACAGCTGGTTCAAGGCAGTGACATCGGGGAAACATCCACCGAGACATCATAGAAAGAATGTGTGTGTGTTTTAGTTTCCTCCACGTTCAAGAATGCAAAATACCCTTTGTTCAGCATTCAGAGCCTTGCAGATTAAATAAAGAACACTACAAGAAGTCCTAGTGTGAGGATAGAAGGGACTGATGTGATATTTTGATATACGTTGTGCTCTTTTTCCCTTTTAAAGGGTTGAGATACTGATGTACTACTTAAGATGCTAGGGGATGATTGTACCATGCATGTTTTGCTGCTGGTATACACATCTCTGCAGCTAAAGACAATTTAAAAGGCCCTAGGGTACGTTGTTAGAAGAAGCCTAGCAGAACAATGTGGTAGTTCATCCTATTTCTTTATTTAATCACATGGATTTGGCTCCCAATTCAGTTGGATATCTGAATAAAAATCATTGATGATTGTATGTATCAAATGGAGTACTTTTGTTTCAAAACATAGGATTAAACTTGACTTTTCAAACCCAATGTCCCAATTGACCTACACTAAAACCCCTATTTAAGAATACTCTATATAAGAATAACCTCTATAATATTATAAAAAAAAATTGGTCTCAATTTGGGCCAGTTATAAATAAAAATAACTTCTAAGTTGTAATATGTTATATACTTTTTAAGTCTCGTATTAAGACACTACTAGCTATAACCCGTGCCTGAAGGCACAGCGTAATGAAAAATTAAATTAAAATTCAAAAAATATTACATTATCTAAAGACACATACCACCACAACAATTAATACATAATCATTAATAAATATCTAACCACCAAAACATCGAAAGCCTATGCATCACTTAATTTTAAAAAATTAGTAGAATTTTCTTTAAAAATAGTTATCCAGAAAATTCTAAACCCGTCTACAAAATTTACAATCATCAATACATATCCAAACCATCAAAAAAACCATCATTCCATACCAAAAATCATCATAACCATGTATAATTAGTTAACTTTACAAAATACAGAACACACAAAATACAAACAATCATCAACATATCTAACCACCAAAACATCAAGCTAGTCGCTACTAATTTAAAAAAAAAACGCCATAATTTTCTTTAAAAATATAAATCCAGACAAATATAAACATGTCTATAAAACTTAGAATCATCCATGCATATCCAAACCACCAAAAAAATCATCATTCCATACCCAAAATTATCATAACCATATATAATTAGTTAACTTTTCAAAATACGGAACACAAAAAATACATACATAAAAAAATTAATACATACTCAATCATCAACACATCAAACCACCAAAACATCAAGCTAGTCGCTACTAATTTCAAAAAAATTTGACAGAGTCCTTTAAAAATAGATATCCAGAAAAATCTAAACATGTTTAAAAAACTTACAATCATCCATACATATCCAAACCACCAAAAAAATCATCATTCCATACCCAAAATCATCATAACCATGTATAATTAGCTAACTTTACAAAAGACGGAACACAAAGAATACAACATGTTGAGCATAAGACTCTTTACTTTATAGCTCCAAGTATATTCTTTACAGCTTACACCATGTATCCTTCAATATATACTTGAAAATATTTAAAATTTAAAAATTATCGAAATATGTGAGTCAAAATAAAACAATTGTAATTTCGAAACATAAGACCCCTTACTTTACCCTGAATTATCTAAAAAACAAATGAGAACACATATTTGTATGCAGGGGGAATGATTTAGATTGATATAAGTAAGAATTTAGAGAGATTGTAACAAATAATCAATTTATTTAATAATTTAGTAATCAATATATTATAAATAGAAATAACTTCTAAATTGTAATATGTTATACTTTTTAAGTTTCAGATTAAGACACTATACCTCTATATAGTATATATATATATATATATATATATATATATATATATATATATATATCTGAAACTATATTTTCTATAAAATACCACATTTTCCTATAAAAGACTACATTTCCTATAAAAACAACATTTTCCTAGTTTGAAAATTTAAATAATTTATGTTTTCTTTATTTTTTATTATAAAATTTATATTTTATTAAAGTGAATATTTTTGGGTGTTAGGAAAATATTTTGTACCAATACCTTTATATAATAATAACCTCTCAATTAGAATACATATAATTTATTTACTCTTTTCGTATCTTAAAAGGATTATTGATGTTATAAGTTTTTTTTTGTATAAAATACATAAAATAAAATAAAGACTAAATATGTTATTTAGTGAGGTTTATTATTATAAAAAAAAATAAAATATTTATTATTTTATATAATTTTGTGAGATCAAAGATAAATTTAATTTTTTATTATCTTTTCTCTATTTCTACTTTTCTTAATACAAATATAAAGTGCGTGACATGAACTTTTAAAAATCATTTTAACTACGGCTAATAATTGATTCTTTTCATCATGTATTCAAAAGGCCAAAAGCAATATTAATATATTATTCCCTTCCATATAAAATAAGAGTTATATTTGCCAAATTGTTACGTTTTATAATAGTATGAAATGTTTTAAAGTTAACGGTAACAGTTTTATTATCATCTCATTATTAGTAAACAAAACACTCACGGAATTTAATGTTATATATATAACTGTAGTAAGTTTTAATCCATACATATAATCTATATTAATAAAGTAGTACCTATTTTAAATTTGGACAGAAAAACATAAGAACGGTTCAGATTTATTTTAATTAATTTGAGCGAAAAAATATTTGGATGAGAAAGAGTGGTGGAAGAGGAAGGAGGAGAAAGAGGAAATAAAAATAGAATTGTTGAAACGAAAAGAGAGTGAGGATTTCATTATAACAATTACTAATAAGACTGTTAAATAAGCAAACAGTTTGAGTTCAATTTGTACTCACTTGATTAAAAGTTCGATTCGAGCTCGACTCGACATGACATATAAATAAATTAAATATGACACGTTTTAAATTTTGATAAATTACTCGAATCTCTTTAAATTATAATTTTCTATTGATTCTCGGATCAAATTCGTTCGAAAAATTCAAACTGTTCGGACTCGACTCGGAATCGTGCTCGAATTGATAGCTAAATGAACCTCAATTAAACCTTATTTTATACTCTTATAAATTAAATATGAACAACTCAATATTAGGCTCTACGAATTCGTTTACGACCTTAATTACTAGTACATAAATAAATGGAGAATAATTCATTCTCTTTAGAGAGGAGGGAATATAATTTAATTTAACCTTTCCTGGCTGGCGCCAAAAGTGATTCTTAGGAAGTGAAATTAAGAGGAAACAAGCACAATTTTAGGGGTAGTACTTAGCGCGCGAAATGAAACACGAAAACGCAATGTTTTCATCGTTCCCGCCATTGTTGTCCTTCCCCCTCGATATCATTCCCCATTACTCGCACTAAAAATGCAGACACGGAACAAAAAACACAGCCCCTCTCCGTCCTCAAAGAAGAAAGACAAGGGAATATGGATCTCACGGATTTAGCTAAGAAACTAGGGCTTTCTGAATCAAAGCAATTGGTCCGAAAAGCTGCCGAGCTCCGTCGCCTCTCCAATATCCAATTCAATTCTTCTATCATCGGAGTCGTAAGTACTAATTAGCAATTGTTATTTACATTTTTTTAAAAGTTTATTTTTGCTTTATATTTTTAATTGTTCCTATATAACTTGCAGGGAGAAATTTGCAAGGCTGTTATCTGCTTAGAAATTGCTGCTAATGGGTATTATATAGTATTTCAATCTTTAAAATTTGCTGCTACTAGTGATTTTGTGTATCTTTGTTAGGTGTGTATGGTTGAGGCCTGAGGGTAATTTTGTAATAATTGTAGTGCACAAGTCATATTTGATCGTCGAACTGCCATAAAGTTCAGTGGAATGTCTGAAAAGGCTTACAACAGGTCACTCAATGCAATGCAGAATGGCCTTGGTATCAAGTTAGTTCTTATGCTCCTGCCCCCAATTGCTTATTTTGCAATGTACTTGCACGCACAAAATTAATGCATTTTAAAATTCTAATTAAGAGCCATGATATATTGCAGGAACAAGCTTGATATTAGAGAATTGGGGATTCAATTTGGATGTATCAGGCTCATTCCTTTGGTCCAGAAAGGCTTATCCCTGTAAGTTTTTCCTCATTTCATATTAGTTATCTGCTAATGCTTCTGTGTCTTTGACAAAATGACAAACCTAGAAAATTTGGACCACAGAACTTGGGCCTCCCGCGTGCTCATGTGTGGGGTGCATTCTTTGGTATCTGTGGGTTTATTTGAGGGGTGCTGCGTCATATAGATCCATAGTAAATGTTAGGCCTAGTTATGTGGTTGAGTTCTTGAATAGTTGGTTCCTAGTAAGCAAATTATAGTAATAAGGTGGTATTTGTTTGCTAAATGGTGATCATAAAATGGTTTTTCATTTTCAGATACAGGGATCGGTTTCTTGCAGCATTGCCAGCTTCACGTCGAGCAAGTGCTGACTTCACTCGCCCTGTGTTTACTGCAGTAGCATTCTATTTGTGTGCAAAGAGACACAAGGTGTGCCAATTCATGATTCTCTATCTATTTCTCAGTCCTTCTGAATGTTCAAGTCAGCACTTTTTTGTATATCAGGAGTACACAATGAGGAAATTGACATGTTGATTGTATCAGTTCTGCTTCCAGATATTACTGTTGGTTGGCTTCTCATCATTTATCTATTATTTTGACAGCTCAAGGTTGACAAGATTAAATTAATTGAACTCTGTGGTGCATCAGAATCTGAATTTTCTAGTGTAAGAAATGTCTCTTTCTTAGAACTACTTAAGGTTATTAACTCTACTTTGTAGGTTTATTCTTAGCACCATAATGAACCAATTTGGAAACTATATTTCAGGTCTCTGCCTCCATGAAGGATCTCTGCTATGACAAGTTTGGAATATCAAAGGAGAAAAAAGATTCAAAAAATGTGAAAGGGAACCGAGGTAGCATAGCTTTCATCAATCTCATGTAGTTTTAATGCGTGTGTTCCACTTTTCATAAATGTTATTTTTAATTGTCAAACTTAATACAGTTAGCTCATTTGCATCAATGCCATGATTGCAATCACATTCAACAACTTAGTTTTACATGGTGTGCACTGTGCAGATCTTCTAGATGAATTACCTGAGAAACGGAGGATTGAGGATGGAGGTTATCTATCTGACAATGGAGAGAAGGTATTTACAATTCACTTGGTAGAAATTTTCCTTCATGCTATTATTATCAGGATTATAATACTACTCGATGAAACCAAAGTAGAGTAGTAATTCCTAAGCTTTTGATAGCTTAGATACATCAACTTGTCTTATTCTTATCATTCCTATCAAGTTGGCTTACACAGCTACCAATTCCAACATGTTGCCCCCACTAGTCATCTATACCTCCTATAAACTAAAAAGTATCCTCTAGAAATCCCTTTCCTTGCTCACTGAGCATAGGATCTTGTGCTTTATTGTACTCCCTCCGTTCCTAATTATTTGATGTTTTAGAGATGAGCACAAGAATTAAGATAATGATTAGAAAACATTAAATATAGTATTCAATTGTCTATAATACCTTTAAATCATCATTTATTATAGTTTTCATACTCTCTCTCACATATTTTTCCATAAGTATCTTCTAAAAAAACTCTCATGCCTCATTTACTCATTGGTTTCTCTCTCCATCCATTCCCATAAAAAACTTATCCAATTCTTTAGATACTTTCTCTCTCTCATAATTATATAGAAGAGTTTTGTTGGGATAAGAGAGTTTTGTTGGGATAAGGAGAGAGAAAGAATTAAAAGTTTCAAAAAAATAGGCAGAGTAATGAGGGGTAGTTTTGGAAAATTGTCATTAATTCTCTTAGATTTGAACAAATGTCAAATAATTAGGGACAAATGAAAAACTTTAAAGCGTCAAATAATTAGAGACGGAGGGAGTATATAATTTCTTCCTTGGCTTCTTTGCAAAAGTTTTTATGGAGTTTTGTATTCAATGTTATCTTGCTACATATATTTCACTTGTTCTCAATTTCAAGCATCACATCCGCATGTGGTGTCCTTTTCACCAAGCAAGATTGAAAGTAGACCTCCAAAAGGAACATTGAAAGTAGACTTACAAAATAATATTTCTCCTAATGGGCCTAGAAATATACAGATAATATTACTTATCTGCTCAAATATTAACTTTGTTCATGAATTAGACCAAAGTAAAAATCTACATTGGCGTTTGGATCTGATTATATTGTCTTATGATCTTATCAAGTAAGATTTGCCTGCAAATGTAATGGCTTTACTGGTTAGTTGCGTTAGTTGTGAAAATAAATGAATTGTTCATTTGTGCTGTGCTGTTTATCCTTTTGTTCCCCTTTTAACTATTTCTGACTTTTTCTGCATAATATGTTTCAATTCAAAATTGTTATTAATATAATTTTAGAGTTGCATGTTACTTTTACCCCTGAAGCTAGAAGCAATAACTTTAAGTTTGGGAGGTTTTATCAGGTTTTAACGGTGTGTATATATGCAGCCCTCATTGTACAAAAAGCGGAAACGAACAGAGAAGCATGCTTATGATGAATGGAAATCCACTGTTATTGAATCTAATAACCACAGTAAGGCAAAAGGGAATAAGGGCTTTCTGTTTACATATATCTTCAACAAATTTTGACCTTTTTTTAGAGTAATATAGCTAAATTATCAGTATATTTTATTTCTCCAGTTTCTTCTAAGCGAACAAAGCAAGCTCAGCTCAACTTTCCAAAGTTGGTTCCTGAAACTGAGGTGGAGGCCATGTGAAAGACAACTTTTGTTCAACTCCTTGCTGTAAAGGATTTAGGGATGGTTTTGGGGGGGGGGAGAAAAGTAAAATAGCATCAGAAAACTTATTAATTAATTTATGAAGTTTTTAGTTAATTCTTCGGCTTCATGCCTTGGAAATGTTATGAACAGAGTTTTGCAATATTTGTTGTACTGAATGGAATCTTACGCTATTGAGTATTAGACCCATGCAAAAAAAAAAAAACAAAACAAAAAACGCCTGAAAAGATATATTTAACTTTTAAAACTAGATTACAACTTTACCCTCTATTAAAATTTGATATATTTGTTAATAGAGGTTAATATAGAAATATAAAGATTCAATTACGTCTTTCTTGTTTCTATATAATTAGTGTTTTTGACAAAATTTCAGTTCATTTTTTTTAATATTTTGTTTTATCTAAAAAAATTTGCAAATAATTTTTTTTAAAAACCAATGCTTTATTTCCCTTAGGTTTTTTTGCCCTTTTATTTTTATTTTAATAAATAAATCTGGAAACACTATCCTCATTCCTATTAATAAATAAAAATTTAACCAAAAATAGAGCTAATACCGAATATTAAATTTTCCGGATACTGGTCAAACATGGTGTCCAGGTAATGGACAAGCGATAACCAAGCATTGGAAAAATGCAAACCTTCAAATTGTCTAATTAAAGTCAAAACATAGTGGGACCGCTCGTCTACTCAAGTCAGCGCAGATCACTTGCCGACACCTCAGCAGTTGATATGTATCCACGGTCACAAAGTGAAAATTGTACAATCACTATGTACATTGTACACACCGTATCAGACCTCTGCTAGTAAATGAAATGAAAAAGGACTGATATTTTCCATTTCAGTATAGGTTTCAACGACCCTCTCTCTTTTTAGAGCCTGCGTTGCCGTTGAAATTCTAGAAAATTATACCTCTTCCAGCTTATCGCTTCGTGTATTTACATCAGACAGGAGCATATTTGAAAAAACTGGGCAGATTTGCTATTAATAGGGTTGGATTCTTCCACTAGCTTGGGGAATTTCTAACCCTATTTATTAGATATTTATAGGTTTAAGGTTTGAGATACAATTGTATTTTATTATCTATTTGACGTTATGTAATTCAACGTTTCCGATGAGTTTTTGGGTACCGTTGTGCCGCTTGTGGTGTATTGGGCATATTCAGGGATATATTTGATGTTTGGATCTCTTGAGAATTACAGGTTGCATTCGAAGAAAGATGAAGATGATAAGAATTTAGTGTCCAAGAAGACTGTGATTAAAGGGGTTCTTCTCCAACAGGCAGTTCAGGCCATTGTGGCCATTATCCTATTTAAGGTAAGTGTTGATTTACCTTATTTTGTTAATAATAATAATAATTATTACTGTTGTTATTTGATTAGCTTCTTTGAGTATAAAATTAAGCAACCCTGTTTAACATTTATTCTGGATCTCACGGCTTGTGACTATAATGTCAAAATCACAGCTTTTCAACTGCTTTATCAAGACAATGAATTTTTTATTGAAATATTGATGGACCAATTATAACTTCAAGGGAAAGTTCTTTACCTTACAAATGATTAGGTGATATAAATTCAATAAGTTGTATGAGTGTGTTATTTAACTCCATAAGACCTTTCTGTTTGTATTCTAAAGACCTTAGTCATAAATTTCTAGCTGGCTAGCCTGGCTTGCAAGGTTTGAGAAAGGAGTTATCTTCCATGAAGAACAATTTCAGTCCTTCACTCATTTATCTTTTTGCTTCTATTAGTCATTGACTGTATACCATATTTAATATTTTGAGAAGTAGTGTCATACTACTGTATCATTCCAATTAAATTATATTTGAAAATTCAGAACACTGAATTATATGGGTCCACGATTTTGCATGTTGTTTTACTGGCCCCTTGACTTTTGATGTATATGATAATTGACTTGTAGAAAAGGTGGCATTATACTATGGTTTGTTTCCTTCAAAGTTATGTATATTGCTTAATCGTCTTTATTGTTGTAGCATTTTATTGTTGCTCTTAGGAGATTTTCTTTGATTTCATTTATATATTGTATAGGACCTTGGCATCATATTGCACCTTTTTGTAACCCTGGATGCTTATTTTCCAGAAAAGCTGGAGTCTTTTATTGTAAAAACAAAACGTATCAAACATGTCAAGTAGGAAGACTACCTTTTTTTAATTTCTAAAATGTAAAGCATGAAAATCTATTAAACTGCCTTAATGTTGCCAGAAACACAATGAAGAATGATGCTACTTAGAGCACATTATTTATTGTGTGTTGTTTAATATGACAACTTAATCTGGATGATTCAGGCAGGGTGATTGATTTATAGTGGATGGTTGTCTCAATAAACATGTTACCTCTATATTTGGAAGGCAGCAAACAATGCTAGTTTATCAGTCAGTTAACTTTTAGGGATTTGGAGATGACATACATCTTTGGTTGTTTTCATGCCTTCCTACAAAATGTACCTCAAGCTTCCTTTAATTTGTTACTGTTATAGTCTTCATTTTCTCCTCGCCTCTTTCGCTTCATCTTTTTCTTTTTGTTACTATTATAGTCTTCATTTTCTCCTCTCCTCTTATGCTTCATCCTTTTCTTTTAGGAAGTGTTAGCTGGTGTGATGTCAATCAGCATTTGAATATTTATTTTCTTGCCTATTCTGCTTTGATTGATAATGCTTGGGTTGGTTGGTTTTTTGTTTCCCCCCCCTCTTTAAAATACTACATTTTTTGAAGAGTCTGGTCAAAGCTTCAGCAACACATCCAGCAAATTGACGGTCGCTTAATTTAATTTTGGATGGTTGGGAGATGTTAACTAAATTTGCTATCACATAACTTTTGATTGTGTCATTCAATCAAATTTTAGTTGAGATCCACAAAGAATTTTCTGCAGAAAGTGTATTATTATGGCAATTTAATGCTAGACAGTAGCGTATATATAATTTATGTTCTGCACTTTGGATTTATATTGATACTGACGTAAATTTGAGCAAACCATTTGAACTCTTCTCTAATTTAATGGAACAATCTGGAAATTTTTAATGTATGTGCTTATGATTAAGAGATTTAATACACTGATCCATTATGATATTTCTTGTGTTTGCAGGTTACTGGAAGTGATGCTGATGCTATCACGGGGGAACAGTCTTCCCTCATTGTTCTTGCAAGACAGTTGTTCATTGCAATGGTTGTCTTAGATACCTGGCAATATTTTATGCATCGATACATGCATCATAACAAGTTCTTGTACAGGCATATACATTCTCAACACCACCGACTTGTTGTCCCATATGCATTCGGAGCTCTGTACAATCACCCAGTGGAGGGACTTATCCTAGATACCGTTGGCGGGGCTCTATCTTTCCTCCTGTCCGGCATGTCTCCTCGAGCTTCCATATTCTTCTTTTCCTTTGCTACCATCAAAACGGTTGATGACCATTGCGGTTTGTGTCTTGCCTGGGAACCTTTTCCATGTCTTCTTTAATAACAACTCTGCCTATCATGATGTTCACCACCAGCTTTATGGGACCAAATATAACTTTTCACAACCATTTTTCGTTGTGTGGGATAGAATTCTTGGTACTTACATGCCTTACACACTTCAGAAGAGAGCAGATGGGGGCTTTGAAGCACGACCTACTAAAGACTGCAAGGAGTGTTGATCTATTTGACAATGATTGTATCTCAAAAATATGTATAACTATATTAGTTTTTTCTTTACCCTTTCCTAATTTTTTCATTATCTTCCAAAATGCTTGATTGATTATGTAACTTGTACATACCCAGATATTGTTGTATTGTTGGTTCTAGTTCATTCAAGTTTGAATTAGACACCTGAACTGAGGACCTCTTCCGAGTTGTATGTTGGTAGGTTTTCACAGCCTTCTTTTGTCTTGTGCCTAGTATATTTAACTTTTGGTTGATGTCTGATCTCTGTTCTTTGAGCTCGGCTTGTGAAACTAGCTTTTCGAGTATAATTATGAAATATATTAGTATTAGCTCTTGCACATTTTAGCTAATTGTCCTTTTTGATCCATTCAATCTTATATTTTGTCGTCTTTGTTTGGAAGCCCAGATGTGCTTGAGGTGATTTAAGAATGATATTCTGCATGCCAAGAATCAATAAAGACCATCCCTGCCTAACTATGTGTAATGATTATGGGGCATATGAAATGCCAGCTGCATATGAGTTGGTTAATGGAAGCTCCGTTGATGATAATTGTACTAGATATTTAGATTTATGCGGGAGGAATGCGAATATGAAACTCTGTGGAAGTATGAGATATCTTCTGAGGTGGGGGACATTGTCAGAACTGAATGCATTCGAAGCTTGACCATTATAATTGAAACTTTTTTCTTTTCAAAGCTGACCAAAACAACACATTGTTAGTAAAAATAGTTTGTTCTTACATATTAGAAGTAAGTAGTGTGGATTACAAATGCAATATCACAATACATGAGGTTTCAGGAAAAATGTTGTGCCACTTGGAATCAAACTTTTAAGCAGTAGTCATAAGCTGCTGCAGTGATATAGAGATGTGCTCAAATTTTTTTGGATTTACTTCAAAATCTTTTTGATGAGTGATGTTTTTTCCTATCCTTTTTTACCATTATTCATTCTCACCTTCAGCAGTGAAATAATAAGCTTCATTAAAGAAAAAATTAAGGTACTTTTTCTTGGCAAAGACCAACATCAACGAGAGCTGGGACGCTCACTTTTACAATCTTAACTAAATCAAATTTACGTCAATCGCGAGTAAAACATACAAGACAAGATCCTTCCTTTTTCCTCCCTAAGGTAAAACTCATTTAGCAAAAAAACATTAAAATAAAATAAATATAATAGTACATATATTAACTTGTAATACAAACAGAGGCATTAAATCATGACCCAATACTGTTTTCTGCTTTCTGCTTTCTGCTTTCTGCTTTGTTGCACTTCACTGTCATTGTGCCACTCTTTCTGCTTCTTTGCATTTCACCTTGAGGATGTCGAGTTGTTTTCCCCCATGACCCAATACTGTTTGACAGCAATAAGAATCTTCTCAGGAACAAGGGCCCATCCTCATGATCTGTCATTTTAGTATCCCATCTCATTCCTCCTACAATCTTCTTCACCTTTATAAGTACTTCAACTTCATCACGGATAATAACTGCACCTTCTGGCCGCAGAATCCGATCCATCTCTAGAAGAATGTCTTCAAAATCACACCTGTTAAAATATATACAGAAATTAGTGTGGTGTTCCTCTTGCTATGACCAGCATGTACAAGAGTAGATTTTGGTATTAAAAAACAAGACCACCTAGATCCATTATTGGCGGAATTGCATAATAGTTGCGGTATCACTTACTTGTCCTTATACAAACTGAAAAGACCATTGGCATGAATAAGGTCATATGTCCTCGGGTAAGTTGAGAAACCTTCACACCTGAACCACAAAGAGAAGAAAAGAAAGGACAGGGTTAGGTCAAACATATAAATTCATCCTACAACTGACAGTAGCATAAAGCAGGCAAACATAGCCAAACCAATGCAAAACACCTGAAAAGGTATTGTCTACAATAGTCAGATCAGAAGGAGTGAAGTTCAGAATCTATACCAGTCATGATAGATGCCAATCAGTCCTCGCTCGTATACAACACCGAGAGTACTTTTCTCAGCCAAAGTGGGCACAACATTCATAACCCACAATTTGGGAGACTCCAGAGCCGCAGCAAAACCTCCCAAACCAGCATTCATGTCCATAATGTTGCGATACCTTCCTGAGTCGATAATTTTATTGATTCTTTTATATGCATGTACATGCTTCTTCCAATTCTTGTTGTCCTCCAGGTAAGTCTCAACAGAGATTCCAGGAACAGATCCACTAGTAATTCTAGGAGGGACGGCATAAAGCCTCTCTGGAAATGCCTTGAGCTCCCCACCAGCTTCATCACTGTTTGGTTTGGTATATGGAGTTATGCATGCCTCCATTTTTTTGTACCTAATACTCACCCAAAAAAGCACAGTGAATTAGTTGTTCGATTTCTTATTCTCTACTTTGTGCACACTGCCTAACAGAAGAGATATGGCTGATGGCACAACCTGTGCAAACCCCTAAGACATGAAGGTCATATTATGATGTCCCTTCTGATAAATTACATGAAGGTCATATTTCTTTCAACGTTTGAGACCTTAGACTAAAAAAATTTAAAATCTCTTAGGACTCCTTAGGATTTTATACATGAAGGTCATATTTATTTCAATTTCTGAGACCTAAACCAAAAAATTTAAGGTTTCCTAGGACTCCTTAGGATTGTATTCTTGCATTTTTGGGACTTCTTAACATACTATATTGAATACTAAATATCCATAGAGTTTAGAGGTATGATTTCATTAGTTTTGGTTTCAAGTATTCCTTTTCGGTGTTTTTTAATACAAATAAGTATCGTAATCCTTTTCAAGTATCCTTATCTAAGTCTTAGGTTTCTTAAATATCTAATCCCCACAAGTTTAAGAAAAAGAACCATACCAGACATCGTCTGGATCTGAGGATTCACAAGCATTAGCTTGTGAAGCGCGACAAGAATCAGCATTTAGTCTTTTCTGCCATATAGCTGTTTCACCTATTTCAGCTTTTTTCTCCCAGCAAAGAAGCTTGGCAATCTCTTCAATCTTCCTTTGTTCTTCCTCTAGTTCCTCCTTAGGACGCTGCCATGATTTGTAGTTATTCTTCCAGTTGATTGGAGGACCCGAAAGCACCCAGTAGCCACCAGGCCTAAGAACTCGATCAACTTCCATCATGTAAATTCCATCTGCAGAGATAGATCCACCGATAAAAAATGACACAAGTTGTTACCATCATAAAAACTAACTTCAACCTTCAAAAGGGGAACTTGTATTTGCTGTGTTAAATAGTAGCAAGATGCATTCAAGATTTAAGTCTCACCATTTGCTCCCCATGGAATTAAGCAACGAGAACAGTGGGCCATGTCGAAAGCTCTAGATGGATATGGCATTTTTATAGTTCCTAAAACACCAATAACAGCAGATACTCCCCTCTCAAGAGCAAACTGAACCTGTGCCTCGTGAGAGTCCCTTGGTGCAAATGACATTGCTATAACCTTTCTCTTCCAAAGGTATGCACCCCAACTAGCAACCTAAATGAAACAACAAGTTGTTATGAGGAAAAACAAAACAGAATAGCATAAAATGAAAATGTCAACAGCACTCACTAGAAAAAGTTATGCATGTCAGACAAAGAAGGATATTTAAGATTACAAAGAGATTTAAGATGCTCAACATACCCCACAACCGGTGTCCAGAGCAGTTCTTACAGTCCCATTCTCAATTGGTATAACGGAAGCAAGTTGATCAATATATTTATCTGCCCCTTGAGGAAACTGTGTCCCTCCACCAGGGAATCTAAAGACATTTCCCTCATATTGAATCCAATTCTGAATAGCCTTCTCAACTGTCAAGCTCTTATAAGGTGCATTGGCATAGGGTACATAATCACGACTTTTTGGCCATGGAAATGGAGTTATGTATCCTTTGGGGGCAGGAATGAGGCAATGCAACTTCTTTTCCTGAGGTGGGCAATGCCTTTCTCGATAATTCATATTCTCCCTTGGGAAAGTCATTGCACGTTTCTGATCTTGGCAGGGTGTGTAATCTGTATAATGAGAGTGACATGGCTTAAAAACTTTAACTTTTGATCCAGAATCATCAATGATCCCAACATCACCATTGTGGTGGGTATCAAAATTCAGATTTGGAAGCACACTGCAGTCCGCCCCGCTCTTGGTCATCTCCAAAGCTATACTGTCTCCCTTCCCAAACCCACTTCTCTGCCATGCTCCCAGTAAATAAAAGAAACAGCACAAGCCAACTACTATAAATATAGATACAAAACTTCTAGTCCTACTGTCTCCCGTACTCAATTTTGTTGCCATGATGCACCTGAAAACATTTCCCACATAAATTCAGCATATGTACACGGAGAAATAAAAAAAACTCATCTAACTTATGTATTTGTTTGCTTTGTTGAAAACTTGTGTGTGTGCATAGGTGAGCATACATGTTTTCTGACTAGAAAATCGTACAGGAAATGAAGTAAACCCAGATTCAAAATCCATGAATTTGATTATTATCATTTAACACCAACTTCTACGGCCAAGACCAGAAACCTCGTAAATGCCCAAGTAAACAATAATCATTCTTCCTAACAAGGTCCTGTAAGTCTCAAGCCATAACCTATTTGTCACTTAAGTATGAAGTTACAAACAGCTAAAAAATACATCATATACAGATATCAAATGCGAGTTACCACTTATGCAATCATGTTATTTTTTCAACATATCAGGTATATAAACAAAAATAATCGAGCTTGAATAACAAAGCAAGTAAAGACAGTAAACCAGGACAACCCATATCAATGGTCTGTCTGTTTCATACCAAATCCTCTACTTACCATATAATTGATATAACAATAAATTAGTAAAAGAAGAAATTTTAGCTTCAAAACAGAGGCCTAGTAGGAGATCAGCCAAGAAAAAAGACAGCAACTAAAAAGGAAATTTACACTCAAAAACAGTTCTTAGACGCTGCTTAATGAGTAAAGAACAATAGTTCGATGGTAATATCAAATAAGACCGGTTAATGCAAGCTTCTACTGTTGATGATAACGTTTAGTTCACCAGAAAATGATTAAATCACCTAATAAAGATGGGAACATTTCTGAAAATGAAAACAAGACAATTTAAGCTTGTAAATTGAGTAAAAAGACTGTATTTTCGAAGAAAAGCTAGAGCTTTAAAAAACTGCGGCTAAAAACAAAACCAAACACCGGAATACTTAGAAAAAAGAAGATAAAAAATGTGATGATAACCATTTATAATCAATCAGCAGCAGCAGCAGCAGCTAGAGTTGAGAATAGTCATACCGGAGATGCCGCCACAACCGAAACTAGGAAAAAAAGCCACCAAAATTAGAGCTCAGAAATGAATCACTGTAAAAGGGAAAGAACCCTAATTACAAATTAGTTTGATGGTTGAATATGAATTAGTGATTTATACAAGTCAATGTTTGAATTAAGCCCGGGTATATAGATCCAACTCAACTCTCTCTCCTCTCACCTCTCACCTCTCACCTCTCACCTCTCTTAAAAAGTCTGAGAGATCACACGACAATGTCAATCAAGGTGCTTTGTATAATAATTTATCATAATAGTAGTAGTAATTTGTGAAAGCCACATCCCATCCCCTTGGCTATCGAGCGCACCAACCAGAGACCCATACCATATATGCGACTAAAGGTGGGGATGGAAAGAAATACGGGTCCACTTTTATCATCAACTTGGTTGTAAACCAATGTTTTCGGACCACCGATCCGTCATCGAATAAAAAAATTATTAATATCGCGTAGATGAGTAACTAGAGTGTTTGAACTTTGAACCTCGTAAATATATATACTTATATTATTAGTAATTAATATAATTAATTTTTTTTGTTTTTTATGAATTAAATATAATAAAATTAAGTTATAATATTATTAAAATTGATTAATTTTAATAATAAAAAAATTTTGATATAAAAAATATTAAAAAATTGATTCTAACTTTAACCAGTTTATCGGTCGAACCATCAATCGGATCAAAACTAGATAATTGATCTAATTCAAATCAGTGTCGGAAATACTATTGACTGTGCCACAGTCCCATCCCGTCCGGCGTGAATCACAATAAATTTGACTGGGAAGAAAATCACTGTTCGACATTGGCGGTATCTCTGGCGCCGTTATGTTGGATTAATTTGCTAAAGAGGCGCGTTTTCTTCGGAGGTCCACTGTTTGAGTTGCTCAGGTTTAAAACCTCAAATTACTTGCAACATATGATAATTTTGTATCCAACCTACAATCAAGTAATGAACTTGTTGTATGCGTTATTGAAATTCCCAAGCAAGAGCGACTCTCAGGTTCAAACAGCCGACTGAAAGCAGTTTCTGCTTCACACAAAAATGACCGATACAGATACGTTAGAGTTGACGTGCCAAGTATGCGGTAACGTAGGCTTGGAGGACGGCTCAGACGGCTACTTCTACTGCCAACGCTGCGGCTCTCAAGCAGATGACATCAGAGACACCGGGGAAGATGCTGATGATTTTGTCAATGTCGGAGGAAACCCGTCCGCCTACATGGCCAGCCGCCGCCGCCGCCGCACTAACACCACTGACCCAGTCTCTCAGTCCCAACCTGAAAGATCCCAATTTTGGGAATCCTTAAAAACAGAACAAGATGACGCGGCTGACGGTGTGGGTCCCACTGGGCCTAGCGATTTTGGGTCAGGTACTCGGCCATTGACTTATGATGATTATCATTCCAAGATTAGGTTGAGGTATGTAATGGGGGTTCAAGTGCTAATTCAGTTGCAGTGCAAGGCTTTGGTTGAGAAGTTTGATGTTAATGATATGGTTGTTGGGGTGGCTGGAACTATTTGGTTGCGGTTTGTTGCGCTGAGTAGGGTTTTTAATGATGATTGGGCTGATGAAGCCATAACACAATCAGAATCTCAAACACAAGGTACCTCCCTACTTTTCATCTTTCTTTTGAAAAATATACTCCATTTGTTTCATGGTAATATATATGTTTAATGTTGTAAAATTATGAGAAGAGTTGAGGTGGCTATACCACACTAATAACGTTTGTGATTCTTTTGTGAAAACTATTAAGTTTTGAAAATTATGTGTCTGTTCTTCAAGTTCTATATTACATTGTTTATTAAAGATGTTCGGATTGAGATTTATGTAATATTTATGCCCATGATGGATCCTTTAATTTTTTGGCACTTCAAACCTAATATTCCCCCATCTGAAAGTGAGGGTCTTCAAAGACCTGCAACTGTTGTCTCTTCATTTCCAAGAATGACACCTTGCTTCTCTAGTCAATATATTTTTTTTTTGTATTTTTATGAATTATGCCGTTCGAATTCGAGTTTGAGTAATTTGTTTTGTCTAACTAGCTGCACCAAATACTTCATTTTTATTTTTCTGTGGGATTGTAGCTTTCATGATCTTTTTTCATCAAATTTATAAGATCGATGATTCAGTTGTTTTATATGCTAATCAGGGGGGATCTGGACAAATATATTTTCATCTATCCTTACCCTTAAAGCCTATCATAAAAGTTTTATAGTTGTATGAAGTTTTCTTTATTTGAAGGGAAAACTATTTGAATTTTAAATGTTTGCAACCCTTTTCAAGTTTCCACTGTTTTCTGGTGATAAGTTGGTAGACAAGTTTGTAACTTTGGAGTTTGGTCTATACATGATTCTTATTAGTTAGAAATCTCTTTCTCTGTCTCTATGTTAACATATTTCTTTTTGCCAAATTCCAGTCCTATTGCTTATTCACAAATTTGTTGAAGAAGAAATTGATGATATGGTATGATACTTCTATACATGGCATTTGCTAGATGGACATATTTGCAGCTTTAATTCTTCTATATATGTTTTTGAGGTGAGTGCAAGTATGGTGTAGTTGGAGTCGTAAATCTATTTAACATATTGTTAACAAAGTTTGTTGTATCTTATTGGATTACAAAGCGTCCATGTTGACTGTGTAATTATTCATCTTTTGATTTTATACTTTGAGGTAGAAAAATTGGTAATCGTTAGTTTTGTTCTTTGTAATTTTATTTTGTTGACATGGCTTCTTTCAGTCTTGTATGTACAGTTCTATGTGGATTCTTTATTTTGTATGCTGTCTCTTGTTTTTTCCCTTACTTGTTTAACTCTCCTATTCCATCTTTAATTTCAGGACCAGTTGATGGTTTTGTGTCTAGTGGTAAACATAGGGCCGAACCCCACAATATACTTGGTCAGCGAGCTGTAATGATATGGTTTAGATCTTTGAGCAAGACAATACCGTTATCTTATTCTTTAGTGATCTCTTTTTTGGCTTGTCATGTCTTGAGGGAAGCAATTCTGCCAACAGATATCTTGAAGTGGACGCTTGAAGGGAAGCTTCCATATTTCGCTGCTTTTGCTGAAATCGAAAAAGAAATTGATCCTCCTCCTAGAGGATGTCCTATCAGTTCCAGTCGTATGTTCAGACCTACTCAAGCTGTTTCATTGCAAAAATTGGAGTCACTGGCTGCATCTGTTGCTGAGATAGTAGGATTGGAATTACCTCCAGTAAACTTTTTTGCAATAGCTTCTCGCTATCTCAGGCTTTTGTCTTTTCCCATGGAAAAATTCTTCCTCATGCATGTCGCATATATGAGTGGTCTATGCCTCCAGAGTGTTGGCTATCAGCTAATGAACTGAGGCTTCCTACTCGTGTATGTGTTATGTCTATACTAATAGTTTCAATAAGAATTCTGTATAACATACATGGTTTTGGGAAATGGGAAATGAGTTTTTCTGGTTCTAGTGGTTCATCATCATCATTGGCTGACAGGAACATTGAGGTGGAACCCAAATGCAACACTGATACAAATGATGATGCCAAACAGCAATCAACCCCACCCGATATTGATGCTAAGGAACTGCTACTGACACTTGATGCCAAATATGGCGAGCTCGTTGAAATGTTCGGTAATTATCAGAACTATTAAAGGGCTTCAGATGCCATGAGTTATTGAATCTGAATTTACTAGCTTGTGTTGTTTGTTTGTTCTTGTTTTTTGGTGATATATTTGCTTTCTAACCTTTTTTTCTTTTTTCTGTTAGCAGAATATTCTAAAGACTTACCCTCATATCTTCAATACTGTAAAGATGTGGTTTTTGCCGGAGTAGAACCATCATTTGAGGATATTGAAGAAAGTAAAATAATTGAAGAATTTTGGGATTTTTATCAGAAACAACAGGTTAGTTTTGCCTCGAGAAATATTCTTTTCTTTAATACTTTGATAAATATATGGCGATTAACGAGAGCCACTGACTTCCTTTTTAGCTGCTGCATTTGCCAAATCATTTGGGCATGTGAACATGTCACTCAATCATGTAGGCCTCTACTTTCTGAGTAGTACTTTCAATGCTAGGAACCTGTTATTTAGGATATTTTGAAAGCAGTGGAAACTATAGTCTCTTTTATTATATTCATTTTCAATGTTCATACGTCAATTTTAAATGGATGTAGATGGTTCGTAGGTTTCATCCTTTCATCAACCTCAGTTTAAAGCTTTATGCAAATATTATTACCGTTTTCTGGCAATCTATAGTTTCATTTAGTGGATATATGTGTGTGTATATATGATTTTCTTACTAAATGTTACATGCTCTATTATAAAATATGTAGAGTATTTTAAAATCATTTGGATGTTCACCTTATATTTCTAGCTAGTTGCGAATTTTCATTACGATGTGACATATGCTGTGGCGTCGTATATATAATACTCCTGCTGTCCTAAACAGTACCATTTCCAAAAATCAAATAATTTAAGAGAGTGAATTTTTGAAATTAACCTTCTAGGAATGTTTTAATTATTTAAGTGGCCTTTGTATATAACTCGCCGATGTAAGTTTCTCACAAGGCTTCAATTTAATTTTATCATTACAAACAGATTTGGAACTTCATGACAGTTTTAGTCTATTTTAAGAAATAGTAGTCCTCAGTGGCGGAACCAGAGCGGTTTTGTAGGGGGGGCAAAATTTTTAACCGGACACACTAATTTTTTAGATTCGTTTGACAGGTCATAACATGTCCCAAAAATGACCGGACACACTAATTTTTTATTTTGATTTTAAAATGTCTTTTCATGATTCGATTTGCCCAAGCTCTTTAATTAGCTATATAAAGCATATATGTATATAGTTTGGGTCTTGGCTTTGCTTAATTCCTAGTTTTTAGCAAAAACAGTCCTAAGAGGACTTTTAGCGAACATGTTATGTGCACCACTTTAACAATCAGATTTCTTAGCCATTTCTTTGTGTTCCAACCCGAATTCGCCATCCTTATTACTCCGCACACTAACAACTATACTCCATGTCACTAATTCAGTCACAAGCTAACTGATTTATACCATAATTATGGCAAAACGATTAAACGAGTACAGCGGCGATTCAATTTTCATGGACATCCCAAACACCACAAGACTTGAGGCATAAGTGTAAGATAATCACAATAAAAATAAAGCACCCAATTCTGAAAATAAACTTCAAAGTAAAACATCATGAACTACATTGCAAACAGGCTACATACCACATTGTGCAAATCGTCATCAGGTAGTCAGGTACCCAAATGTTTCCCTTTCTTGACAAAGTACTTAACTTTTGAAGAGTGAATTTCTCCCTTGCTAAAAAACAGATAACCCAGAACATTAAAAAATAAAAAACTATCAATTGTCATCATCAAAATTACATAAAAAGTGGAAACCTAATTAACAGAAAACATTAATAGTATGCATATTTAAGCTAAATTAAAATTAATAGTACCAAATTTGAAAGACATTTAGGCTAAATTAAAATTAAAAATTAGTTAAATTACTTACCAAAGAGAAAAGCAAAGTAGCAGTCTGAATGAGCAAGCATCACTGCTGAAAAGTGTGGTTAAGTGGCAGGCGTGGCGGCGTGCAGCAGTGATGGGGATGGGGCACAATGGGCTGTGGAGCTTGGAGGCGAGGCAAAGAGTGAAAGAGATGAAGAGAGGCGAGGTAGTGTTATTGTGTATTTGTGTTAAGAAATAAGGAGGCAGGAAGAGTCCCACTGTCCCAGCCCTAATAAAAAAAAAAAATTTAAATGAAACGACGTCGTTTCAGTTTGAAAAAAAAGAAGAAGAACTGAAGAAGAATCGTCTCGCTTTCTCGCTCAGGCCGTCGATCGTGCCCATGCCTCGCTGCTGGCATGGCTGCCCCGCCCTCTCTGCTGGCCTGCTCGCCCCTAGCTCTCCATGGCCGTCGGCGCCACCCTCTTGGGGGGCTGCCCCCCCCCGCCCTGCCCCGCCCTGCCCCGCCTCCGCCACGCCTAGTTCCGCCATTGGTAGTCCTTTTCTGAGAAAAAGTAACAAGGAAAGTAGTACTCTTTCTTTTTCTTTAGGACGGAGGTATTATAAAGGATAAATGTGCGGTTTTATTTGTATAAGATGAATTTTATGAAGCCGGACGTAAACCTTCTTTAGAATTATGCTTTCTTCATTTTTTTTTTGTATATACATATATATACTCATTATTATTATCGAATTTGATTTCAGGGATTGAAATCATCAGATGACTGCGAAATAGGCTCCTTGGGACGTAATAGTGGGGATAACAAGAGATCAAGAGAAGATATAAGAAACACACCCAAGGAGAGCAAGAAGCTTAGAGATGACGGGTTTATTAGCAACAACCCACTAGAGCAAAGTGGTTTCTCTCATGGAAACGAGTTCTGGAAAAGTAGCATAGACCAAGGCAATTCGCCTAGCAAAGTTGAAAGTGGGGAGTCAGACAAAGACAGAGCAATCAGGCGATTGAAATCGAACATGGAAGAGAACAGATTTTGTTACATTCCTCCAAGGGTTAATCCGAAGAGGTTCGACTACCTTCACTATGCCAGGAAGAAAGACGAAGGTGCTTATGCTTATGCTGTCCATGCAGATTATTATATTCTGCTTCGTTCTTGTGCAAGATTAGCCCAGGTTGATATTAGGAGCATGCATGCCGGAGTGCTGAGTTTTGAGAGGAGATTGGCTTGGCTAGAAAAGAGAATTGATCATTGCTTGCAGGTAAAACTTCCTACGGACACTTGTGAGTTTTGCCACAGTGACGAGGTGGAAGAGAATGTTGCTGATGATTCTATGGGGTTTTCAAAGTTCAATTTGTGAGCTAAATTAATCTTTGACGAATAGTTTTGAGAAAATGTCTTTTTGTTGGAACTCAATAGAATCAGTTTCCATTGTTTATTGTACTTGATAATAGCATCAGTTAACTATTTATTTATTTATTATTTTGGTAAGTGATAAGGGTATATTTGTTTTGTTCCTGTTTCCTGTTCCTATATTTTTTTTTTGTCCCGTTAATATCACCTCCTCGAAGCAATTTGTTTCGAATTACGATAATTTGGTTCTTGAACCAAATCATAACAAGAGACAGAAAGCTTCCGTGTTGATGATCCTCGAAGCAAACGCATCTAATCTATCTACCAACAGATATTATATTCCACAGATTCCAACTTCTCTATGCTATAAAAACCAGTGGCCCAACTTTAGATATGGTGGAAGAAACCCATTTTTGGTATTCCGGCGTCGCAGTTTCCAGAAGCCCACCAAAGAAAAGACGTCATCAATTCCTGCTATCGGCTGGTCGTCAGTTGTCACTTTTTCCCAAAGGTTATTCATTTGCATGAAGAGACATGAACCCTAATAAATCAATTCTATTTATTGGTAACAAGTCGAGCATAATTTGAATTGCAATGTGCTCCATCTGAGCTACTAGTAATTTAGTTAATTCTCCCCCCCCCCTCCCCCAACCCCAACCCCCAACCCCCAACCCATCGACTATGTCTTACAGTTGTTATTTTTTTTTCCCAAGAGTCTAACCCAAATTGTGCATAATCAGTAATTTTAGCTCTGAGAACTATCTTCATGTTTGATGACTAAAATGTGTCAGATGGCTCAAATTATCTGTTCGGCATTTTGAAGAACCAGATAGCTTCAACTGGCTCCTGCTAAAAAACTCAGAACTTTTGCATTGTGGAAGTTTAATTTAGTACCATTCTGAAACTTGATAATATCATCTTGAAGCTTTTAGCTGAATTTCACGTTCCAACCTCCTTTTTTTGTTAAAAACAGCATTGGTCTTTTGGTGCCAATCCCAACATCTAGTATCTTTCAAGTCACTTTGGAATCTGACAATTTGTAATTGTTTAATTAGCTAAAGCTGTTGGCTTTATACCATCCTGTCATAGCCCCTAGGTTATCTGTGTGTTTATAGACATATTCATCAGGGTATATATTCATCTAGTCCTTTATGATTCTGTTAAAAATTGAAAGGATTCCTACTTTTGAACTTCTGTGGCCTCGGCACTGAAGGAATAATTTCCTCTGATTTCTGCTTGAATAGTGGTGACCAAACTTCAATCCAACGTTCTCTTTGACATTTTGTGTTAGGCCTGTGATGGATACCTGGACATGGAACTCTCTGATATGACTGCTTAATAATCTGTTTCTTCACTGGTGATTTCAGAGCCCTCCAAAGAAGATGGTCTTCAGAGATATATAATATATTTATGTATAGAAAATTTGTAACGCTTCAAGGAGACTAAAGCAGATTGGGTCCAGGTCTTATCCTAAACATGCAATTCATTTGAAATGCTTTAACTAGTACCATTGAAATATCATATATTCATTGTTTCCAGTAAAGCAAGATGGAACAATACTTGCAACTTCATCAGATAACTCATTCAGGGATAAATCATTCTACCTTTAAGTATACTTGAGTAAATAAATTTGAACCTCTTATAGGAGAAGTGAAGAAGGTCAGAATTGGGTTGGGTGGGGTGGGGTGGGGTGGGGTGGGGTGGGGTGGGCGAGGGATCGGATATCAAACTTACGTTAGTTATAGAAAGATCTAGAACTGGTCGGTCTGCTTCTATATTTTGACTTCACTTTGATGTGATTTGACTGATTTCTGTAGTTGTTGCATGTGTAAATATTGGGTTTAAGCAAGTGCCACCAAACTGCTTCAAAAATATCTTTCCTTTTGGACCTAGTTTCCCTTGTCACTGATACTTTGGACATAAATTTTCTCCTCTAATATAGTGACTATAAATGCAAGTATATAACAAACATATGTACATTTTGATTGAGTTTATATTATAATATTATTTTGAATCAAACCTCCATATAATTGTGTACGGTGTATATTTGAAGACAATAAAAAAATGTCATTTACTATGAATTAGCTGAAGTTTAACAGTAGGCTTGAGAGAGATATAGATAATTTTGCTACATCTTTAAGAAATTGAAGTAAAGAATGAAAACTGATTAAACTTTCTTGTTGAAACTGAAATTAGGAAAATTAATTAATACAGAGGAACAAATATATATATAGCTTTGGTTTTTGAGAGCCAGCACTCTCTTCACTGTACTTTTGCAGTTTTGTTGATATGAAACAATAACGATCATACCTTCATGGATCATTTTCTAACAACTTTGAAATTTTTCTAAAACAATATAGGAATTTTTTTGAACCAAATCCATATAAAGACCCTCAAGGAAGAAGGTATCATCTTTGTACCACCTTATAGTTTCTGTAGTGTTACAAGCTGCTCTTGATTTTTGAGTGAACGTGGTTGATCTTCAAACACTTGAACATGCTAGGACCTGTTGTGGATGGGATCTGATCCTCTTCGAACTCTTCTTTTGCTAAATTGGTTTGGATCCAATTTCTTGTTTACGGTCGCTGGTTTCTTCTCTCTATTTAGGTTCTCCATGGCAACTTCCTTAAGCATATGCTGATTCATTGGCACTACTCCATCATCTTTTTTACTCCATTTAAGGGCAAGGTCTATACTTCTCAAGCCGGAGATTTTAACTGGTTGAACTGCTAATAATCCAATACAGATGAGAAGGATACAAAGCCTATGAGCACTGAGCAACATGGTTTCTGTGCAAAAGAGAGGGAAGAAGTATATATGTTTTTTCCTTCAGAGCAATAAGAGATTATGCAAGACCCAAATTTCAAATCTTGTTATACAATACAGATTAGAAGGATACAAAGCCTATGAGCACTAAGCAGCATGGATTCTGTGCAAAAGAGAGGGAATAAGTATATATGTTTTTTCCTTCAGAGCAATAAGAGAATATGCAAGACCCAGATTGTAATCCTTCTAATCTTGTTATCCGTTCCTGTAGATATAAGCTTATGATTCGGCTCTTATGGAACTTCTAGGGGACTTTAAAGTGTAAAGCTGGGGGCCCGAAAATCTCGATAGGAGTTTTTTATTCATCCCAATCATAAGCCGCTGGCTGTTATAGAAGAATCTGAATAAAGGTGTTGGAATAGCACCCTTGGGAAGCAACTCAAGCAAGGCATCTTTTTCATCGATCATTTCCCTGGCTTTTTTCTTCTTAACAAAGACTAACAACCCAGTTGGGAGTGGTTAACATAAAGTGAATTTTATGGTAAGTTCACTTCATGCCCAATACAATGTTGATACGCAAACGGAGAAATCGCCCTCCGCCTATGTATTAGCACTGTATTGGGCTTAAAATAAACTTACCAGAAAGTTCACCTCACCGTAACCGGATTCAAAGACTCCTACCCATCTTGCACTTCCCTTCAGTTGAGCATGCTTACTAAAGAAATGCGAAGTTATTGTATTAAAATGACAGGGGTGTATGGGTAAATTACTATGCCTTGGTTATTAAGAAAACAGGGTTGAGTGAGAGAAGCCAGTAAAATCTACCAGATGGTACTTGGTCATAATTCATAAAGAGGAATGGAAAAGTATGCAAGAATAGAAACCCCCTAAAAAATACCAAACGATAGCTTTATACATTACCAATTGAAGAAATCACTTTAGAATTCCAAGTTCTCATCTCAATGCAACAAAAATAGCGGCCTTGGTTTCTTGTGCTGAATGTGTTTCTTTATGCTTTTCTTTATTCTTTCTTTGGGTTATTTAAGTTCTAATTCCCCCTTTCAATGCCCTCTCCCCCTCTTGCTGCACAAAATAATATTAAAAATAAATCTACAATTTGGTTACGTCACACGGATAAAAGCTTAATTTTATTTTTGTTAACGCCAAAATCTTCTGCCACGTCCCAATCACGTAAGACGTCCTGATCCTGCACACTAAACACAGTCAACACCAAAAGCTTGACGGCTCGACCTTCGAGAGGATAGCTAAAGCGTGAGAGTCGATCTGAAGCGATCACAAGGGTTAACAATGGAGGATAAAATATCTAGTGTATTGAGAGAGATAGAATTATCAATTGTATATGCGTACCTTTTGGCAAGACTCCTCTTTATGTTATCTTTCTCGGACCGGTTTCTCAATGTGCCACCAATACTTCTGGTCGGACATATAGCCCCACTCCTCGGTGATCTCTGCCATTGCGCATTTGGGCTATCACCTTTTTCCTACATTGTTTATCTTGCATTGTGTAAGACCCAAATATTATTATAAATAAAGATGAATTTTCTATAAATATTATTTTGAATATTATGGAATAAATTTGATATAATGTTATAGTTGTGGGTAATATTTATAAATTTTGCAAAGTATGCAAGTTGTTATAAAATATTCGTTTGGTGGGGAATATTCTTTTTGTTAGGGAATATTCGTATAACTACTCAATCATTGGTGGACCCCTAGCAAATTATTATCGGATTGAGAAAGCGACAAAAATATTTTATAAAAATAACTACGGAGGTGTTACCGTTAAAAGCTCATTGAACTACTAAATTGGTAAAAATGCGATGTCTGGCGTGGTTGCGTAGTAGCAGACACGGTATTGATGATTATTGATGCTTACGTGAGAAGTCACTCAAATTTATGCTCAATTATCATTCACGATAATTCTTGCATCATATCTCTTATATTATTGATTCAATTATTATCATCAAGATTATCATCGTATAATATGTTATATTATTAATTGAGACGACAAGTTATAAATGATTAATAATTGTTGAAAGATTAAAAATGTGTTGATTAAAAATAAAATGATTTGTGGTAATATTTATTCAATCCTTAATGTATATAAAAAGTCATTATGAAGGGGCGTTTGTGGTAAGTTTGATTATTTTATGGGGGCCCATATGTCATCATCTAAGAGTCTCTTCGTCGATAGTAATTACCTTTGTGAATAGTAATTACCTTCGTCGATAGTATTTACCTTCATCGATAGTATTTACCTTCGTCGATAGTAATTACCTTCGTCGATAGTAATTACCCTTGTGAATAGTAATTACCTTCGTCGATAGTAATTACCTTTACAGACGTCAAACCACTTGCCGTTTCACATTCAAATGCGTCGAACCACTTTTCTTTTCACATCACCGGTCGTCAAGCCACTTGCGCTTTTCACGTGGTAGGTCTTAATTAGAAATCTTCTATAAATAGAGGCCTAGTGCTTCATTATTTTTCACGAATTCATTCAAGCTTTAGAGAGAGAAAGTATATAGAGAATAAGAGAGAAAGAAGAAGAGTATTTTGTTCTTACTACACTACTCTGCAGTATTCAATCTCCTACCAAAAGTAAGGGTGTTATTCTTTCTTATTAATGAAGAAAGCGTTGTTATTCCATCGCTTATTATTACATTGGAATAACTTTTATATCATGGTTTACCTATACTTGGTGACATTCTTCTATTATTCATTGGAACATCACATGCGTGTGTTTTACACCAACACGGTTCCGTCTTTTTATTATTATTTACATTGGAACATCACGTCGTGTGTTTTACAGGACTGGTTAAAATCTTTATTATTATTACATTTGGAACATCACATCGTGTGTTTTACAGGACTGGTTAAAATCTTTATTATTATTCATTTGGAACATCACGTGCATGCGCGTTTCTGGGACTGTTTCGTTATTTATTATTCTCATTGGAATAACTTTGCTGTCTGCTTCTATCGCATGCATGGTGATTTCTTTTGTTATTCCATTCTTTATTATCCCGGTTAGTTAAAACTTTGACTTCTATACTCCATGAAATTAATGGAATATCCTTGATATTTGCGTTTCATCCGAAGATCTTTTCATGGAAATATTCTTACGATCATTCTTGAATTTTTACTCTACAAAACAAAGATCATGTTGATAATTTGGACGTTAATAATTCTGGATAAAATAATTCTTGAACTTGTTTTATTGAATTCTTATATCATTGTCATCATCCTCATGTTTATATTATGTTGAAAAGTCATCATCTGGCCTGTAGTGCATAGATGGACTTGGTATGATTATGATGAGAGACTATTGATTGTAATCATGATCATTGTAAGACCGAATTTTTTTTAAAAATAAAAGGAATTTCATTTATTTATTATTTTGAAATAGTAAGGGTTGATTTGATTAATGTGGATAGTTAGGGGTAAAATACGCAAATATTTCAAAATAAGCAAGTGGTTATAAAATATTCATTGTTGTCGGGAATATTCGTTTGGTCGTGGAATATTAAATCTTGTTGGGAATATTAAATGTACGACGGTAGTGACCATGTGTGGGCCCCATGTGAAAGCGATTGGATGAGGAAAGCGATAAATATAAGTTGGTTAAAAATAATGGCGTAGTTATTCACAATAAAGGCATTTGGAATACCCGTTGGTTAAAATCTGATGAATGGCGTGGTCGCATAAAGTGACTTTGCGGTATTGCACGGTATTGTTGAATTATTGATCCTTACGTAAAGAAGGCTTTACTCAATAATTTTCACGGTGAATTCTCATTCGATATTTTATTTTATTGATTCAATAATTCTTTGCGTTGATATTTTATATTATTGTTGTTTGATAATTGTCACCGCACTTGATATTTCCCATTATCGGATCAATAATTCATATTATTTGAATAATATTATTAGATAACATTATTGGCAATGTCTAGAAAGTTACATCAAGGAGAGGTTTGGTCACCTAATGCGCGCGATGAGAGAGATCCTTATTGGAAAGCCCTCTTTCACAGGAGCGATGCGGTTATCATAATTGTGATTCTGTAATATTATTTGTGAATAATTAATTATTGATTCATATGATAAAGAAATATTTATTTTATGTGGATATAAATGATGGATTTATTTATGTGGTTATAAATGAAGAAATTAGTGTTGAGGTGTTTTATCGGTATTTTATCGGATTGGAGGTATTAAAAATCAAATCGGGGTTTTGAGATATATATGGGGTTATAATTTTTAATCCGACCGTTGGATTGTGGTAATTTTGGGTATGTTATACATACATAAGTTGAGTATATATCCACAAATTTTGAACCGTTAAAAATGCACGAATGATTTGTTGTGAATTTTAAGAGGTGTCGGATTAGGAAATTAGGTTTATAATTGATTTTGGTGGAAAATTCTAGAATTGAGTGGGCCCCACTTGTGGTTGGTGAAAAAAAATGTGCTGAATTTTATTTCAAATGTGGTGGGTGGCAATAGTAGCGAGGTAAAGCCATCGGTAGCAGTCAAGTCTGCTTTATGGCTAACATTTTTCTATAAATAGAGGGCTAAGTTAGAATTGAAAATCACACCGAAACAAAGTTTCTCTCTTTTCTCTCTATATTATTGAGCGTATTTTGTGAGTATTTAGATACTTTGAGAGTTGTTCAAGACAAGTTTCATTCAAAGATCACTTGAGACCTTTCCTCCGGAAATCTTGATTCTTTGAGGTAAGGGATATTATTTTTTTTTCGTAATGATATTATTTCTTCAATATCATTATCTTTGAAATGTTGATCTGAAGTTTTATCAAATTTGGAACTTTTTTCATGTCGGGGTTACTATTCAAGAGTTCTTATTCACGAGTTACTATTCATGAGTTACTATTCACGAGTTCTTATTCACAAATCTTATTCGTAAGCGTGAAAATGTTTTTGTGGAAATTCTATCTTTTGGTGTCGGAGTTACTTATTCACGTATCGGCCTTTATTCACGATATCTCAAGACTATTCACGTATCTGGCACTATTCATCGAAAAATAAAATTTCTTCTTTTTCGTCAAAACATCTAATACGGATACTAGCTACGATTGTATCCATGTTTTGATCATTCTTGAATTTTACACCACTATGATTATTTTGAGGTATTTTTGAACATGGATAAAACAAAGTACGAATCCTTAATCTTTAATCCTTGTCATTTTGTTTCTTTGGATTCGTTCTTTAAAATATTTTCATCATCCTCGGTCTTAAATGATGATATTATTGAATATCTTTGGTCCATGCGTAGTAAAGATGAATGATTTTGAAGAATATCTTTGGCTGTAGTGGTAAAAGATGAGCAGTGTTTAAATGAACATGACCGATGATGAATATCTTTGGCCTTTAGTGCAAAGATGAGCAGTGTTGAGATGAACATAATGGATTGATGAATATCTTTGGCTGTAGTGCAAAGATGAATATTTGATTTGAGATGAATATTGATTGATGTTCTGAGGGATAAAATATTGATGATGGACTTTTAAATTCATAGATTATAGTAGATTTCATTCTCTATGTAACTCTTCATGAATTATTATTTCATTGCGAATATTGATCCGAAACTTGTTGTCTATCAGATTCTATTAAATTTTTTTCTGTTGAAGACTAACGATAATTTGTTGTATATTATCTTAGTCATAATATTCTTTCTTGAGCTAGTTGAGCTCACCCTTTTCCTTTTTGTTCCATTCTTCTCGGGAGGCGAGAATATAGCGAGTACAAGTGGGGTATGGAATGAAGGTTTTAGAAAGGATTGTTTAGTAGTCCTCACCATTTTTGTAAAATAATGTATCAATAAATGTGATGAGGATTTATTTGAGTATAAATATTATCAGAAGATAATATTTGTATTTAAACTCACAGCTTTTCTTGTTGTAATAATAAAGTTGTAGTTGTTTACATACCGTGTATTGACAACTCGGAATGGGTGATGTATACCTATTTTGGGGCGTCCACAACCGTAATGTTACAAATGATGTGATAAAAATCCTCGATTAGTAGTAGTGCATTGATGGACGATTGTTGGCATGATCATGACCATTAATGAATACACAACTATTCTTGGCAGTAGGTATGTGAATAATTGTGGTCGTGATACTAAAGAATATCATTGGTAGTAGTGCGAGGGGTGATTCGATGATGTGGATTATTTATTAAAAGTGAGTCTCTTATAACTATATGATGATGAAAAACCTTTTAAATCATAAAAGATAGTAGATTTTATTTTCTACTTGACTCTTTTAATGGATTCAACATTCATTATGATTAAACTTGATGTTTATTATATTTTATCGGTTTAACATCTTTGTTGAAGGCTATTGATAATTTATTCGCATTATCTTAGTCATAATATTTCTTCTTGGGCTAGTTGAGCTCACCCTTTTCAGTAATAACCCCAAAATAGGTCCATTCCATCCAACCCATTCTCGAGTCGCCAAATATATGGTACGAAAAACAACTACAACTTTATTACAACAATTGTCGTGCAAAATACAACAACACATATCTTTGTGAGTTTGGATACAAATATATATACCAACTGTGAAGACGTCACAATGACACCTTACATAAAGGTAGTCAAAAAGCATTTTAGAAATTAGAATCTTTGGGAAGTGCTCAAGAGAAACCTTCATACATGGGAGGCCATGCTTTTAGGTTATGGTAGATATTTTATGGTTACGTAATTATCCTTGGTTGATTAATAAACCCCAAAGAAAAACGAGAAGATTCTTGTAAGACCCCAACTTTTTATAAATAAAGATGAATTTTCAATAAATATTATTTTTGAATATTATGGAATAAATTTGATATAATGTTATAGTTGTGGGTAATATTTATAAATTTTGCAAAAAGTATGCAAGTTGTTATAAAATATTCGTTTGGTGGGGAATATTCTTTTGTTAGGGAATATTCGCACAATGGCTCAATCATTGGTGGACCCCACAATGTAATTATTGTCGGATTGAAAATGACAAAAATATTTTATAAAAATAACGGGAGGTGTTACCGTTAAAGCTGTTGAACTACCCCGGTGGTAAAAAATGCGATGTCTGGCGTAGTTGCGTAGTAGACACGCGGTATTGATTATTGATGCTTACGTGAGAAGTCACTTTCATTATGCTCGATTATTGCTACTGATAATTCTTTGCATCATATCTCTTATATTATTGATTCAATTATTGTCACAAAGATCATACGTATAATATGTTATAGTATTAAATCAATAATTGAGATGACAAGTTATAAATGATTAATAATTGTTGAAAGATTAAATATGTGTTGATGAAAAAAATGATTTGTGGTAAGTTTGATTATTTTTATGGGGGCTCGTATATGTCATCATCTAAGAGTCTCTTCGTTAATAGTATTTACCTTCGTCG
Organism: Panax quinquefolius; assembly: GCA_020205615.1. NCBI lineage: Eukaryota > Viridiplantae > Streptophyta > Magnoliopsida > Apiales > Araliaceae > Panax > Panax quinquefolius. The sequence continues at coordinate 121,000,192 of CM035159.1, read as the reverse complement.
ATAGTAATTACCTTCGTCGATAGTAATTACCTTAAATCGATAGTAATTACCCTTGTGAATAGTATTTACCTACGTCGATAGTATTTACCTTCGTTAATAGTAATTACCTTTACCGGACGTCGAACCACTTGTCGTTTCACATTACGAGCGGCCAAACCCGATTCGTCAAGCCACTTGCTTTTCACACTAAGCGGTGCTAAGCTAGAAATCTTCTATAAATAGAGGCCTAGGGCTTCATTATTTTTTAATTCATTCAAGCTATAGAGAGAAAGTATAGAGAATAAAGAGAGAAAGAAGAAGAGTATTTTGTTACTTACCGCTTCTTTGCAGTATTCAATCTCCTACCAAATGTAAAGGGTGTTATTCTTTCTTATTCATGAAGAGAGGCTGTTGTTATTCCATTGCTTATTATTACATTGGAATAACTTTTGTGTATAAGTGGTTTACCCTATACTTGGTGACATTCTTCTATTATTACGTTGGAACATCACATCATGTGTTTTACAGGACTGGTTAAAATCTTTATTATTCTGTTGGAACATCACATGCATGTGTTTTTACAGGACTGGTTAAAATTTTATTATTCTCGTTGGAATATCCTATCTCGTGTGTTTTACACAGGATCGGGTTCCATCTTTATTATTACATTGGAACATCACATCGGTGTGAATTTCACACGACTGGTTCCGTTATTTATTATTCATTGGAATAACACATGCATCATGCGGTCTATCGCATGCATGGTGATTTCTTTTGTTATTCCATTCTTTATTATACCCGATTTGGTTAAAACTTTGACTTCTATACTCCATGAAATTAGTAGAATATCCTTGATATTTGCGTTTCATCCGATATCTTTTCATAGAAATATTCTTACGATCATTCTTGAATTTTTTACTCTAAAAAAAAGATCGTGTTGACAATTTGGACGTTAATAATTCTGGATAAAATAATTCTTGAACTTGTTTTATGAATTCTTATATCATTGTCATCATCCTCATGTTTATATTTTTTGAAAGTCATCGTGGCTTTGTAGTGCATAGATGGACTTGGTATGATTATGACCGAGAGACTATTCGATTGTAATCATGGTAGTAATGTTACAAATGATGTGATAAAAATCCTCGTTGGTAGTAGTGCATTGATGGATAGTTGTTGGCATGATCATGACCATTAATGAATACACAAATATTCTTGGCCCGTGTAGTGCATTAATAATTGTGGTCGTGATACTAAAGAATATCTTGGCAGTAGTGCGGGGGTGATTCGATGATGTGAAATATTTATTAAAGTGAGTCTCGACTATAAATGATGATGAAAAACCTTTTAAAACCTAAAAGATAGTAGACTTTATTTTCTCTTGACTCTTTTAATGGATTGCATATTCAGCTGCAGTTAAAGCTGGTTGTCTATTGTATTTTATCGGTTTAACATTATTGAAGACTATTGATAATTTATTACGCATTATCTTAGTCATAATATTTCTTCTTGGGCTAGTTGAGCTCACCCTTTCTTTCCTTTATTCTCTTTGAAATGATAATATAAATTTGGGGACGAGTCGGGGAAACAGTGATGGTCACGAAGATAGCATTAGTAGTCCTCACTATTACGTAAAATAGTGTGATAATAATCATAATGAGGACTTTTATTTGAGTTTGTATAATATCTAGTAAGCGATATTTGTATTTAAACTCACAGATTATGTCGTATTGCATACCACAGCAGATTATGTTAATAAGTTGTTTTTTAAATTACGTGCCATATAAGTGTATCGACCAAGATGGGTGATGTATACCTAATTTTGGGGGCGTCACAACAGTATCGAGCTTAGGATATGATCCTGGCTAAGATGTGAGAATAGTACTAGGAGGGGAGAGGCGGGAATACCTTCGCTAGTATGACCTACCTAAGTTTATGTGATATTTTATTGGTTGGTCGGAAGATAGGGATAATTTGTTACATGTCAATTAACCTTTTGTTTTGTGGCGGTATCTAAAAATGACATCCGAGAATGTTGAGAATAGCAATGGAGCGCAGCGATTGTTGATTCACCACATATCAATAATCGAGGATAATGTGCATCGAGGAAGTCGGCAATCCTCATGCAAACAACAACACCGACCAAATGACGAATGATCAAATGTTCGGAGGCTTTATGCGATTTATGCAACAAAGAAAGTGAGAGCGAGCGACTCGTCCAAAACGTAGGTGGAAACACGGAAAACTCTCGGCGGTCACCATTAAACAATTTAAGGAGCTGGGACCACCGGAGTTTAAGGAGAAGCCAAAACCACTTGGCGGAAGCATGGATAAAGCAGATTACCAAGATATTTGATGTCTTGGGATGCTCCAGAGGAGCAAAAGGTTCCCCTTCACGCCTTTATGTTGCTTGGAGAGGCGGATTCTTGGTGGGGAATCGGTAAAAGCGTACTCAACCATTTGCATCTTGAAGATATCTTGGGAGAAGTTCAGAGTACATTCAACGACAAATACTTTTTCGAAAGTATTCGCCACATGAAGGAGGTGGAGTTTATCAAGTTAGAACAAAACAATATGGCCAGTGTCGTGTCTGAGAGGCAAAATTTGCGGAGTTATCACGGTTTCGTCCCACTTGGTGGATAATGAAGAGAGAATGACGCGAATGTTTTTAAGAGGTTTGAAGCGGAGATACGTCAACATCTTATTTCTCATAAAGCTGTGTTTGTATTGAGATGTTGTAAATAGGGCTCGATTAGTGGAGCGCGATAATGAGTCAATATAACTAAAAAGAAGCGGTACGGCAAAATTATAATACCAATGAGAATAGTCATCATCGAAGGCGGTGACAACAAGCGTGGAGGAATCAACGGGCGGATATGGTAACCACCGGTGGTAATCGAGGCCAAAACAATAAGAATGGACATTTCAAGAAAAGGAGATTCAACAATGATGGAAAGGCGTCGGCCAAAGACCCATTGTTAAGGAAGGAGAAAGACCACTATCATATGCTTCAAATGCGGAGGAGAGGACACATCGATCAAAGCTGCGTCATGCAAAGTCAAAGCATGTTATAATTGTGGAAGAGAAGGTCACTTAGCTCAATTTTGTCGTTCTGAAGACAAATTCAACTAGGATGGAGGCACCAAAGGCCATCCCGGAAAATTCAAAACCCGGTAGTCTGAGGAGAAGCATTTGTTGTGACCTCCCAAAGAGCAAGGAATCCGAATGAGGTCATCACGGGTAAGCTTATCATAAACTCTAATGAAGTCTATACTTTATTTGATCTTGGGTTCTACCCATTCTTTTATTTCTCTACTTGCGCTCATCGATTAAATTTGACTCAGGAGAAATTAGACTTTGACTTATCTGTGGAAACTCCGTTGGGAGAAACCTTCATTACATCCTTTGTTTATAAGTCTTGTTTGGTTCAAATCGGTACCTCACATTACCGTCGATCTTATTTCATTAAAATACTTGCATTTGACGTGATTCTAAGGATTGATTGGTTAACTACTTATCATGCAAAAATTGATTGTTTTTCGTAAGGTTGTTAGCTTTCATATTCCTAATCAACCTATTATGCGAATTCAAACGACCAAACCATTAAAATCAATCACGGTCATCTCAAGCCATAAAGCTATTCGTTTATTGAAAAAGCGGATGTCAAGCTTTCTTAGCTCATATCACTGATTTAAATAAAAATAAATCGGTTTTAAGCGATATTCCTATTGTTAATAAATTTCCGACGTATTCCCGAAGAACTTCCTGGCCTACCCCAGGCGTGAAATTGAATTTTGTATCGACCTTGAACCCGTGACAAAACCTATTTCCAAAGCCCCATATCGAATGGCTCTATTGAACTTCGGAGTTAAAGACCCAACTGCAGGAATTGTTAGACATTGGCTTTATTCGTCCTAGTACTTCTCCTTGGGGTGCTCACATTACTATTCGTGAAGAAGAAAGATGGGAGTATGCGACTTTGTATTGATTATCGGGAGTTGAATCACGTCACCATCAAAAATAGGTATCCATTGCCACGTATTGATGACTGTTTGACCCGACCAGCAAGGAGCCAAATTCTTTTCAAAGATTGATCTTCGTTAGGATATCACCAATTGAAGATTAGAACCCGTGACATTCCAAAGGCGGCTTTCGGAACTCAGATGCGGGCATTATGAATTCCTAGTCATGTCCTTTGGATTAACTAATGCTCCTAACGCCTTCATGGATATGATGAACCAAGTATTCAAGGAATATTTAGATCACTTTGTGGTCGTCTTTATTGATGACATCCTTATTTATTCCAAAAGTAGTGAAGATCATGAAAGCAACACTTGAGGTCGACACTCCAAAAGCCGTGAATATAAGCTTTATGCCAAGTTGAAGAAATGCGAGTTACGGCTTGAAGAAGTAGCATTCCTTGGGCACGTGGTATCAAGTCATGGAATATCTGTTGACCAAAGAAAGATTGAAGCTATTCAAAGTGGGAACAACCTAAATCGATGTGCCGTCGCACGTAGCTTTCTCGGTTTAATTTGGTTATTATCGGAGATTCGTGGAAGGATTTTCTCGAATCGCTATTCCATCGACTATTTCGGTGACTCGGAAAGATACAAAGTTCGGTTGGAGCGAAGAATGTGAGAAGAGTTTTCAAGAACTCGAGAGGAGACTTATTTCAAAGACTGTTACGACAATACCATCGGCTCGGAGGATTTGTCATCTGATGATGCTTGAGCAAAGGGTTGGGATGTGTTCTCATGCAACATGGAAAAGTTATAGCTTTATGCCTCGCGACAACTCAAAGAATATGAGAGGAATTATCCTACTCATGATCTAGAGTTAGCAATTTATTATCTTCACTTAAAATTTGGAGGCATTACTTGTATGGGGAGAAAGTGGAGATCTTTACGGATCATAAAAGCCTCAAATATTTCTTCACTCAAAAGGAACTCAACATGCGACAACGACGTTGGCTTGAAGCTGTTGAAAGATTATGATCATACCATCCGATACCATCACGGAAAAGCGAGCGTGGTGGTGACGCATTGAGTAGAAAAATCATATGCTGAAGTACGAGTGCGATATTATCAACGTAAAGGCCCATTTTGTGTGACTTGCAAAGGATGGAGATAGAATTAAAGACTCGAGGGGACGCGTGTGATGATAGCGAGTATCTGAGTAGAAGCAGACTTTAATTGATAAAGTTAAAATTGCTTTCAGCTACGGACACAGGAGTCGATGCGTATGAGGAAGAAAGTGCAAGAAGGTGCTTATCTGGGAAGCAAGAATCGATGAAGAAGGAATACTTGAGTCAACTCCGGACTTTGTGTTCTAACGACCACGATTTAAAGTATAATATCATGATGGAGGCACACAACACACCATTTGCAATCCATCTCGGGAGTACCAAAATGTATGATGATATTCGTCATACATTTTGGTGGAAGCAATATGAAGAGAGAGATAGCTATTTTATCTCAAGGTGTCTAACTTGTCAACGAGTTAAAGCGGAGCATCAAGTACCAAAAGGTCCATTGCAACCACTTGAAATTCGAGAATGGAAGTGGGAGCACATTACCATGGATTTTATTACCGGTCTTCCTAAGGTTTCTCGAGGAATTGATGCGATTTGGGTCATTGTTGATAGGTTGACCAAAGTCGCTCATTTCTTCTACCGATCGAGAAACTTATACACTTGAACGTCTTGCTTCGTATGTACATAAGCGAGATTGTAAAATTGCGCATGGTATGCGGTATCCATAGTTTTCGATCGAGACCCAAGATTCACTTCACGATTTTGGGTTAGTTTGCAAAAAGCTATGCAAGCACAGACTTACGATTTAGCTCGGCATATCATCATCCTCGAGACGGACGGACAATCGGAGAGGACTATTCAAACTCTTGAAGATCTATTAAGACTCTGTGTCCTTGATTTCAAGGGAGTTGGGACAAGTTCTTACCATTGGTGGAGTTTTCCTACAACAACAGAGTTATCAAGCAAGTATTGGCATGGCTCCATTCAAGCGTTGTATGGAAGAAAGTGTCGTTCTCGGTATCTTTGGGATGAGGTGGGTGAAGCAACGTTGTTGGGGACCGGGAGTTGATACGTATGACTACGGAAAAAGATTCAAACGATCAAACAACGTATAAAAACCTCACAAAATCGACCAAAAGAGTTATCTTGATCTTCATCGAAAGGGCGTGGAATTCGATATAGGAGATCATGTGTTGTTAAGAGTTGCTCCATGGAAAGGAGTTACAAGATTTGAAAGAGAGGAAAACTTAACCCTCGATTCATCCGGTCCATTTTAATCCTCGATCGAGTAGAAGCGTGGCCTATAGACTTTCATTTCTGCTTGAATATGTCTCGTGTTCATAACATTTTCACATATCTATGTTACGTAAATATGTGAAAGACCGAACCATATTATTGAGTTAGAGGCCGGACGAAATAGCGGAAGATTTGGCGTATGAAGAGGTTCTGTTCAAATTTTGGATAAGAAGGAACATATTCTACGCCTCCAAGGTTATACCTCAAGTCAAAGTTTTGTGGAGGAACCACGATGTTGAGGAAATGACTTGGGAGTTAGAATCGAAATGAAATCAAGGTATCCTTACCTCTTGACATACCAGTCGTACCCCTAATTTCGAGGGCGAAATTTCATAAGAAGGGAGGTTGTAAGACCCCAACTTTTATAAATAAAGATGAATTTTTCTATAAATATTATTTTTGAATATTATGGAATAAATTTGATATAATGTTATAGTTGTGGGTAATATTTATAAATTTTGCAAAGTATGCAAGTTGTTATAAAATATTCGTTTGGTCGGGAATATTCTTTTTGTTAGGAATATTAAATACAATGGCTCAATCATTGGTGGACCCCACAATGTGAATTATTGTCGGATTGAGAAAATGACAAAAATATTTTATAAAAATAACGGCGGAGGTGTTACCGTTAAAAGCCATTGAACTACCCGGTGGTAAAAAATGCGATGTCTGGCGTAGTTGCGTAGTAAGACACGGTATTGATTATTGATGCTTACGTGAAGTCACTCATTTATGCTCAATTATTACTACGATAATTCTTTGCATCATATCTCTTATATTATTGATTGATTATTGTCACAAGATATCATCGTATAATATGTTATAGTATTAAATCAATAATTGAGATGACAAGTTATAAATGATTAATAATTGTTGAAAGATTAAATATGTGTTGATGAAAAAATGATTTGTGGTAAGTTTGATTATTTTATGGGGGCTCATATGTCATCATCTAAGAGTCTCTTCGTCGATAGTATTTACCTTCGTCGATAGTAATTACATTAAATCGATAGTAATTACCTTCGTCGATAGTAATTACCCTTGTGAATAGTATTTACCTTCGTCGATAGTATTTACCTTCGTTAATAGTAATTACCTTTACCAGACGTCGAACCACTTGTCGTTTCACATTCTGAGCGTCAAACGGTCGATCGAAAGCCACTTGCTTTTCACACACGGCGGTGCTAAGCTAGAAATCTTCTATAAATAGAGGCCTAGGGCTTCATTATTTTTCACTTAATTCATTCAAGCTATAGAGAGAAAGTATAGAGAGATTAGAGAGAAAGAAGAAGAGTATTTTGTTCTACTGCTTTCTTTGCGATATTCAATCTCCTACCAAATGTAAGGGTGTTATTCTTTCTTATTCATGAAGAGAACTGCATTGTTATTCCATTGCTTATTATCCTGTTGGAATAACTTTGTATAAGTGGTTTTACCTATACTTGGTGACATTCTTCTATTATTACATTTGGAACATCACATGCGTGTGTTTTTTACAGGACTGGTTAAAATCTTTATTATTACATTGGAACATCATGCATGTGTTTTACACAGGACTGGTAAAATCTTTATTATTACATTGGAATATCCTATCTGTGTTTTACACCGGATCTGGTTCCATCTTTATTATTACTGTTGGAACATCACGCTTGGTGTGAATTTCACGACGACAGTTCCGTTATTTATTATTACATTGGAATAACTCGTTATGCATGTGATCTATCGCATGCATGGTGATTTCTTTTGTTATTCCATTCTTTATTATACCCGGTTGGTTAAAACTTTGACTTCTATACTCCATGAAATTAGTAGAATATCCTTGATATTTGCATTTCATCCGATATCTTTTCATAGAAATATTCTTACGATCATTCTTGAATTTTACTCTACAAAAGCGATATCATGTTGACAATTTGGGCGTTAATAATTCTGGATAAAATAATTCTTGAACTTGTTTTATTGAATTCTTATATCATTGTCATCATCCTCATGTTTATATTTTTTGAAAGTCAATACGTGGCTTTGTAGTGCATAGATGGACTTGGTATGATTATGACCGAGAGACTATTCGATTGTAATCATGGTAGTAATGTTACAAATGATGTGATAAAATCCTCGAGGGTAGTAGTGCATTGATGGACGATTGTTGGCATGATCATGACCATTAATGAATACACAAATATTCTTGGCCGTAGTGCATGAATAATTGTGGTCGTGATACTAAAGAATATCCTTGGTAGTAGTGCGGGGTGATTCGATGATGTGAAATATTTATTAAAATTTGAGTCTCATTATATAAGCGATGATGAAAAACCTTTTAAAACCTAAAAGATAGTAGACTTTATTTTCTACTTGACTCTTTTAATGGATTACATATTAAGCTGCAGATTAAAAGCTGGTTGTCTATTGTATTTTATCGGTTTAACATTATTGAAGACTATTGATAATTTATTACGCATTATCTTAGTCATAATATTTCTTCTTTGGGCTAGTTGAGCTCACCCTTTCTTTCCTTTGTTCTCTTGAAATGATAATATAAATTTGGGACGAGTCGGGGAAGCAGTGATGGTCTGAAGATAGCATTAGTAGTCCTCACTATTACGTAAAATAGTGTGATAATAACTATAATGAGGACTTTTTATTTGAGTTTGTATAATATCTAGTGAGCGATATTTGTATTTAAACTCACAGTTATGTCGTATTGTACACGGCAGTTATGTTAATAAGTTGTTTTTAAATTACATACCATGTAAGTGTCGACCCAAGATGGGTGATGTATACCTAATTTTGGGGCGTCACAATTACTATCATATATTCTTCCCAATGGTGAGTCTTCTCTTGACATATCATTATCTCCACTTGTCTCTAATTGGGTATTATACTCCAAACAAACACCAAGATTATATAGGTAGTGCTTGTAAATATACTCGCTAAAGTGGATGAGCACAACCATGTCTTATGATAACACGAGGTTGTATGTCATTAGACATCTTGTATGATAGTGACAAAACACCCTTCCAAGTTAAATTCACCTCACCTCAACATCTATAGACCACCACTCTATTCCTCGCTTATCCCCGCTCGACCCGGCTACACTTTTATTTCACGAAAGGAATTGTGAAACAAAAAGGGTGAGCCACAACTAGCTTCGATAAAGAATATTATGACTAAAGATAAATAAATTATCAATAGTCTTCATCGTAATAAATAAATCGGAGATTTAGAACATATGGTAGATGATAAAACTTTTCAACCATAGTTGTGGCGGAATGAAGCAATCCATTAGAAGAGTCAAATAGACTATAAAGTCTATTGTCTTCTCCATGTTAAAATCCACCAACAATGTTTTATCCTGTAACATCAATCAACAATTCACATCCCACGATCACGTGTATAACTTCATAATCGTAATTGTAGTTCTAAATTCCTTTTCTCATCCAAGACAAAGATAATTTTTATCACTTGTCTTTACCTCAAACATCAAAGATCATGGTTATACCAAATCACAGTTCCTCATTCATAATCATACTAATAAATTCATCTTTGCACCACGGGCCAAAGATATTCATCAACAGATTCATCTTTACACTACAAAGTAAAGATATTCAACAGCGGGTCATCTTTGCATTACAAGCCAAAGATATTCATCAATAATTCATCTTTGCACTACTACAAAAGCTAAAGATATTCAACAACGGTCATCTTTGCATTACGAGCAAAAGATATTCATCGATAATTCATCTGCCACCTCTAAATTTAAAGATATTCAACAACGAAGTCATCTTTGCATTCTGAGCAAAAGATATTCATCAATAATTCATCTTTGCACCTTCTTTGGTAAAGATATTCATCAGTTAGTCAGTATTCATTTAAACACTGTTCATCTTTGCACTACAGAGGCCAAAGATATTCTTGAAATCATTCATCTTTGCATTGGTTTTATCCACGTCCAAAAATACCTCAAAAATAATCATAGTGGTGTAAAATTCAAGAATGATCAAAACATGGATACAATCAAAGCTAGTATCCAGAATAGATATTTTAGACGAAAAGAAAAATTTTCATTTTTCGGTGAATAGTCTTAGATGATGAAAGTGAATAGTCTTGGTATCGTGAATAGTCTTAGTATCGTGAATAGTAACTCAAACACCAAAAGATAGAAATTCCACAAAAAAAACATCTTCACGCTTCATGAATAGTACTCGTGAATAGTAACTCGTGAATAGTAACTCATGAATAGTAACTCGTGAATAGTAACTCATGAATAAGTAACCCGAGCATGAAAAAGTTCCAAATTTGATAAAAATTCCAACCGATATTTCAAAGATAATGATATTGAAGAAATAATATCATCGAGAAGAAAATAACATCCCTTACCTCGAAAAGGCGATTACTTCTAGTTGAAACAGGATATAGTCTTTGAAGGAACTTGCCGCCGTCTAACAATACTCAAAGTATACTCAAAATACTCACAAGAATACATTTCGATAATATAGAGAGAAAAGAGAAAACTTGTTTACGGTGTGATTTTCAATTTAACTTAGCCTCTATTTATAGGAAAATGTTAAGACGTCAAAGGCAGACTTAACTCAAGAAACTGATGGCTTTTTACGCTATTATTCCCACCCACCACATTTGAAAATTCAATTGAGCACATTTCTCACCAACCAAAAGTGGGGCCCACCAATTCTAGAATTTTCCACCAAAATCATTTATAAACCTAATTTACGAATCGGTCACCTCTTAAAATTCATAACAAATTATCGTTCATTTTAACGGTTCAAAATTTGTGAACATATACTCAACTTATATCACGATAACATATCCAAAAATCCCAACGATCCAAGCGGTACGATTAAAAATTATAACTCACATAATAAAAGGTGTAAGAACAACGATTTGATCTTTTAATACCTCCAATCAGGCAAAATACTCATAAAATACCTCAACATTAATTCCTTCATTTATAACCACATAAATAAATCCATCATTTATATCCACATCAAATAAATATTTCATTGTCATATAAATCAATAATTAATTATTCATAAATAATATTATAGAATCCTGATAATGACAATGAGGCGGTTCGAGGAAGAGGGGCTTTCCAATAAGAATTTCTCCTTCTTGGTAGCATGATTAGGTGACCAAACCTCTCCCATGAGAACTTTCTAGACATTGCCAATAATGTTATCTAATAATATTATTCAAATAATATGAATTATTGATCTAATAATGGAATCTTTGTGCGGTGACAATTATTGAACAATGATAATATAAAATATCAACGCATCAATTATTGAATCAATAAAATAAAATATTGAGCGATAATTCTTCGTAACAATTATTGAGTAGTGCCTTCTTACGTAAGAATCAATAATTCAAAAATCTTTGTAATATCTTGTGTCTTCTTGTGCAACAACGCGTATTACTTTATTTTACCAACCGAGTATTCCAACGGTGTTAGCTTGATAACGATTACGTCGTTATTTATAAAAACTTAATTTTGTCGTTTTCTTCATCCAAGCCAGTTATTACATTATGGGGCCCACAAATAGGCTGCTTGCGAGTAAATACGAATATTCCCAAACGGAAAGAATATTCCACGACCAAACGAATATTCCCAAACAATAATGAATACTTTATACCCCCTTGCGTATTTTGAAAAAAAATTCATATATCACCCTTAACTTTAACTTTTATCAATTTAACCATTTACTGAATAGAAAAATTGAATAATTTTATTTCATAAAATTCGGGGTCTTACACTTTCTTTCACTGTTCTCTTCAGGAAATGAGAACATATTTGAGACGAGTCGGAGAAGCGGAGTAATGGTCCGAGAGGATAGCATTAGTAGTCTTCTTTATTACGTGAAATAGTGTGATAATAATTGTAATGAGGACTCCTTTTGAGTTTGTATAATATCTAGTAGACAATATTTGTATTCTAACTCACGGTTTTATGTCGTATTGTATACCGGCAGTTATATTAGTAAGTTGTATTTAAATTACATGCACCATGTATCGACTACCCAAGATGGGTGATGTATACATAATTTTGGGGCGTCACGGTTGGTATCGAGCTTAGGGATATGATCCTGGCTAAGATGTGAGAATAGTACTAGGAGGGAGAGGCGGGGAATACCTTTGTTAGTATGACTTACCTAAGTTTATGTCTTTATTTTATTGGTTGGTCGGAAGATAGGGATAATTTGTTACATGTTAATTAACCTTTTGTTTTGTGGCGATGTCTCTGAAAATGACATCCGAGAATGTTGAGAATATGATGGAGTATGAGCGATCGTTGATTCACCACATATCGATAATCGAGGATAATGTGCATTAGGAAGGCGACAATCCTCATGCAAACAACAACACTAACCAAATGATGAATGATCAAATGTTCGGAGGCTTTATACAATTTATGCAACAATGAAGAGAGGCGACTCGCATCCAAAAGCGTGGGGTGGAAACACGGAAAACTCTCGGTAATCACCGCATTAAACAATTCAAGGAGCTGGGACCACCGGAGTTTAAGGAGAGCGAAACCACTTGGCGGAAGCATGGATCATGATTACAAGATATTTGATGTCTTGGGATGCTCGAGGAGCAAAAGGTTCCCTTCGCGCCTTTATGTTGCGCGGAGGCGTATATCTTTGGTGGGAATCGGTAAAGCGTACTCAACTTCTTTGTCTTGAAGATATCTTGGGAGAAGTTCCAGGGAGGCATTCAACGACAAATACTTTCACGAAAGTATTCGCCACATGAAGGAGGTGGAGTTTATCAAGTTGGAACAAAATAATATGACCGTGTGCCATGATACGAGGCAAAATTTACGGAGTTATCACGGTTTTGCGTCCCACTTGGTGGATAATGAAGAGAGAATGGCGCGAATGTTTTTAAGAGGTTTGAAGCCAGAAGATACGTCGACATCTTATTTCTCATAAAGCTGTGTTTGTATCGAGGATGTTGTACATAGGGCTCGATTAGTGGAGCACGATAATGAGTCAATATAACTAAAAGAGAAGCGGTAGGTAAAATTATAATACCGGTGAGAGTAGTCATCGAGCGGTGACAACAAGCGTGGGGGAATCAACGGGGCGGTATGGTAACCACTTGCGGTGGTAATCGAGGCCAAAACAATAAGAATAGACATTTCAAGAAAAGGAGATTCAACAATGATGGAAAGATGTCACAAGACCAAAGACCGTTGTTAAGGAAGGAGAAAGACCACTATCATATGCTTCAAATGCGGAGGAGAGGACACATCGATCAAAGCTGCGCCTATGCCAGTCAAAGCATGTTATAATTGTGGAAGAGAAGGTCACTTAGCTCGATTTTGTCGTTTAGAAGACAAATTCAATTTAGGATGGAGGCACCAAAGGTAGTCCCGGAAAAGTCAAAGCCATTAGTCTGAGGGAGGCGTTTGTTGTGACCTCCCAAGAAGCAAGGAATCCGAATGAGGTCATCACGAGTAAGCTTATCATAAACTCTAATGAAGTCTATACTTTATTTGATCTGGGGTTCTACCCATTCTTTTATTTCTCTACTTGCGCACATCGATTAAATTTGACTCAGGAGAAATTAGACTTTGACTTATCTGTGGAAACTCCATTGGGAGAAACCTTCATTTCATCCCTTTGTTTATAAGTCTTGTTTGGTTCAAATCGGTACCCTAACATTACTGTCGATCTTATTTCATTAAAAATACTTGCATTTGGCGTGATTACAGGGATTGATTGGTTAACTACTTATCATACAAAATTGATTGTTTTCGTAAGGTTGTTAGCTTTCATATTTCTAATCAACCTATTATGCGAATTCAAACGACCAAACCATTAAAATCAATCACGGTCATCTCAAGCCATAAAGCTATTCGTTTATTGAAAAAGCGGATGTAAAGCTTTCTTAGCTCATGTCATGATTTAAACAAAAATCGCCGGTTTTGACGATATTTCTATTGTTAATAAATTTCTGACGTATTCCCAGAAGAACTTCTGGCCTACCCCAGGCGTGAAATTGAATTTTGTATCGACCTTGAACCTAAGACAAAACCTATTTCCAAAGCCCCATATCGAATGGCTCTATTGAACTTCGAGGAGTTAAAGACCCAACTGCGAGGAATTGTTAGACATTGGCTTTATTCGTCCCTAGTACTTCTCCTTGGGGTGCTCTGCTCTATTCGTGAAGAAGAAAGATGGGAGTATGCGACTTTGTATTGATTATCGGGAGTTGAATCATGTCACCATCAAAATAGGTATCCATTGCCGCGTATTGATGACTGTTTGACGATTGCAAGGAGCCAAATTCTTTTCAAAGTTGAGGTGACACTCCAAAAGCTTCGTGAATATAAGCTTTATGCGAGTTGAAGAAATGTGAGTTACGGCTTGAAGAAGTAGCATTCCTTGGGCACGTGGTATCAAGTCATGGAATATCATTGACCCAACAAAGATTGAAGCTATTCAAAATCGGGAACAACCTAAATCGATGGCCAAAAGTACGTAGCTTTCTCGGTTTAGTTGGTTATTATCGGAGATTCGTGGAAGGATTTTCTCGAATCGCTACTCTATCGACTCGGTGACTCGGAAGATACAAAGTTTGGTTGGAGGCGAAGAATGTGAGAGGAGTTTTCAAGAACTCAAGAGGAGATTTATTTCAAAGACTGTTCGACAATACCATCTCGGCTCGGAGGATTTGTCATCTCTGATGATGCTTCGCAAAGGGTTGGGATGTGTTCTCATGCAACATGGAAAAGTTATATTTATGCCTCGCGACAACTCAAAGAATATGAGAGGAATTATCCTACTCATGATCTAGAGTTAGCATTTGTTATCTTGCACTTAAAATTTGGAGGCATTACTTGTATGGGGAGAAAGTGGAGATCTTTACGGATCATAAAAGCCTCAAATATTTCTTCACTCAAAAGGAACTCAACATGCGACAACGACGTTGGCTTGAGGCTATTGAAAGATTATGATCATACCATCCAATACCATCACGGAAAGCGAGCGTGGTAGGTGACGCATTGAAGCGAAGATCGTATGCAAATCTGAGTGCGTTATTATCAACACAAAGGCCCATTTTGTGTGACTTGCAAAGGATGGAGATAGAGTTAAAGACTCTAGGGACGTATGTGATGATAAGCGAGTATACGAGTAGAACCGACTTTAATCGATAAAGTTAAAGTTGCTTCAAATTACGGACACGGAGGTGATGCGTATGAGGAAGATAGTTCAAGAAGGTCTTATATGCGGAAGCAAGAATCGATGAAGAAGGAATACTTGAGTCGACTCCGGACTTTGTGTTCTAACGATACGATTTAAAGTATAATATCATGATGGGGCGCACAACACACCATTTGCAATCCATCACAGGAGTACAAAATGTATCATGATATTAAATCATACATTTTGGTGGAGCAATATGAGAGAGAGATAATATTTGTTTATCTCAAGGTGTCTAACTTGTCAACGAGTTAAAAGCGGAGCATCAAGTACCAAAAGGTCCATTGCAACCACTTGAAATTCCAGAATGGAAGTGGGAGCACATTACCATGGATTTCATTCTAGGTCTTCTAAGGTTTCTCAAGGCATTGATGCGATTTGGGTCATTGTTGATAGATTGACCAAGTCCGCTCATTTCTTGAAATCGAGAAACTTATACACTTGAACGTCTTGCTTTCGTATGTACATAAGCGAGATTGTAAAGGCTGCATGGTATCTGCGGTATCCATAGTTTACGATCGAGACCCAAGATTCACTTCACTATTTTGGGTTAGTTTGCAAAAAGCTATGAGCGCAGACTTACGATTTAGCTTCGGCATATCATCCTCGGAGCCAGACGGACGATCGGAGAGGACTATTCAAACTCTTGAAGATCTATTAAGACTCTGTGTCCTTGATTTCAAGGGAGTTGGGACAAGTTCTTACCATTGGTGGAGTTTTCCTACAACAACGATTATCGAAGCAAGTATTGGCATGGCTCCATTCGAAGTGTTGTATGGAAGAAAGTGTCGTTCTCGGTATCTTTGGGATGAGGTGGGTGAAGCAGCGTTGTTGGGACCGAGTTGAGTACGTATTACTACGGAAAAGATTTAAGCGATCGACAACGTATAAAAACCTCACAAAATCGACAAAAAAGAATTATCTTTGATCTTCATCGAAAGGGCGTGGAATTCGATATAGGAGATCATGTGTTGTTAAGAGTTGCTCCATGGAAAGGAGTTACAAGATTTGGAAAGAGAGGAAAACTTAATCCTCGATTCATCGGTCCATTTTAATCCTCGATCGAGTAGGAGCTGTGGCTATAGACTCATTTCTACTGCTGAATATGTCTCGTGTTCATAACATTTTCACATATCCATATTACGTAAATATGTAAAAGACCCGAACCATATTATTGAGTTAGAATCGGACGAAATAGCGGAAGATTTGGCGTATGAAGAGGTTCTGTTCAAATTTTGGATAAGAAGGAACATATTCTACGCCCAAGGTTATACCTCAAGTTAAAGTTTTGTGGAGGAACCACGATGTTGAGAAATGACTTGGGAGTTAGAATCGAAATGAAATCAAGGTATCCTCACCTCTTGACATATCAGTCAGTCGTTACCCTAATTTGATGAAATTTCATAAGAAGGGAGGTTGTAAGACCCGACTTTTATAAATAAAGATGAATTTTCTATAAATATTATTTTTGAATATTATGGAATAAATTTAATATAATGTTATAGTTGTGGGTAATATTTATAAATTTTGCAAAGTATGCAAGTTGTTATAAAATATTCGTTTGGTGAGGGAATATTCTTTTTGTTAGGGAATATTAAATGTACAATGACTCAATCATTTGGTGGACCCCATAATGTAATTATTGTCGGATTGAAAGCGACAAAAATATTTTATAAAAATAACTTGGCGGAGGTATTCTACGTTAAAAGCTGTTGAACTAAATTGGTAAAAATGCGATGTCTGGCGTGGTTGCATAGTAGCACGGTATTAATTATTGATCTTTACGTGAGAAGTCACTTTCATTTATGCTCAATTATTACTCTGATAATTCTTGCATCATATCTCTTATATTATTGATTCAATTATTGTCACGCGATTATCATCGTATAATATGTTATATTATTAATTGAGACGACAAGTTATAAATGATTAATAATTGTTGAAAGATTAAAAATGTGTTGATTAAAAATAAAATGATTTGTGGTAATATTTATTCAATCCTTAATGTATATAAAAAGTACATTATGAGACGCGTTTGTGGTAAGTTTGATTATTTTATGGGGGGGCATATGTCATCATCTAAGAGTCTCTTAAATCGATAGTAATTACCTTTGTGAATAGTAATTACCTTCGTCGATAGTATTTACCTTCGTCGATAGTAATTACCCTTGTGAATAGTAATTACCTTAAATCGATAGTAATTACCTTTACCAGACGTCAAACCACTTGCCGTTTCACATTATAGGCGTCGAACCACTTTTCTTTTCACATCACCGATTCATCGAGCCCACTTGCCTTTTCACATGGTAGGTGCTAAGCTAGAAATCTTCTATAAATAGAGGCTAGTGCTTCATTATTTTCACGAATTCATTCAAGCTTTAGAGAGAAAGTATAGAGAGAATAAGAGAAAGAAGAAGAGTATTTTGTTCTACTACTCTCTGCGGTATTCAATCTCCTACCAAAAGTAAGGGGTGTTATTCTTTCTTATTCATGAAGAAAAGCATTGTTATTCCATTGCTTATTATTACATTGGAATAACTTTGTATCTGTGATTTTTACCTATACTTGGTGACATTCTTCTATTATTACATTGGAACATCACATGCATGTGTTTTACAGAACACAGTTTCGCCTTTATTATTATTACTGTTGGAACATCACATGCGTGTGTGTTTTACAGGACTGGTTAAAATCTTTATTATTATTACATTGGAACATCACATGCGTGTGTTTTACAGGACTGTTTAATCTTTATTATTATTACTGTTGGAACATCACATGCATGCGTTTTTCATGGGACTGAGTTCCGATTATTTATTATTACATTGGAATAACTTTGCTTTGTCTTGATCTATCGCATGCATGGTGATTTCTTTTGTTATTCCATTCTTTATTATACCCGGTTGGTTAAAACTTTGACTTATACTCCATGAAATTAATGGAATATCCTTGATATTTGCGTTTAATCCAGTATCTTTTCATGGAAATATTCTTACGATCATTCTTGAATTTTACTCTACAAAATAGTATCGTGTTGATAATTTGGGACGTTAATAATTCTGGATAAAATAATTCTTGAACTTGTTTTATTGAATTCTTATATCATTGTCATCATCCTCATGTTTATATTATATTTGAAAGTCATTTGTGGCTTTAGTAGTGCATAGATGGACTTGGTATGATTATGACGAGAGACTATTCGATTGTAATCATGGTAGTAATGTTACAAATGATGTGATAAAAATCCTCGATGGTAGTAGTGCATTGATGAGCGGTTGTTGGCATGATCATGACCATTAATGAATACACAACTATTCTTGGCCCGTAGTGCATGAATAATTGTGGTCGTGATCTTAAAGAATATCCTTGGTAGTAGTGCGGGGGTGATTCGATGATGTGGATTATTTATTAAAAGCTGAGTCTCAAATTTATATGATGATGAAAAACCTTTTAAATCATAAAAGATAGTAGATTTTATTTTCTACTCGACTCTTTTAATGGATTGCTTGTTCATTGCAGATTAAACTTGATGTTTATTATATTTTATCGGTTTAACTTTGTTGAAGGCTATTGATAATTTATTACGCATTATCTTAGTCATAATATTTCTTACTTGGCTAATTGAGCTCACCTTTTCTTTCTTTGTTCTCTTGAGGAAATGAGAAACATATTTGAGACGAGTCGGAGAGCGGAGTAATGGTCGGAGGATAGCATTAGTAGTCCTCACTTTATTACGTGAAATAGTGTAATAATAATTGTAATGAGAACTCCTTTTGAGTTTGTATAATATCTAGTAGACAATATTTGTATTCAAACTCACGATTTTATGTCGTATTGTATACACAGCAGTTATATTAATAAGTTGTATTTAAATTACATACCATGTATCGACTACCCAAGATGGGTGATGTATACCTAATTTTGGGGGCGTCACATTCGCTTAATTATAATCCCATCCACATTAATGATTTGCGAGACTTTCTAGTCAAATGACCTTCCCTTTTCATCATTACAAGTCAAAATGATAGATATTTAATATCTAATGGGTCAATCAATGATCCGACAGGTTTTATAAAGACTTAACATAAATAAGATAGTGACTAGGCCCAATAACATAAAGACCCAATAGTGGAGACCCGATGGACTAATTAAATAAGTAGGCCCGATCCATCCAACCAATATATGAAATATCATGACTGACATTGCCCCTAGTTTTTATTAAATAGTATATTAATAGAAAACTATAAGCGATCCATGATATTATAGAGGTGATAGGGTTGAAATAGATCAAATGAAATTTGTCAAAGCCCAATAGGTGAAGGATAAAAATGAAAAGATGGACTAAAAGCAGAAAGTACAATTGAATGGCCCAATATGCTAAGTACTTGAGACTTAACCCGGACGCCACCCTTTCGAATTCGTGATTATGACTGTCAATTAAATGTGCCACCCTAGGTATGTAGTATATGGCAAATCGATTATAAAAGAAAAATTTACCAAAATTGATAGTTTTACCTGTCAATTTGAAATTCAGACGACTCTCAAGCTCTCGATCTTCCTCTTTCAGACTTTTATTCTCTGCAAATTGATAACAATGGCTTCCCAAGATTCTGCACAAGGCTCGCCTCTTCTGGTAACACCGATTAATGCCATTCCACCAAATCCAAGCCCCAACAAAGAAGCCTCAAGCTCCAATCCCAAAGGTGCGAAAACTAGCAAGAACCCACCTCCAAAAACCCCCCAACTCCCTCTGAATTCTATAGGAGTACAGAACGCTTCTCTCATGCCAACACCCCCTCTACTGTTACTGAAATTGATCTGAAAAGGATTTGAAGTCGATATCATATCCCGGATACCTACATGGTTAGAGTCCCTAGATCCGGTGAGAGAATGTACCAACGACCAGAAGGTTGAACGGCCGTTCCTGTGACCATCCTTGAGAAGGGGGTTCGATTCCCCCTTCATATCTTTCTGGTAACCCTTTTAAGGTTTATCGGTGTTGGGTTCGCCCAATTGGTACCGAACTCCTACATTCACATCCTCGCATTCATTGCATTCTGCCATGAAGTAGGTGTCGAACCAACCCTTGATTTTTTCTTTACCGTTTACAAGATAGGTCAATCTAGGGAGAAAGGGTTCAAAGCTCTGAGCAAGCAACCACCAGAAGGCGGTGAAAAAAATTTGATAAGTATTTCTTTAGTAAACACTCCTTGAGTAACGGGGATGGTACGAGAAATGGTTTTTCGTTAAGGGCGAAATTGCATCCTTGCCGAACTGGGTTACACACGAAAAAGTTTCTGCTGACTTCGGAGATATCTCAGAAGAAAGAGAAAATGAAATGGTAGAGCTCTTCGAGAATTTCCCCTCGAAGGAATGGAATTATTTACTTCTTACCAAGCAAGCATGGCTATACGACCATAAATGTAAGAATTGATCTGTCTTATGTGTACAAATATTTAGAAATTCATGTAATATTAATTCTGATGTAGAACTGTTTACTTTTTGCCGTATCTTTGATCAGACCAAACTCTTTGGAGGTAAAGGATTTTGAAGATTTCCTGTCGGGAAAATCTTCGGAAGCTGCTGAGACTTCGATGATAGAAGCTACCCCCAAAGAAAATCCAACTGTTGGGACACCCATCATTGACCCTCACGGAGATGAGCTGGAAGCTGATGACCTTCCTCCACCCGAGGAAGCCCTTCAACCACGCTGGAAGAAGAGGGCCATTCGAAAACTTCGATCGATTCCCACATCTACAAATCCTGAACATGTCGTTGAACCTGAACCAACCACTAATCCTGCACCTGCTCAAGGAAGTCTACTTGATCTGCCAGTAGACGATAGGAAAAGACTTCTTCGAGTCAAGAAACTGAAGACCAAGGTCACTCCCCTGACTACCGAGGAGCTTAGAGTGCCTTCATCGTTAATCAATCCGCCTTTTGTGCCCCCTGTAAAAATATAAGTTTCTGACGGCGATGAGCAGATCAAAATTGTTTCAGCATTATCTAGAAAAAGAAAGCATCCTTTCGATAGTCACCCGAGTGCAGCGTCTGCTCCATCACCACCTCGCAACCCCACTCCAGTCCGATCTCCATCCCCCGAGAATATATATATGGATCCTTCACCCCCTTGTGACCAAACCATGCCTTCTCCCCCAAGGCCTTCAACCCACGAGTTTCAAAATGATGCAATGGGGTCTCCGGCATTATGGTCTCGGTTTAATGCCAATTTCCCGTTCCATCTCTTCGAAGCTTTCGTTCGAAAAATTGACGATCACCGATTCGGTAATAGTACGATCGGGGATTTGGTTGACGAGGGCATGAGCTACTTGGCGAAGGTAATTGATTGTTGTTTTTTTTTTAAACTTTATACACTTTTATCTCTGCTTAAGTGTCTGAAATTGATTGAATACTGTTTGAATATGCAGGCAAATGCTATTTTCAGGCGTTTACGTCCCAGACATGTCAATGTTGAGGCCGAAGAGGAGGCCATGAGGAATGAAAACAATATGTTGAAGTCGACATTAGCTAGGGAGAAAAGTTAACATGATAGTGTTCTTCATACCAACGAAGGTCTTAGGAAGGAACTAAAGAGGATCTGGAGGCTTCTAATGACGAACTGAAGTCGACCAATGAGGAGCTGAAGGCGACAAGGGCTAGTCAACAGGACATGACTACTATGAATGCCGACCTTGTTGAGAAAAATGAAGTTCTAAAGACCAAAAATGAAGAACTCGTCACAGCCAACCGAAGCTTGGCAGTGCAAATCGATGAAGTTCAGACGAAGGCCCAAGATGACAAGGAAGCACACCTGGCCAAACGTCGAAAGCTTCACGATAAGCTGAAGGCTTTGAAGGAGTTGGGCCCTCCTTTGACTGATGACCTCCGTAAGCAAATTCAAGAAGAATATCGGAAATCTGATGAACTGAATGCTGAAATCCTGAAGGTATATTCTGAAGGTTACGACGTTTACAGAGGTAGGGACAAGAAGAAGCTAATTGCAGCTCAACTAGATCCAGCCCTTCTTGATTCTGAAGACAAAGGTGGTGCTTGAATAGGACCTTACCGCTTTTTAATGTTAGAAGTTTTGTAAAGAATTTTTGTTTTTATTTTTTGGTTGTATGAACTCGTTTTAATATTAATGACATGTTTATTATTATTACTTCTGCATAGTTCGTTTCTTATCAATAATTCAGCATTAATGATCTTGAATGTACTTAACTTAGATTATAAATCAGATAAGGCATATGACAGTTAAGTTAAGAAATGGTGTGAACTGAATTCAATGAAGTGAACTGAATGAACCGAACTCAACACTTGAACAAAATAAAGTAATGCATACTTATCATTTCCGAAGTGTGAGACATGTCATGTATAAGGTGAATTCGGCTGATCCTCCTTGCATCATCGGGATCTTGTTTACCACTCGGGGTAAAACAAGTATATAAGGACATTTGTCTACCATGCGGGGTATAACAAAGATAAAAGGACATTGGGATTTGTTTACCACACAGGGTGAAACAAATTCATAAGGACACTCCTGACAAAATGGCTACCATCGAATGGTCAGCGAGTCCGACCATACCTCCTTACTTCGGTGCATATTGATTTACCACTCGCGGTAAAAACAATATTAAAAGGACCATGGAATTTGTCTACCACGCAGGGTATAACAAACCCATAAAGACACTCCTGGAAGATAAGACTACCAGCGAATGGTCACGAGTCCACCGAAATCCTCCTTTACGCGATGAAGTTTGCCTACCCGAAGAACCGACAAATTCATAAGGACCACCGCCAAAAAGCTACCATCGAATGGTGGTGAGTCCCCTCGTCCTCCTTACACCATTGTGAACTTAGGACCAATAGGAAGAATATCAATTGTGAAAAAGTGAAACTTTTATTGATGATGAACCACCATTTACAGACTTCCGATAAACTGACTCGATCTCTATTGAAAGTATTTTCGATGTCTGCCAGCATGCCAAGTGTTCTTGATCTCGGATCCGTCCAATGCCTTTAACCGATAAGTCCCGGGCTTCGGTACTTCAATTACTTCATACGGCCCTTCCCAGTTTGGCATCAGCTTTCCCATGTTCTGAGTCGTAGACGCTTCGACTTCCGTGAGGACAAAATCTCCCACTTTAAATCTATGAAGTTTAACCCCTTTGTTGTAATGCTTGGTTACTCTCCGTTGGTAGGCTGCTAACTTGATCAAAGCCACCTCTCCGACTTCTTCAAACAGATCCAAGTTGACCTTCAGTTCTTCATCGTTGTAGATCTCTTTGAACTGACTAACCCGAAGACTCGGAGATCCAATCTCATCTGGGACTAAGACATCGGCACCATAGGCCAATCTGAAAGGTGAATCCCCTGTGGTAGTCCTCGGTGTAGTCCGATAAGCCCATAACACGCTGAGCAGCTCCTCTGGCCATCTTCCTTTAGCTTCGTCCAGTCTGCGCTTGATGTAAGGCCCCGAATTTTATGAAATAAAAGTATTCAATTTTTCTTATATTTACTATTCAGTAAATGGTTAAATTGATAAAAGTTAAAGTTAAGGGTGATATACATAATTTTTTTCAAAATAAGCAAGTGGTTATAAAATATTCATTATTGTTAGGGAGAATATTCGTTTAGTCGTGGAATATTCTTTACGTAGGAGAATATTAAAGACGACTGGCCAGTGATCTTTTAATGGGCCCCATAACAAAAGCGATTGGATGAAGAAAAGCGGCAAATATAAGTTGTTTATAAATAACTGGCGTAGTTATTACAGATTATCTTGTTGGAATACCGGTGGTTAAAACACACTAATACGCGTTGTTGAGCAAGTAGCTTTGCGGTATTGCACCAATTATTGATTCTTACGTAAGGAGGCCTTTTCGATAATTATTACGATGAATTCTTATTCAATATTTTATTTTATTGATTCAATAATTCTGCGTTGATATTTTATATTACTGTTGTTTTAATAATTGTCACTACACAGTATTTTCCATTATCGAAGCAATAATTCATATTATCTGAATAATATTATTAGAAAACATTATTGGCAATGTCTAGAAAGTTACATCTAAGGAGAGGTTTGGTCACCTAATTACGGCAGGTAAGGAGAAATCTTTATTGGAAAGCCCCTCTTTCACAGGGCTGTCTGGTTGTCATTATTGTGATTCTGTAATATTATTTGTGAATAATTAATTATTGATTAATATGATAAGAAAAATATTCATTTTATGTGGATATAGATGGAGAAAATTTTTAAAGTGACAATTGTTGAAAATTAATATTTTATCTTTTTCTGATAAAATAATTCATTTAAATATATTATTTTAATAATATATTAACGATGATATTTTTACGATGAATGTGGGATATAGGAGTATATGTGGAGGAGGAGTATTTTTGTTACCAAAAATATTTAAAGCATGTTTTATGTGTCGGTGGACCCCATTTCTTGACTGAAATTTGATTATAGCCTGTAAAATCGCCCGTTTGTGGATTTCGGTCAATTTATGTTTGGAATTTGGAAAACTTTTCTTCTGCAAAATTGTAGAGAATTGAATTTCCTATAAAAAGTCGCGAGATTTGAATTTTCTGATAAAAGAGCTATTTATTGTGAATTATTAAAATTTTGGTATATCTGGTCTGAATTGATTTTTGGAGTTTAAATGATTTTTTGTTAGAAAAACGTTTTTTGTACTTTGGTGGCCCTCACTTGCACATGTTAATGGCTGAAATCAGATTTCAAAGGTGGGCTAAAGAATTTTGTTTATAAATAATATTATTATATTCAATTTTTTGCTTTGGTGTTTCAAGCATTTTTCTATAAATAAGTCTTGGGTTAGAATTGAAAATCACACCGTAAGCTGAAGTTTTCTCTCTATTTTCTCTCGATATATTGAGCGTATTCTTGTGATTATACTTTGAGTATTGCTATACTGGTGCAAGTTAGATTCGGCGTTATTCCAATCGAAATCTCGCTCTTTCTTTTGAGGTAAGGGATAGTAAGGGATTTTAAGGGTTATTATGTTTTTTTTTAGTTTCAAAATTTTTTTGAACCTTCAAAAATTCTGGAAAAATTTGGAATGATATTTTGATGAGTTTTGTAGATGTTGTCCAAAAATGACAATTTTTGGATGTATAGATTAGGAGTTATGGATTTTATGAGAAAATACTATTTTAAAAGTAACCGCTTATAACTCCTTGTGATTAACTCCAAAATTGATGAAATTTTTATTGGGAGTACATCTATATAATATCAGTATACCGTGTAAATTTCAGAATTTTTGGATAAAAGTATAATTTATGATAAATGCTTAAATATTCGGTGGTTTTGGCCATATGAAAAATAGTAAATGAATTTTTAAAATTTCAAGAAAAATATATGTTCAATATGGGACTATGTTATGTTAAATCCCAGAAAATAAATATTTTTGGAACTGATTTGGTATTTTTTATGAAAATGTTCTAGTTATGAGTAAATGAATTAAATATGTTATGTGAAGTAAGAAAATTGGAAAATATGATTTTATGGCTTGAGAATCATATATGAGGTATATGCAGATTTTTGATAAGGGTTTTGGTCATTGGTGATGAAATCTTATGAGTTTGGCATTTTATGATGATTAAATGCATTAATTAGTAAAGTGTAAACAATTTAATTAAATTATTTATAAGTTTTAGAAATTATTAAATATTGTTGTAATATTAAGAATATTAAGATTTTTATATTATTAAGTGATTTTATAACATTTGGATTAAGGTGTTATAAATATTGATATGAATTTTATTATGAAACTTTATCTTTTAGTGTCGAGATTACTATACGCGTATATACGGTGCTTTATGCACGAATCACGGGTACTTATTCACGACAAATTGGTTTCTTCTTCGACCAAATTATCGTTGATTTATGAATCTTACTCTTGAAATTAAAACAATGTTTTGATTATATTGTTTTTATATAACATTCTTATAACCCTAATGATGATGTTTCTCTTTGACTTGAGTGTAAAGATGGGTAGATTATTGGTATGATCGTGACTATAGGTTCTCTTTCGCCAATAGTACAAAAGTTGAATTGTTGAGTGGTATGATCATGACCATTGAATTTACAATTGAATATTTTTAGCTTAAGTCTAAAGGTGAATTGATCAACATGGTTATAATTATTGTTATATAACCACGAAATGATTATGTATTTCTTTGATATATAAATATCTTTTGCCGTAATGCAAAGATGACTGTTGTTGAATATCTTTGCTTTGTAGTGCAAAGATGAATTATTGATGAATATCTTTGGCTCGTAATGCAAAAGATGACTGTTGTTGAATATCTTTTGCTTTTGTAGTGTAAAGATGGGCTGTTGATGAATATCTTTGGCCCGTGGTGCAAAGATGAATTTATTAATATGATTATGAACATGAAATTTTGTGATTTGGTATAACCATGATATTTGATGTTTGAGGTAAAGGCGGTGATGAAAATTATCTTAAATCACGGATGAGAAGAGAATTTAGAATCTGATTATGATTATGAGTTATTCATATGATTGTGGAAAGGAACTATTGATTGATGTTACGAGGATAAAACATTGTTGGTGGATTTTAACGTGGAGAAGACAATAGACTTTATAGTCTATTTGACTCTTTTAATGGATTGCTCGTTCACCGCAACTATGGTTTAAAAGTTTTATCATCTACCATATGTTCTAAATCTACGATTTATTCTTGATGAAGGCTATTGATAATTTAATTATCTTTAGTCATGATATTCTTTACTGGGCTATTTGTGCTCACCCTTTTGCTTTACAATTCCTTTCGGGTAATAAGAGTGTATTTGGGTTGAAGAGGATAACAAGGAATAGAATGGTGGTCTATAGTTGTTGAGGTTCTCCCTAAAGAGTATGGAAATAATTTTATTGAGGACTTTAGTGTGTTGTATTTTATACATCATTTAATAGTTATATTTGGTGAATCAAATAGGGTGAAAGCGAACCCAACTTTGGAAGGGTGTTTTGTCACTATCATACAAGATGTCTAATGACATACAGCTTCGTGTTATCATAAAGACAAGGTTGTGCTCATCCACTTGTTGAGTATATTTACAAGCACTACTATATAATCTTGGTGTTTGTTTGGAGTATAATACCCAATTAGAGGCAGTGGAGATAATGATATGTCAAGAGAAGACTCACCATTGGGAAGAATATGATAGTAATCTTTCGTTTTTTCTTTGGGGTCTATCGGGTTGACCAAGAATAATTCGTGGCCATATGATATCTACCATAACCTAAAAGCATGGCCTCCCGTATACGAAGGTTTCTTGAGCACTTCCCAAAGATTCTAATTTTTAAAACAGTTTTTGACTATACCTTTATGTAAGGTGTCATTGTGACGTGCTACAGTTGGTATATATTTGTATCCAAACTCACAGTATATATGTTGTCGTATTTTGCACGACAAATGTATTAATAAAGTTGTAGTTATTTCTGTACCATGTATTTGGCGACTCAGAATGGGTTGGATGGAATGGACCTATTTTGGGGTCGTTACACTTGATCCCATTCAGCAACATTCTATTGGTCACTTCAACTTGCCCATTCGACTGTGGATGAGCCACTGAAGTCTTCTTGTGCTGAACTCCAAGCTCTTTCAGAAATCCTCTAAACTTCGATCCCACGAACTGGCGTCCGTTATCCGATATCACCACTTTAGGAATTCCGAAACGAAACACTATGGATTCCTTCATGAACTTCAAGCACTCTTGTTCTGTTATCAACCGAAGTGGCTTCGCTTCTACCCATTTGGTCATATAATCGATAACAACTATGACAAAACTGACCTGACCTTTAGCTTTCGGCAACGGACCCAGTATATCTACCCCCCCAGACAGCAAAGGGTATAGGAGATAAGATCGAGAATAGCTCTTCTGGTGGCTGATGTGGGATCGAACTATTGAGCTGACACTTCTCACACTTCTTCACATACTCGGTAGCTTCCTTGAAGATCGTAGGCCAGTAGTACCCCTCCCGAAGTACTTTCTAGGCCAATGACTTAGCAGCCATATGGTCACTGCAAATACCCTCGTGAACCTCCCGAAGAGCATACTCAGCCTCAAACGGAACCAGACACTTCAACAATGGTGACAAAAATGCCCTTCGATAAAGGTCCCCATCAATAAGAACGAAGTTGGCACTCTTGTACTTGATCTTCTTTGCCAGTATCTGATCCGAAAAGAAGGATGCCATCTGTCAGATATTCAATGTAGGGAGTCATCCAACAGTTAGAGCGTTCAATGCACATCACTGCTTCATGCTGGATACTCGGCTGCTGCAGAACCTCCAAATAAACTAACCTATTAAAAACATCGGCATCCGTAGTGGCCAGCTTCGACAATGCATCGACAATGGAATTATCGTTACGCTCTATACCCTGAAACTCGTAGGAGACGAAATACTGAAGCCGGTCTTTTAACTCTGCCAAATACTTGATCATTCTCGCCCCCCGAGTTTCATAATCTCCTGATACTTGTTTGACGACCAACTGAGAGTCACTGTAAATGATCAGCTTCTGAACTTCTAGACTCTTCGCCAGTCGAACTCCTACTAGCACTGCTTCGTACTCGGTCTCGTTGTTCGTTGCTCTAAACCCAAATCTGATGGCCTGTTGTACCTTGAATCCCTCCGGACTTGTCAAAATAATCCCTACCCCACTGACATCCGAAGTAGCAGACCCATCTGCATACAAAGTCCATGAATTTCGATTGTCTTTGGCTCGAATCGCTTTCGATCGGACGTCTCGACCTGGCGGCTCGAAGATTCGCTTTGGAGAACGAGCATTCCACCATGAAATCGGCCAAGGCTTGACCTTTGATAGCAGTTCGGGGATGATATTCAATAAAAAATTATGATAATTCCATCGTCTATGCTGTTAATCTCCCCAAAACTTTTGGCTTGCTCATCACCTTCTTCAATGGTTGATCTGTGTAAACGACCAGGAGCCGACCTTGAAAATATTGCCAAAGCTTTCGACTAGCAATTATCAAAGCAAAAGCAAAATTTTCAATATTTGGATACTTGGTTTCAGCATCTCTTAGGACATGGCTGACATAGTAAACCAGATGTTGCTTCCCTCCGACTTCCCGAACCAACATTGCTCCAACTGCCAACGAACTAGCTGCCAGATATAAGTACAAGGTCTCAGCAGGAGTATGTTTCACCAATAAAGAAACCGAAGACAAATATGTCTTTATGCCTTGGAAGGCGTCTTCACACTCCGAAGTCCACTGGAACGTCTTCGCGTTCTTCGGTCCCTTCAGTGTACTGAAGAATGGCAAACATCCCTCTGCTGACTTGGACACAAATCTCCTCAAAGCTGCAATCCTCCCAGTCAGACGCTGAACATCTTTGAATGACTGAGGAGTCTTCATATTCAAGATGGCCTGGATCTTCTCTGGGTTGGCCTCAATGCCCCTCTGATTGACTAGATAGCCCAGAAATTTACCAGCACCGAGTCCGAAGGTGCACTTCATCGGATTGAGCCTTAATTTGTGATGGCGGACTATTTGAAAGCATTCCTCCAGATCATCCAGATGCTTTTGGACAAGCATGCTCTTCACAATCATATCATCCATGTATCTCTCCATATTCCTTCCGAGTTGCTTCTGGAAGACAAAGTTCATCATTCTTTGATAAGTGGCTCCAGGATTGATTAAGCCAAATGTCATCTTCTTGTAGGCATACACCGAACGGTGTGTGATAAAAGCTGTCTTTGGAATGTCCTCCTTGCACATGGAGATTTGATGATAACCTAAAAAAGCATCCATAAAGCTTAGTAATGCATACCCCGAAGTGGCATCGATGAGCTAATCAATATGGGGTAGAGGATAGAAGTCCTACGGACAGGCTTTGTTTAGGTCCGTGTAGTCGATGTAAACCCGCCATTTTCCATTCTGCTTCTGCACCAACACTACATTAGCCATCCACTTGGGATAGTCGATCTCAAAGATGAAGTCAGCAGCTATAAGCTTGGCAATCTCTTCATCAATGATCCTCTGACGCTCAGGTGCAAAGATCTGCCTTTTCTGTCGAACTGTCTTCTTTGATGGGTCTACATTGAGTCTATGCTCAGCAATCTTCCGGCTAACTCTAGGCATATCCTGAGGTTCCCATGCAAAGATATCCGCATAACAGTGAAGAAGTTCCATAAGGTTTGTCCAAAAAGGTTCCGGCAAACCCGAACCTATCTTCATTGTTTTGTCCTTCTTCCCAAGGACAAGTTCGATCTCCTCTCTCTCTCCTTTGGCATGACCAATGGCTCGAATCATTTTTCGATGAATGGCTCAATCTCTATCGCTATGGTTTGCTTTTGCTTGCTGACCCCTATTCCCGAGGCAATTACAGAATTCCTATAACATCGTTTGGTCAGGTCTAAGTCCCCTACTACCTCTCCAACTCCATGGGCCGTGGGAAACTTGATTTTAAAATGAGGGATGGAAGTCACTGCTTAGAGAGCAGTCAAGGTAGGTCATCCCAGTATGGCGTTGTAGGCCGAATCTACATGCACAACATAAAATTTACATGTTATTTCTACCTATTGTGGAGCAGTACCGAAGATGACTAGTAGCTCAATAGTTCCTGCCACTTTGACTGGATCGCTGCTGAAGCCATATAGGGGAGCCTCCTGTCCATCCTCCATTTTTCGCCCATCAAGATGCATTCTCTGATAAGCATGGGCATACAGAATATCCACAGAAGACCCGTTGTCTATCATCATTCGCTCCATATCTACCGAACCCACTTGTGCTGTGATCACCAATGCTCCTTCATGGGGTTTGATGGGCTCTGAAGGATAATCTGCATCACTGAAGGATATAACTGTCCCTGGAAATGGTCTATTGATTTTCGAGGGAACACCCGCCACGGACATGACCGAATCCAGATACCCTCTCCTCTTTTTCCCCACCAGCTTCCCAGCTGTCCCACCGGTTATTACATCAACGACGTGCCTTGGTGGTGGTGTTGGAGCAGTTTGGACGGGTGGAACCGCTTGAATCGTCTCGAGCGATGACGGCCGACATTCTCGCTGATCTGTTGGTCCTCCCGACCCACATCTTGAACTAGCAAACCGCTTTGAACCTTCCTCTCCACAAAATCTTTTAAATTGCAACACTCATTAGTGTCATGACCTGCAGCTTGATGATAGCCACAAAATTTTCGAGAGTTGCCCTGTCCTGGCTTAAAATTATCACGAGGAGGTTCGTAGAACGGCTGGTTCCTAATCTGATCGAATCACCAACCTATCAAGTATTGATTTGGTGTAAACCTTGTTCACCTTCGGGGTGGGAGCAGGTGGGCGACTACTTCCCTGTCGCCATGTGTTGTTGTACTTCTTCTAATCGCCATCAGCCTTAGAAGTATCTGCCTCCTTCATTCGGTCCGAAGAAGGACGCTTCAGGCTATTCATAGCCTCCTCCACCACAATATAGCCTTCCGCTTTATCAAAAGCTTCGGCCAAGCTCTTCGGATGGTGAAACATCAGCTTCTTCACCAACCTTTCGGACTTCACGGATCTAGCAGATTTCGAAATAACCTACAACGAAGATCATTTAGGGTTGGACACTTGGCAACGGCTTCTCTAAACCTCTTCACATACTGGCCCAAGGACTCATTGGTAAACTGCCGAACCTGTGCTAAAGAACCCGTATGCTTCCCTCTTCTTTGATTGCTCCCAAAACGAACATGGAATTTGTCACACAGCTCGGACCATGACGAGACCAAGTCTGCAGTTAAAGCTCCCATCCACTGCCTTGCATCCTTCCTTAACATTATAACAAACGTATGGCACTTGGCAGCATCGGTAAAATCATAATAATCCATCAGCCGGTTGAACACCTGACTATAGTCATAAGGGTCTCCAGACCCATCGTAACTTTCCATGTGAGGCAACTTCTTGGTGGTGTCTACCTTCTGCTTAAGAATATCCGAGGAAAAAGGAGATGCCTTCTTTTCCGGAGTATCCTTCACCTGTTGAACCTCAGCCAACTGTTTCCGGAGCTCCTTCAACTCCTTCACCAAGAAATCTACGCCCTCTGGTTGCGAGGAGACCTCTTTCTCTGGTGATTCTTTCCTCTTCTGAACGGACCGGCCCCCTCTATCAGAAACCACTGCCTTTGATGGGCTCCTGGACTTACTTCGGCGTGTGGTCCTGTCATCGCGATGAGAGTGCTCATGACGCTGTTCTCCCCTTTTATTTTCTGGCACGATCTCTCTCGACTTACTCCTCTGTCTGCCACCATCTCGACCTCGAGAACCAACGACAATAAGGGCTCTCTTCGATGCCTTAGGAGTTCTGCTCCTCGATTTCCTTCGGTCATGAGAACGGCCTCGAGACTTATGTACGGAATGCTCCGGCTCTTTCCCCTCTCGCCGTTGTATCTCCTTATGCCTACTACGCCTCTCGGACTGGACATAAATAGACGCCTCGTCTTTCAGATCGGCCATCCGAAGCATCTGCACAGCTATATCCTCCCTCTGCTTCAGAAGGACTTCTAAAGCTTTATCTGCCTCTTCTGCCATCTTCGCCAACTTGGCAGTTTTGTCATCTCGACCACTTCAGTGGTGAGTTTTAGGCGGAGAACCCTCCATCTGCCTCTGATCCTGATCATGGCCTTTGTCATCAACAAACACCAACCTCCGTCTGGCCCCACCATGAGCTCTCGAACGAGAACCATTGGAAACATATTTGGAAGCAGTGCTTTCTCACTCACGATGAGCACTCTTGAAGGACCCAACGATCCTTAGCGAAATGTGTTGGACGGGGCGATACTTCTGACCTTGGTTATCCTTGGCGTGATTCGCTATACTCCTCACCATCTTAGAAGTAGAATAAATTGAAACTTGTGATTGAAAACTCAATGACACTAGAAACACGACCCTCCTTTTAGCGCATGATGTTAACGCCAAGACCTTACCGCCACGTCCCGATCACGTAAGGCGTCCACGATCCACGCACACTAAACACGATCGACACTAAAAAAGCGGCGGCCGGCCGTCGAGGGGATAGCTTCAGCGTGAAAGTCGATCTGAGGCGATCGCGAGGTTAACAATAGAGGATAAAATATCTAGTGTATTGAGAGAGATAAAATTATCAATTGTATATGCGTACCTTTTGCTTGAAGACTCTCTTGCTATGTTATACTCTCAGACCCGGTTTACCGTGCCACCAACTATCGTCATACACAGCCCCCCACTCCTCAGTGATCTCTGCCGACTGCATGCAGGCTGTCACCTTTTTCCTACACTTTATTTATCTGCATTGGCCATTTATAATCCCATCCACATTAATGATCTGCAGACTTTCTAGTCAACAGCCTTCCCTTTTCATCATTATAAGTCAAAGTAATAGATATTTAATATCTAATGGGTCAATCTAATGATCCGACCCGGTTTTATAAAGGCTTAACATAAATAAGATAGTGACTAGGCCCAATAACATTAAGATCCAATAGTGGAGACCCAATAGACTAATTAAATAAGTAGGCCCAATCTATCCGGCCCAATATATAAAATATCATAACCCAACAATTTCTATATTGTGGAACTGTTCATGGTTCATATTCATTATGTTATTAATTAATTATTTGCTTTTTATTCTCCGATTAAAAGTAAAAGGAGAGTTGTTGCTTTATACTCTTTTTTTTCATTCTCCTAGAACAACCTAACACACACACATACACACACATATATATAATTATTATATTTTGTAGAATGCATGCCCCATTTGTATCTGAGGGATGGCCTTATGCGTTGTTCTAGTCACTATCTTTGGAGTTTGTTCCCGACAAATTATGGAACATATGTAATATGTCGTAAATCATGATTAATTATATTAGTAGTTTGGAGTATAATCTTTCCAACACTCATGACCCAGTTAATCCATCTGCCCAAATATGAGATTCCAATCTTCAGTGGCACATTTTTGAATATTAAGATTTTGGCAGAATATACTTACTTGTACAGACGACTTCTTTTGTTCTACTTTGAATAAAATGTTTCAAAATCACATTTGACAGATTCTTAATCATTCAAAAAATGTATATTTAAAAATAATACAACTTTCGTTTTTAAATATGACATCAATAATGAGATATTTTTAAATTAAAATTAATATGAATTAATTTAATTCTAAACAATATAGTTATAAAAATTGTAAACAATCTAAATAATAATTTCAAAATTTATTGTTTTATTAAAAATACTTAATACTATTATGAAACATGAAACATGAAACATGAAACATCACATACATACTCTGTGCTGTCTCTGTATAGAAAACAAGTCAACAGTAGTACATCATCTGTTTGCTACTTGTGTAATTCAATGGAAGAATATCATCTTATTAAAAGAACAATTTTTTTGAACAAGTATAATAGATTAAAAAAAAGAAAGAATAGGAAATACAGCTGCAACCAACCAATTTCGAATGGCTAAAGAAGAAAATTAAAATACATTGATATTTGAGAGCTTTCACGCCTTTCTTCAACAAGTCCCAAATAAACTCAAGGCCAGAACTACAGCAAAAGTTCATATGCATTAATTAAGCAAGTTGTTCTTGCTGCGGGGTGGTAACAGTGGGTGCTGATGCTATCGTAAACTGTAGACCCCCGGTTTGTCTTGATTGTAGCACAAATGCAAATTGTGCTGCTGCCAATGCTGCGGCCTCCTGTTTCACCAAATTACATTCATGCGTCATGCACGAGTTGATATCTTTAAACAGCATTGAATTGCAAAATTAGTTCAGGGGAAAAAGAACTAAATTGAGATTATACATGTCAGATTTTAATCCAAATCTACTACATCCTTCATGTAATTTATTCTTAGTGGTTTTGTGTTCCTAATAATTTATACTCTTGAATTGTTTATCATAACCTTGTTGCTGGACACATGTTTCTATAGCGTCTTCCTTTTACTAGGATTTCCCTTTGTTGTTTTAGATTTTTTTAGGCGGTTAGGTTTCTTGGTTTTATAAGCCTTCGGCTTTCTTGTTGCATTCTTGGGGTATGCATGCCCTTGAATTTGGTTTTTTCCTGATATGCTTGGTTTCCTTTTTATTTTTTACAAGTCGAGTGAAAGTGAAAGCACAAATGGATTGGCCAGTGGATTGTGGATCGGCCAGTCCACATCCATTAGTCAAAGATCAGATGGCTCTGAGAACGTACCGATCCAATCCAATAAGATGTCACTGGATCTGATCCATATCCAGCCAAAACCGGTCCGACAGGCAGAGATTGGTAAAATAATGGAAATACATATATAGCATGATAGTAACTGACAGCTAAACAGACATTAACCTGTCTTTGCCTCCGTCGTTGCAATATACTAATGGCCCAGGCCATGATGTAGCAGGGCAAAAGAAATCCAGTAGCCCGAAGCAAGAAAAGCTGTAGAACATCAAATTCATTAATCTAGTCAACTTATCCACAAAGTAACTATAAATTTTTGAGAAATACTGAACCATGGAACAGTCCATATAAAAGTTCAAGTCCTACTTACAGTGAAGAAAGTAGACGCATTGTCCTCTCCATCGGTATCAGTTACAGTCACTGCATGCCGCAATAGCAGGAGAACCATTAACTGCCAATCAATCCGAGTAACATTAGAAAATCAAAACTAAAGAGAGCATTAGCCAAGCAAATCAAGGGATGCATACTGTGTCGACTAAAAAGGGTAAAAAAAGAGCAAATCCTAAATCCCCAGTCAATTGAGTTACCTAAATATGCAAGGACCTTGGGAAATCCTAGACAATGATAGCACTATTCAAGTACAACTTACAGCCACTAAACCATGCATACTAATCATAAAACCCATAATTATTAAGGGAAACCTTTTACAGCCACAAAGGGTCGCTGGTCATTCCCATTACCCTTCTTCCCAACTTCAGAAGGTGGAAAAATAAAATGACAAAGGAAAAACTTATGGCGAGTGAAATGATGAATTTGCAAGCCATCATTATATCAAGTTTGTATTGTAATGGCATACAATAAGAGCAGCTGAGCGGCAAAATGCAGCTCCACTGGAATTTGTTGAATTATAATCATCATACTCGGCCTCCAAAAACTGACGCTCTGCTTCAGCGATTGCCAAAATGCGAGGATCATGCAAATCCAAAGGTGTGCCATAAATTTGCCATCCTCCCCTGATAGATAGATCAAAAAATAAACCAGTATGTCATCATGCTGTATCTTTTCAATTCAGAATCGTTTCTTCTTCTTCTTCTTCTTCTTCTTTTACCCATTTTCTGGAGAATTGGTTACCCAATTTTACACCAAATTTTTAACATATAAATGTTTATGAACACAAGTTTAAGTAGAACCTAATAAATTTTTTATAAAGTATAAAGGAAATGTAAAGTTACCCAATATCTATAGTAGTCTCCTCAAGCCGAGGTTGAGGAGGAGCAGTATAACCAGGTTGGTAAGGCTGCACATCAATAGCAAAAAAACTTTCATTAGAAAGACAAAGAACTGTTATCTGACCAATATATATTACCAACAAATAAGCTGCGGTAATAGTGAGTCTATACAACACATGAACACAAGAACCTAATTTGTACAAGTGGGCAAAGCATTGTGGTGTATAACTTAAGTTCATACGCACATTAATATGCCAGAACATGAGACAGAAGAAAAACATAAGATTTAAAAATTATGAGCAATAAACATACTTGATGGCAGATCTCACAAGTTATGTCTCCTTTTTCATTGCACCAGTGTTGGACACACTTTCTGTGAGCATACTGCATAAAAGTAGCAAAAATCAGGGAAAGAATCCATGAGAAAACAACAAAAGGTGAAAGAAAATAAAATACCTTGAGCTTAATCAAACGAACACGAACAAGAGGAGGAAAAGAGGAAAAAGTAGACCAAGGCATCACAAATATAAGAAAGAAAGGAACATTGCATTTCAGATTTTCCTTAGCAACCATGGCATTATTCAAATAGTGCTAACAATATTATTTAAAAACATCATAGAAGTATTCTTACATATTACCATAAGTCTGGCTACTACAATTCTTTTCTTTTGGAGGAAAAGACAATAGATAGTGACCTATGGTACAACATCCCCACAATTTATTTCCAAAAACAGGTCTATATCTTTGTGTTAGGACATATTCCTTTCAGTTTACCTAAAGAAATTAAGCAACCTAAATAAATGCATTTTGTAAGAATATTTTTCAAATTTTAGAGTATACGCAACAGAAAAATTCTTGAAACTATTAGAATTAAGAAATAATATGCATATTCTAATATGTAAATGTGTGGGATAACTCCTATTTAGAGGTTAAAAAAAATCCATAATACAAATTTCACATTTTAATCATTTCTTCCCATGTCTTGTTAAAACCCTACATGTCTACATGTAAGCCTCTCACAACTCCTACTCTAGCTTACGTCTCAATTCTTAATCTCACTCGAGTCTCAGTTTGAGTTTCACACCTGGCCCTCCAGTCCACTCATTTGCCACCTCAAACACATGTTTCTTCACCATATTTCCCAGCTCCATTTCAAGCCAGTTTCTGCTTCCAATTCTTACCCACTTATTTAGTTTTTTATTTTTATTTTTTATTATTGAACAAAATTCTGAAATTATTGATACAACATAAAGATATCAACACCTCAACCAAATCATTTCCATTTAAATCCATACACATCTAAGCATATAAAAATGTTTTACACAAAAATAAAATAAAAATAAGAGAGTACTTTTGTCTTTTAACAACACCATAGCAACCAACTGGTAAACTAGAAAAATACCTTAAGACTGCCTCTGCAAGCACAAGGAGACTCCATTTGGCTAATAGAATCCTCATCCTGGCAAATGCGGCACTCGGCCATGGTTATAAGCGGTGCTTCCTCATCAATTGCCTCCTCCATCCTCTCATTCAATGCTGCCGAAGATAAAGAGGCGGAGGAGGGACCCGCCAACATCGCCGGCGGCGGTGGCGGCAGCGGCAGCCTTTCACCTGACCCAGTTGATATCTCAGGCTTCACAAGCCGGTCTACATCAAGAGCAAAATGATCACCCATTTACAAACAACAACGAGCCAGAGACAGCCCAGCCCTATTGACAATCAAACACCAAAATATGTAGTTTTCTTAAAATTCAAACACCAAAACAGAAATTAAAATAAAACCCAATTCTCAAACGTATACAAAAACCCCAGATGATCAAGCAGATTAGCAAAAAATAATCCAGCGGAAGAAAGAAAGAGAAATGTGGAGCAATGTAAATACTAAATAGTACCTGGGAATGGAAGAAGCGCGTTTAAGCGGATCTACCAAACAAACAAACAAACAAACAAACAAATGGTCTTCTTCTCTCTTTGTTTGTTTGAGTCTAGATGATCAACCTTTCCAACTCCTCGTCTTTCAATTCCGCGTTTTCGACTTTTTTTTTATTTTTTTTAGGTAACGCTGGTGATACCTACCTGTACATTTTGCCCAATTTAGGACCGCTATATTCTAGTCTATTCTATTTATATACTCCTTCCTATCTATATATTAACATCGACAGCCTCGGATTTGCCTGAGCTGCTGTTTTTCAATTGAATCAAATGACCTATGCTATGCAGATGCTATTTCAATTGCTAATTTCGTTATTAATTATTGTTGAATTACATTAGTATTACTCCAGTTCTTCAAAAAATAATCTCATTTTTTTTTTAATTTATAAATACAAATCAAATTTTATTTTATGTTCTCTTACTCTTAGGAATAATAATTAGTAGTTTAACTATATGTTGGAATATCATTATATATATATATATATATATATATATATATATATAATATAAAACAGAGCATGTTTAGCAATCATATATATATATGGATCCAAGTTAGCGTGAAGTTATTTTTTTGGTAGAATTAATTGATTACCAATGTAATATTGACACACATACAACCTCGCCTGCGTGTCAGTATTCTATTGATCAATTGATCAACTTACCTGAAAATAAATTTTATACTAACCCGTTCCTATATATAGTATTCTGGAATGAGATATTTTATTTTAAAATGTTGATTCCATAAAGTTGAACCGGGCCCAATAAATAAATGCAGAACGACAACTTGTTGAATCGGCACCATGCAAGCTCTTTCTCTGTAATTGCTTGACGAAAGGCA
This sequence comes from Panax quinquefolius, assembly GCA_020205615.1. Classification (NCBI taxonomy): domain Eukaryota; kingdom Viridiplantae; phylum Streptophyta; class Magnoliopsida; order Apiales; family Araliaceae; genus Panax; species Panax quinquefolius. The sequence continues at coordinate 120,960,475 of CM035159.1, read as the reverse complement.
ATTTGAAAGTTCCTAAATTGGCACTTTGCCTTTTTAATCAATCTCATGGGCTCTTGTGGACAAATATGAAATATATGACAAAATATAATTGAAAAATAAAATAGAACAAATTAAGATGAAGATGAAGTCATTCTTAATTTCTAAGTATACAAACATGTATGCAAATACGCAATTATAATTTGGCTGAAAAAAAATTAAAATAAATTATAGTAAGATCATTTTTAATTTCTAAAATTTTAGCAATACATAATATGTTTTATTAACTTGGTCCAAAAGATATATATTATGCTACTAAAATACAGTTATTACAGAATTGAATCGAAGAAAGGACACGCACTAATGGCAGCCTGAGAGATAATAACAACTCGACCCTTTTTTCTTATAATTGATTTGTGCAACACGCACTTGTTTTCTTAATCTGCTTTGATATTCCATTCCAGGATACTAATCTCCATTAGAACTAGTATAAACTTGCAACACAACTCAACATTAACAATGTCAAATAACATTTTTATCATCATTTCAGTTCTGACAACATTTGGAAGCAACACAGGAGGAAAAATTACAACACTATTATTGAACAACAATTTTAACATCCCAACAATCCACACTTATTTGAGGTTTTCTTTACAAACTGTCTGTTTTCCCTCATATATGATATGATATATCCATCCTACCCAATAAATGTATCATTTCATTGAGGTTTTCACTTCCAGTTGAATACAGATTATTTTTCACAGCAGTGGCCTTCAAAGACTGTTTAATCCCACCTCCTGAGTGATATTTCTTCTTCAAGTCTAACCAATCCTCTCCACAAAATTGTTCTCCAGCCATTGCTAGGTCAGAAAGAAATGCTGTAGGGCCCAACCCAAAGAACTATTTGAAGGGAGAAAAAAGAAACGTCTCAATGACTAGTAGATTACAAAATTGGAAAGTTTTCCCAGAAAAAATCTACAAGGGCATTTATTATTCAAAAGGGCAAAAAGCACAAGTAGAAATTTTCAGTGGCTAAAAATTTCCCGTGGAGCCTTGGTATGAATGTTGATTCTACATAGCAGCGGGTATAGGAACATTCCTCTGAATTCATGTAAGAAGGATCTCCAACCCTTAATTCGACAAGCAATATAAAGGATTCCCACTTACAACATAAAGTCAGACCATACAGAATCTTTGGGAAAAAAGTGTATACCTTGGCCTTTCTGCAACATCATTATTGATGCAGATCTGCAGTCTGAAAAGTTACCACTCAGATGGAAATCAGACAAGTATGTCTTCTGTTCTGCCGTAGAAGGAGAGAGTTTTTCCAACCCCATATCATGTGTATATCCTTTAGGAGTACAGGGATCCCGTCGTTTCCCCCTCTGAAAAGATTCAGTAGCTGCATCGATGAAAATGAAGTACAGAATTTCTGAATAAATATTACATATCTACAAACTACGAGTTTTTCGACCATATATCTACTAACAAGTCAAAAAAGTCAACCAGCTTAACTTTTTACACCTTCCCCATAACTGTGTGCTTAGCAGACTTCTCAACAAAAATACACTACAATTAAAACTTTGAACAAAAACTTAACAAATGACGGATCATCCTGTCTTAGTAACCTCGCTACCTTAACTTGAGTAGTAGTGCAGTACTTTGTTATAATCCTGAAGAGTCCATGATGCCAAAATTATCAGAAGAATTTCTGACAGAACATGGCTTAAACACTATTACCCGGAAAACTCATAAATTACATCAAAGAAACCTTTTTTCTTATATTAGGATTTAAAAAAAAAGGTCAACTAGTCCATATATAGCCTAAAAATCATTGTGGAGAACTCTCTGAAAAAAATGCATTAAGCCTTTCTGGACAACTACTACAATTCAAATTTCAGTTTTCCAAGGACATATAAGAGTCATACATAATATAAGATGATGCAATTGAATTAACATCCAAATTTGCCCCACATAAAACAAAACAAGCTGTTAACAAGTAAAGTCGTCTGCTCTGTCTACTCTAATAATTTTTTTATAAAAAATATTCTAGAAAAAACAATTAAAGGCCTCTTACTCAACTGAGAAACAGATGTCAAACCTTAGCTGGATATTGTCTCTTCAAGTTTCACACTCAAGCAGGGTGAGTTAGGTAGCGCATGGATATTTCATGAAAATAGAAAAGTACGAGCATTTACCCAAGCTTAGGCCTTTGAAACAAGTAATTACACAATAAGTCAAATGCAACATTCCAAAGCTTTCCGAGATATATTACATGTACAGTACCAAGAGCAAAAGAGATTATTTCTACCTGCCCACTTTTAGGCCACTAGTAAGGAGCGACTCACGCAACAAGTTAAATGCAACGTACTGCAAAATGATACAAGTTAATAAGTTCCTAAAGCTGATTCAATTACCAGAATTTGCAATGATGCAACAAGAAAGACACAATATTATTGATAAGAAGCAGAAATATCCACATGAAAGACTAAACTTAAAAGTACATAGGGAATGAGTCAAGTATCAACGACAACCATAGTTCCAAAAGGATATTGATAAAAATTCCACATAAACAAGGTCAGTCATTCTCCTAGAATTTGAAGAAAGAGAATCGAAGGGAATGTTCTCCTTTGACTTTAGTTTCTATCCTTTAACTTTAGTTTCTATCCTTTAACCACCTTCAACCTTCTACAATCCAATCATCAAAAAGACTCGAACACCACGATTATACAGGCCATTGATGTACTTCTTATTAATATTGTTGAAAGGTATAAAATTGATTAAAAAAACAAGTAACAAGCAAAAAGTATAATTGATAAAAAAACAAGACTGAAACCTCAATTTCTACAAATGTCGCACATAAGTATGTCAAATTGTCAATCCCACCAAGTGAACACAACTACTGCTAAGCTGAAGTTACCTGACCATATTAAAGCAAACTGTGGCTGTAGAGAGTTTCCAAATTTAACTATATGAGAGAACTCAGGTGGCACCGGATCATTTGAAACAAAAGTTACCAGCAATAGTTGCACTCAAGGATTCAGATGATAACATATATCTCATGCATGGAGGAAATATTGTGAGTTATATGTTTAGCTACACATTATAGTAGTTGCATTCACCCTACTAACTATTGATTTACATAGGTTATTGTGCTAAAAGAATTAATACATAATCGACCCAATAATTGAATCAGAAATATCTTGAATAAATAATACATAGATTTCATAAGGCAGAAAAACTAACAGTGGAGATGACAAGTTTTGATGCACGGGGAACAAAAAAAATTCAAAAATACCAACACACTAAGAATCTTCAATGTTGTAGTATTATTTTGAATATTGTCTTTCCTCAAAAAGAACCATGTCCCATGTAACTTGAACATCATATCAAAAGAACTAGATGAACCAAAGAATAACCAAATTTGAGTAGACCTGGGCAGAGGCACCGCACCACCAAGTTCGATAATTCCAATTGTTTGTTGAGGATCACCTCCAAGAGTGCCAAGGGCATAATTAGAAACAACCCAAACATATAGTCCTTTGTCAGAGCCTGAAATAACAAAATAATTGAAAAGCACGTCAATCTACTATAGTTGCCTCCATATAATCGGCCCAAAAGTCATATCTTCACAATATTATTGTATTTAACAAAATGAGAAGATTAACAAAATGCAGTATATGCCTTTTGATGCATTGCCAAATAACAGACTATACATACAGCAATTATAAAACAAAGAAGAAATAAAACAAGATAATTACTTGTCCTTGTGCTATTTCACCATATAGAGGAGAAATAGTAGAAGTCCATATACTGTGCCTATATAAGGAGGTATGCACTGAATTCTTCAACTTCAACAAGTCACAACTTTTGTTCAACATAAAAGACCAATTGAATATACAAAAACTTGAGTTTAGGAACAGTTTTATAACACTTGCGGGTATTAACAGAAGGAGCTCCAGTCTTTGTTAGTTTAATCAAGCATTTCAATTGACTTAGACAATTGAAAGTACATATAGCTCATACTATCCTATTTCAATGAAGTCCCGATTCTACATGCAAGTTCAATCAGCAAAAAGCAGCAGGCACGTGTTTCTTTTTTTTTTCTTTTTTTTTTGGGGTTTGTTTTTGTAGAGTTTCAAGTTCATGTATATACCATTGAGTCCTACCCAATATTGTCAGACTTATAACAAGCGCTGAAGCTATGCTTGGTTGTCGTTGAACTGAATGCACAAAACTGGGGGCATTCTTGCTGTAACTTCAATCAAACTTTTTTTCTTTTTTTTTCCTCCAAAACAAATTTTGAATAGCAGCCAAATCAATGAACATAACAAACACATACCACAAAAATTGGTTTGTATATATATATATGGAATCAAAAACAGAAACCCACATAACCATACCTGAAATTACAGAAGCCCAGTAATCCCGAAACTTAAACGCCGACAACCTCAAAACCCTCCTGCACGACTCCAAAATCCGCTCCTGAACCTGACCCTCCACCAGCCTCAATCCTGAACTAGCCATTAATTGATTTATAATTCCTAATAACTTTTAACTTAAATAAATATAAATATTAAAAACAACATTTGTTAACGTAAGATCTTTTGACACGTCCCAAGACGTCCCGATCCTGCACACTAAACACAGTTAACATCAAAAGTTTGACGGTTTCGACCGTCAGAAATAGCTCAGGCGTGAGAGTCAGTACAGGCGATCACAAGGGTTAACAATGGAGGATAAAATATCTAGTGATATTGAGAGAGATAAAATTATCAGTTGTGTGTGTACCTTTTTCTTGAAGACTTCCTTGCTATGTTATACTCTAAGACCCGGTTTACCGTGCCACCTACTACCGTCAGACACAGCCCCCACTCCTCCATGATCTCTGCCACAGCCCCTACTCCTCCATGATCTCTGCCGACTGTATGTAGGCTGTCACCTTTTTCCTGCACTGTTTATACCGTCGGCCGACTATAATCCCATCCACATTAATGATCTGCAGATTTTTTGGTCAACAACCTTCCTTTTTTATCATTACAAGTCAAAGATGGAGATATTAAGATATCTAATGGGTCAATCCACTGACCCGATCCGATCTTATAAAGACTTAACAGAAATAAGATAATGGCTAGGCCCAACAATTTTAGGACCCAATAATGAAGACCGAATGGACTAACCAAATAAGTAGGCCCAATCCATTCGGCCTAATATATGAGATATTACGACCCAACATTGCCCCCTAGTTTTTTATTAAACAGAATGTTTAATAAGAAACTATAAGTGGTGCATGATATGATAGGACTTACTCAAAAGGCCCATAGTGAGAATAATGAACAAAGCCCAGTGGTATGATCCATAAGATAAAACAGAAAGAGACCAGAGGTCCAGCATTTGAAAAGCCCGATTTGGAGAAGCGCTTGAGACTTAATCCCGGACGCTACCCATTCGAATTCTCTATCATTACCAGCATTTAATGTGCCGCCCTTGTGCTCCGTGCAACCGTCAGTATAAAAGATAATTTCCCCCAAATTTGACAGTTTTACCTGACAATTTGAAATTCCAAACTCTTGAGTTTTCTTCCTCTCTTTCGATCTTCCTTCCATTCACTGCAAAATCTTAACAATGGTGGTTCTAAATGCGAATCAGAATTCTCCTCTCCGTGTGACCCCACTCACATCTATTCCACCTAGCCCTAGCCCCACTAAAGAAGCTTCGAGCTCGAACCCTAAGGCTGTCAATCCCAACAAAAAATCTATGCCTCCGAAACCCACTCTTAGCCCCTCTGAATTCTTCAAAAACAAGGAACAATATCCTCATGCCAACACCCCCTCCATTATTTCTGAGAATGAACTACGAAAAATCAAGGCTCGTTATCACATCCCTGACACCCACTTGATAAGAGCCCCTAAATTTGATGAGAAGATGTACCAACGTCCAGATGGTTGGATGGCTGTTCCAGTGACCCTGCTTGAAAAGGGGGTCCGATTTCCTCTTCACATCTTTCTGGTTACCCTCCTTGGGTTCATCGGGGTGGGATTCGCCCAACTGGTTCCAAACTCCTACATTCACATTTTGGCCTTTTTCGCATTCTGTCACGAGTTAGGAGTCGAACCTACCCTCGACTTCTTCTTTCATTTATCACAAACCTTGATCCGGAGAAAAGGGTTGAGGTTCAGGTAAACACGCACCAAAGGCCGGCGAGAAGTTCGAGAGGTGGTCGCTGATAAACGCTCCTTCGAGCAATAGGGGATGGCATGAAAAATAATTTTTCATCAAGGGACCAGAAATTGCTTCTTTACCGAACTGGGCCACTAATGAAAAGATTTTTGCTGACTTTGGTGATGTACCTGAAGAGCGCGTAGCCGAGATGATTGAACTCCTGAATAATTTCCCGAAGGAGGAATGGAAACATGGACTTCTTTCCAAACAGACATGGCTATATGATCATAAACGTAAGTGTCGAACTACTTTTGTGCATATTCCTATGAAACTTTTGATAATATTGGCTTTGATTTGTCGTTACGTAATCTTTGCAGTATCTTTGATTAGGCCAAGAACTCTTGAGAGGTGAAAGAGTTTGAAGACTTTTTTGGTGGGAGGACTACGTAAACAAATGAAGAACTTCCAGCGGAGAAGAATCCTCAAGCCGATCCTCCCACTCATGAAGCACCCCCACTGAAACTTAGACTACTGAACCACAAATTGATGAGCCCATTATTCCTGAAGAATCCCTTAAACCCCGACGAAGGAAGAGAGCTGCTAGGAGATCTAGATCTATTCGCCTAGAAACAGACCCTGAAATAGATCTAGAAAAAATCCCCAAAGCGAACCCTTCATCTGCACCCGTTCCTGCACCATCAGAAGCTGTTCCATCTCGAGGGAGTGTGCTTGATACACCCTTAAACGAACAGGCATGAGTCCTTCGTATCAAGAAGCTGAGAACGAGGATTACGCCCTTAACTGCTGATGACCTTCGAGTCCCTGCACCCTCAATTGACATTCCCCCAGTAATCCCCATAGAAATTCAAGTGTCAGACGACAACGAGCCAATCGAACCTATTCCTTCGCTGTCTCGCAAAAGAAAGCAACCATCTGATAGTCACCCAGGTTCATCTTCTACCCTTTCTCCAGTTCATGACCCTATTCCTGCTCGATCACCTTCCCCCGAAAACATATACATGGATCCATCACCATCGCGTGATCAACCCATGCCCTCTCCCCCAAAGCCATCGTCGTACGAGTTTCAAAATGATGTTATGGCATCGCCAACCATGTGGCCTCGGTTTAATGCCAACTTTCCGTTTCAACAGTTTGATGCTTTCATCCGGGAAACGGACGATCACCGATTTGGTAACAGTTCGAACGGGAATCTGCTTAAGGAAGGCATGAGCTATCTGGCAAAGGTAAATGATTCTCTTTCTAATTTCCGTAGTTATCTTTATACTTAGATATTTGGAACTGATCAAATAATATTGAACATGTGTAGGTAAATCTTTGTATTTGGACGTTTACAAGGTGCAATCAAGCCGAGTAGAAAGGAGGCTATGAGACAAGAAAACGCTTGACTGAAATCGACTTTGGCGAGAAAGAAGCGATATGGATCATCCACCATACGAATGAGGGTCTTCGAAGGAGTTAGCTCGATCGAGGAAGAGTTGAAAGCATCCAATGAAGAAATGAAGTCAACTAAGGCCAAACATCAAGAAATTGTCGATATGAATGTTGACTTAGTTCAAAGGAGTGAGATAAGGATGAAGAAGAATGCAATGTCAAAACCAATAAGAGCACAGGTAAATTGGTTGAGAAGCTTGAGGAAAAAGAAGCTCGCCGCCGAAAGAAAAAGGCAAAAGCACGAAGAAGAACTTCGGGAGCTTAGGGCCCTTCGGGATTTAGATCCTCTTATGACTGATGAGCTTCGCAAGCAAATCTGTGAAGAGTACCGGAAGTCAAATGAACTAAATGGAGAGATCGTCAAGATTTATTCTGAAGGTTATGAGCTCTGCCGAAGCCGAGGTAAAGAAAAGTTAGTTCATAGTAACTAACGTAATTCGACCGCTTGACTCTTAGAAGGTGAAGATGATACGAAGATAATCTCGCTTCATTCTGACTTTTTAGGACTTATATGAAAACTATCTATCTTTTTTGTGTAATTGGGTCCATATTATGTATGAATATATGAATGAGCAGATTGATTATGAATGAAATTTTAACCTTCTTTATCATGACTTTACATTTAATTCGTTTCTTGTCAATAATTCAAGATGTCAATCAACTTGAAAAGCGTATAAGATTACATTGAACTTATCTTGAATTGTGGATCGGAGAAGGCATATAACGGTTAAGTTAAAAATGATATGAATGAATTGATGAATGAATGTATGAACCGAACTCAACACTTGAACAAAATAAAGTAATGCATACTTATCGTTTTCGAAGTGTGAGATGGATTAGGCAAAAGGTGAATTCGGCTGATCCTCCTTGCACCATCGGGATCTTGTTTACGGTTTACCGCTCGGGGTGAAACAAGTATATAAGGATCATGGAATTTGCTTACCACTGTGAGACCCCAGATTTTATCAATAAAGATTTAAATTTTGTCGAAATAATTTTTAATATTATGGTGTGAATTTGAGATAATATTATAGTTGTGGGTAGTATTTATAAATTTTGCAAAGTATGCAAGTGGTTATATTATATTCGATTGGTGGGAATATTCGGTTTAGCGAGGAATATTAATATAACGGCTCAATCATTGGTGGACCCTACAATGTAATTATTGTCGGATCGAGAAAACGACAAAAATATTTTATTGAAATAACGGCGGAAGTTTTACCGTTGACATCTTGTTGAACTACTTTCGGTAGTAAAAAGTACGATGAATACGTGTGGTTGCATAAAGAGTATAGCGGTATTGATTATTGATGCTTATGTGAGAAGTCACCGGTTTGATTCCATTATTATCGATTAATAATATGAATTATTATAGCGATAATGGACGTTTTGTTTTATTCGTATTATTAACGTAATAAAAGCGAAACATCTTTTTATAAAAGCAGAATACTTTATTAAAGTTATTCTATAAATAGAATATATTATATTTTATTATACGTAGTGTTTTGCATAGTGTTGCATAGTGTTTGCATAGTAAAATGTTTTTATATAAATAGAATATATGATATTTTATTTAAAAGATTTTGCTTTAAATATGGACCGTCGATTAAAGTAAATCAATACGGACCGATTAATGGATTAATTACTATGCATTCTATTTTCCTATAAATAGAAGCTCATTCCTTCATTATTTTCTTACTTAATTTCTTTGAAACTCAGAGAGAGAAATTATAGAGAGAAGCTATAGAGAAAATCTATAGAGAGAAAGAAGAAAAGTATTCCGCTACTTCACTTTTCCGATATTCAGGTTCTTCAAGGTAAAGGATATTATTTGTTGTATCTCGTAAGGGTGTTATTCTTCTTATTCATGAAGAGAACTTACATTATTCCATTCTTTATTATTCATTGGAATAACTTGTATATGGCGATACCCTATACTTGGTGAAATCCTCTCGTTATTCCATTCTTTATTATTACATTGGAATAACTCAGATATCGTGGCATACCTATCATGATCTCGTATCGTGGTTTACCCTATACTTGGTGACATTCTTCTATTATTACATTGGAACATCACATGCTCGTGTGTTTTACACGGACGGTTAATCTTTATTATTATACATTGGAACATCACATGCGTGTGTTTTACACCGGACTGGTTCCGTCTTTATCATTTCATTGGAATATCCTATCTCATGTGTTTTACACCGGATCTGGTTCCATCTTTATTATTACATTGGAACATCCGCCGATGTGAATTTCACCGACTGGTTCCGTTATTATTATTACATTGGAATAACTTTTGTACATCTGCAAAGTACCGCATGCGTGGTGATTTCCTTTGTTATTCCATTCTTTATTATACCGGTTAGTTAAAACTTTGACTTTTATACTCCATGAAATTAGTAGAATATTCTTGATATTTGCGTTTCATCCGATATCTTTTCATGGAAATATTCTTCTCGATCATTCTTAAATTTTACTCTACAAAAAAAGATCTTGTTGACAATTTGACGTTATTAATTCTCGGATAAAATAATTCTTGAACTTGTTTTATTGAATTATTATGTCATTATCATCATCCTCATGTTATAATATGTTATCTTTTGGCTTACAAGATAGATGAACTTAGTATGATTATGACTGGGGATCATTCGGTATAATCGTGGCTTGTTATAAATGATGTGATAAAAGTTCTCGGTGGCACGTAATGCATGGTGATGGATAGTTTTTGGTATGATTATGACGGGGTGATTCGGTATAGTCGTGACCATTGATAATTTGATGAAAATCCTTGGCCGTGGTACGGGGATGATTAGATATTATGGTTTATTCATTAAACTGAGTCTTAGTGATAAATGATGTGATAAAAGTCCTCGGTGGCACTGTAATGCGATGATGGATAGTTTTTGGTATGATTATGGCCAAGGGGTGATTGGTATAGTCGTGACCATTGATAATTTGATGAAAATCCTTGGCCGTGGTACGGGGATGATTAGATATTGTGGTTTATTCATTAAACCGAGTCTTAGTGATAAAATTGATGAAAACCTTTAAAACCTAAAAGATAGTAGACTTTATTTTCTACTTGACTCTTTTAATGGATTGCGATATTCACTGCTTGATTAAACCGGTTGTCTATTGTATTTTATCGGTTTAACATTGTTGAAGACTAATGATAATTTATTCTGTATTATCTTAGTCATAATATTTCTTACTGGGCTAGTTGAGCTCACTCTTTCTTTCACTGTTCTCTTCAGGAAATGAGAATATAGCTGGGACGAGTCGGGAAAAAGAGTGATGGTCCCGAAGATAGCATTAGTAGTCCTCACTATTCTGTGAAATAGTGTGATAATAGTTGTAATGAGGACTCCTTTTGAGTTTGTATAATATCTAGTAGACAATATTTGTATTCAAACTCACAGTTTATGTAAGTATTGTATACGGCAGTTATATTAAGTAAGTTGTATTTGAATTTATGTACCATGTAAGTGGCGACCCAAGATGGGTGACGTATACCTAATTTTGGGGGCGTCACAACCACTCACGGTAAATCAAATTCATAAGGACACACCTGACAATAAGGCTGACATCGAATGGCCAGCGAGTCCAACCGAACCTCCTTACTTCGGTGCATTTTGTTTACCACTCGCGGTAAAGCAAAATTAAAAGGACTATGGAATTTGTTTACCACTCGCGTTAAATCAAACCCATGAGGACACTCCTGCCGAAAAGGCTACCATTGAATGGTCAGCAAGTCCACCCTGTCCTCCTTACTTCGGTGCATATTGTTTACCACTCGCGATAAAACAATATTAAAAGAACTATGGAATTTGTTTACCACTTGCGGTAAGACAAATTCATAAGGACACTCCTACCGATAAGGCTACCATCGAATGGTCGTCACGAGTCCACCCGAATCCTCCTTACTTCGGTATGAATTTAGGACCAATAGGAAGAAGATCAATTGTGAAAAAGTGAATCTTTTATTGATGATGAACCACCATTTACAGACTTTCGATAAACTGACTCGATCTCTACTGAAAATATTTCCGAAGTCTACCAGCATGCCAAGTATTCTTGATCTCTAATCCGTCCAATGCCTTCAACCGATAAGTTCCTAGCTTTGGTACTTCAATTACTTCATACGGCCCTTCCCAGTTCGGCATCAGCTTTCCCATATTCTGAGGTGTAGATGCTTCGACTTCTCTAAGGACGAAGTCCCCCACTTCAAATCTACGAAGCTTAACCCCCTTGTTGTAATGCTTGGCTACTCTCCGCTGATAAGCTACTAACTTGATCAAAGCCACCTCTCTGACTTCTTCCAGCAGATCCAAGTTGACCTTCAGTCCGTTATCATTGTAGATCTCTTTGAACTGACTAACCCGAAGACTTGGAGATCCAATCTCAACTAGGATTAAGGCATCCAATCTGAAAGGTGAATCCCCTATGGTAGTCCTCGGTGTAGTCCGATAAGCCCATAACACGCTGAGCAGCTCCTCTGGCCATCTTCCTTTAGCCTCGTCCAATCTGCGCTTAATTCCATTCAGCAGCGTTCTGTTGGTCACCTCGACCTGCCCATTCTACTATGGATGAGCCACCGAAGTCTTCTTGTGCTGAACTCCCTGCTTTTTCAGAAATCTTTCAAACTTCGACCCACTTAATGGCGCCCAGTTGTCGATATCACTACTTTAGGAATTCAAACAAAACACTACTGAGACTCTTCATGAACTTCAAGCATTCTTGTTCTATTATTAACCAAGTGGCTTTGCTTCTACCCGTTTGGTCATATAATCGATGGCAACTATAACAAAACCGACCGACCTTTAGCTTTCTAAGAATGGACCCAGATATCTACCCCCAGACAATGAAAGGGTATAGGAGATAAGATCGAGTATAGCTCTTACGGTGGGTGATGTGGGACTCAATTTGTTGGTGACATTTTCACACTTCTTCACATACTCCGTAGCTTCTTTGAAGATTGTAGGCTAGTAGTACCCCTGCCGAAACACTTTGTAGGCTAATGACTTAGCAACCATATGGTCACTACAAATACCCTCGTGAACTTCTCGAAGAGCATATTCAGTTTCGAACGGGACCAAACACTTCAACAATGGTGACGAAAATGCCCTTCGATAAAGATCCCCATCAATAAGAAAGAAGTTTGGCACTCTTGTACTTGATCTTCTTTGCCAGCATCTGATCCGAAGGAAGGACGCCATCTGCCAGATATTCAATGTATGGAGTCATCCAACAGTTAGAGCGTTCAATGCACATCACTGCTTCATGCTGGATACTCGGCTGCTTCAGAACCTCCAAATATACTGACCCATCAAAAATGTTAGCATCCATAGTGGCCAGCTTCGACAATGCATCAGCAATGGAATTGTCGTTACGCTCTATACCCTGAAACTCATAGGAGACGAAATATTGAAGCCGATCTTTCAACTCTGCCAAATACTTGATCATTCTTGTTCCACGAGCTTCATAATCTCAGAACACTTGCTTGACGACCAACTGAGAGTCACTATAAATGATTAACTTCTGAACCTCCAGACTCTTCGCTAATCGGCCCCCCTCGCTAGCTTCGCTTCATTTTCCGCCTCGTTGTTCGTTGCTTTCGAACCCAAATCACGGCTCTCTTGACTGAATCCCTCCGAACTTGTCAAAATAATCTCTGCTCCACTGACATCCGCGGTAGAAGACCCATCTGCATACAACGTCCATGAGTTCTAACTGTGCTAAAGAACTGCAATTGCTCGATCGGACGTTTCACCACGGCATTTCAAAGATTCGCGCTTCGGAGAACGAACATTCCACCATGAAATTGGCCAAAGCTTGACCTTTGATAGCAGTTCGAGGATGATACTCAATAAAAAATTGAGATAATTCCATTGTCCATGCTGTTAGTCTCCCCGAAACTTCTGGCTTGCTCATCACCTTCTTCAGCGGTTGATCTGTTTAGACGACCAGGAGTCAACCTTGAAAATATTGCCGAAGCTTTCGACTAGAAATTATCAAAGCAAAGGCAAATTTTTCAATATTTGGATACCTGGTTTCAGCATCTCTCAGGACGTGACTAACATAATAAACCGAATGTTGCTTCCCCCCTGCTTCCCGAACCAAAACAGCTCCTACTGCCAACGAACTAGCCGCCAGATATAAATACAAAGTCTCAGCAGGAGCAGGTTTCACCAATAAAGGAGCCGAAGACAAATACGTCGTTATGCCTTGGAAGACGTCTTCACATTTCGAAGTCCACTGGAACGTCTTTGCATTCTTCGGTCCCTTCAACGTATCGAAGAATGGCAAACATCTCTCTGCCGATTTGGACATGAACCTCCTCAAAGCTGCAATCCTACCAGTCAGACGTTGAATGTCTTTGAATGACTAAGGAGTCTTCATGTTTAGAATAGCCTGGATCTTCTCCGGATTGGCTTCAATGCCCCTTTGACTGACCAGATAACCCAGGAACTTCCCCGCACCGAGGCCAAAGGTGCACTTAGTTGGATTGAGTCTTAACTTGTGATGACGGACCGTCTGAAAGCATTTTTCAAGATCATCCAAGTGCTTTTGAACGATCATGTTCTTCACTATCATGTCATCCACATATACCTCTATGTTCCTTCCTAGCTGCTTTTGGAAGACAAAGTTCATCATTCTCTGGTAAGTGGCTCCAGCATTTATCAGGCCAAAGGTCATCTTCTTATAGGCATACACCGAACGGTGTGTGATGAAAGCTGTCTTCAGAATGTCCTCCTTGCACATAGATATTTGATGATAACCTGAAAAAACATCCATAAAGCTTAGTAGTGCATACCCCGAAGTCGCATCAATAAGTTGATCAATGTGGGGCAGAGGATAGAAGTCCTTCGGGCAAGCTTTGTTCAGGTCCGTGTAGTCGATGCAAACTCGCCATTTCCCATTCTGCTTCTGCACCAACATTACATTTGCCATCCACTCTGGATAGTCGATCTCAAAGATGAAGTCAGCAGCTATCAGCTTCGCGACCTCCTCATCAATGATTCTCTGTCGCTCAGGTGCAAAGATCTGCCTTTTTTATCGAACTGGCTTTTTTGATGGATCCACATCCGATCGGTGCTTTCGCAATCTTTCTACCGGTGATTCTGCATGTCTTGTGGCTCCCATGCAAAGATGTCCCGCATAGCAGCGAAGAAGTTCCATAAGGTTCGTTCAGAGAGGTTCCAGCAAACTCGAACCAATCTTCACTGTTTTGTCTCTCTTTCCAAGAACCAGCTCAATCTCCTCTGTCTCCCCTACAGGAATGACCAATGGCTCTGAACTGCTTTCGGTGAACGGCTCGATCTCAATCGCCATGGTTTGTTTCTGTTTACTGACTCTTACTCCCGAGGTAATCACAACATTCCTGTAGCATCGTCTGGCAGATCCAAGTCCCCTGCTACCTCTCCAACTCCATGTACTGTTGGGAACTTGATCTTGAAGTGAGGGATGGAAGTCGCGACTTGAGAGTCATCGAGTAGTCTACCCGGTATGGCGTCAGAAGTTTGAATCTACGTGCACAACATAAAATTTACATGTTATTTCTACCTTTGAGGAGCTATGCGAAGACCATTAGTAGTTCGATAGTGCTGCTGACTTTGGTGAATCGTTCTTTGAAGCCGTATAAGGGGCCTCTGCCTCGAGACCTCCATCTTTCGCCCATCAAGATGCATCATCCGATAAAGCGTGGGCATAAAGAATATCAATGAAGACCTGTTATCAATCATCATTCGTTTCATATCCACCGAACCCACTTGTGCTGTGATCACCAATGCCCCTTCATGGGGTTTGATGGGTTCCGAAGGATAATCTGCATCACTGAGAGATATAACCGTCCCACAAAGCGGTGCGCCGGTCTTCGGGAACACCTTGCCGGACATGATTGAATCCAGAAATCCCCTCATCTTATTCCCTATCAACTTCCCTGTTGTCCCACCGGTTATTACATTAACGACGTGCCTTGGTGGTTGATTTGGAGCGAAAGTCTTGGGGTGAACCGTTTGAACCGTCTGAATAAAGACGATCAACATTACATTGATCTTGTTGTTGATCCTTCCCGGCCACATATTGAACTAACAAACCGCTTTGAACCTTCCTCTCCACAAAGTCTTTCAAATTGCAATACTCATTAGTGTTGTGACCTGCAGCTTGATGATAGCCACAATATTTTCGAGCATTTCCTTGTCCCGTCTTGAGAGTGTCGCGAGGTGGTTCAAAGAATGGCTGGTTCCTGATCTGATCCAATATCACCGACCTATCCGTGTTCAGTTTGGTGTAAACCTTATTCACCTTCTGGGCAGGAGCAGGTGGACGATTACTTCCCTGTCGCCATGTGTTGTTGTACTTCTTCGAGCTGCCCTCTGGCCGATCATTATACCCTCCCACCTTCTTTTAATTGCATTCAGCCCTAGAAGTATCAGCCTCCTTCATTCGGTCTGAAGAAGGACGTTTCAGGCTATTCATAGCCTCATCCACTACAATATAGCCTTCGGCTTTATCAAAGGCTTCGGCCAAACTCTTCGGATGGTGAAACATCAGCTTTTTCACCAACTTCTCCGATTTCACCAAGTTTAACCCATTCTGAAACAACCCCACAGCTTAAAGATCATTGAGGTCAGACACTTGGCCAACGGCTTCTTTGAATCGCTTCACATACAGGCCTAGAGACTCATCAGAAAATTGTCGGACTTAGGCCAAAGAACCCGTAGGCTTTCCCCTCCTTCGGTTGCTCCCAAAACGAGCATGGAACTTTTCACACAACTCGGACCATGAAGATACTGAATCTGCAGGCAAAGTCCCCATCCACTGCCTCACATCCTTCCTCAACGTTGTAACAAACGTGTGGCACTTGGAAACATCGGTGAAATCATAGTAATCTATCAGCCGGTCGAACGCCTGGCTATAGTCATAAGGGTCTCCAGACCCATCGTAACTCTCCATGTGGGGCAACTTCTTGGTGGTATCTGCCTTCTCCTTAAGAATATCCGAGGAAAATGGGGATGCCTTCTTTCCCGGATCCTTCACTCGTTGAACCTCAGCTAACTGCTTCCGGAGCTCCTTCAACTCCTTCACCAAGAAATCCACACCTTTTGGTTGTGAAGAGACTTCTTTCTCCTGAACAACCTTCTGCTTCTGAATGGATCGACCTCCTCTATCTGACCCTACTACCTTCGTTGGACTCCTGGATCTACTCCGGCGTGCAACTTTATCCTCATGATGAGAATATTCACGTTGATGCTCTCTCCTTCTACTCTCAGGTGCATACTCTCTCACCGACTCTCTCATGCGCCACCATCTCGACCTCCGAGAGCAGGTGACAACAAGTGCTTTCTTTGATACCTCAGGAGTTCTGCTTCTTGATCTCCTTCTCTCCTGAGGACGACCCCGAGACTCGTGCACGGAATGCTCCGGCTCCTTCCCCTCCCGATATTGCACATCCTTATGCCTACTACGCCTTTCGGACTGAATATAGGTGGACACTTCGTCCTTCAGATCGGCTATCCGAAGCATCTGCATGACTATATCCTCCCTTTGCTTCAAAAGAATTTCTAAAGCTTTATCTACTTCTTCTGTCATCTTCGCCAACTTGGTAGCTTTGTCATCTCGACCACTTTCTTTGGTGAGTTCTAGGTGGTGAACCCTCCACCCGCCGATCTTGGTCACGGTCTTTATCATCGTGACACTGACCTCCCGTCGGCTCCATCGTGAGCTCTCGAGCGAGAACCCTTGGAAACACGTTTGGGCGGTGCTCTCACTCTCATGAGCACTCTTTGAAGGACCCAGACGATCCTTATGTGAAATATGTTGGACAGACGAGCTCGCGACGCCTTTGGTACGTCCTTCCGATGTATCTCTACTCCTCACCATCCTTTCCAGGCGTAGAACAAATGAAAGTTGTGATTGAAAACTTCAATGACACTAGAACGCGACCCTCCTTCTAGCTTGATGTTAACGCCAAGATCTTACGCCACGTCCCAATCACGTAAGACGTCCGATCCCGCCTGACACTAAACACGATCAACACTAAAAGCAGCGACGACTGGCCGTCGTCGGGGATAGCTCGAGCGTGAGAGTCGGTCTGAGCGATCGCGAGGTTAACAATGGAGGATAAAATATCTAGTGGTATTGAGAGAGATAAAATTATCAGTTGTATGTGTGTACCTTTTTCTTGAAGACTTCCTTGCTATGTTATACTCTCGGACCAGCCATCGTACACCTACTACCGTCCGACAACCCCCACTCCTCCATGATCTCTGCCGATTGCATGCAGTTGTCACCTTTTTCTTACCTTTTATATCTGTAAATTAACTATAATCCCATCCACATTAATGATCTGCAGACTTTTGGTCAACAACCTTCCTTTTTCATCATTACAAGTCAAAGATGGAGATATTAAGATATCTAATGGGTCGATCCAATCGATCCGACCCGATCTTATAAAGACTTAATGAAATAAGATAATGGCTAGGCCCAACAAACTTTTGGACCCAATAATGGGTTAATCTAAATTGACAACCAAATAAATAAAGTACGTCAATCCATTCGGCCCAATATATGAGATATTACGACCCAACAACATTAATAAAAAAAGGGTAAAATAGATATTATATTTGTTCAAATTAATTTATTCAAAAATAACTTATAAGTCATTTTTAAATTAATCATAAATAATTATTTATTTTTTTAACTTAAAACTCAACTTATAAGCTAAAAAATAAGTGACAAATACTTTAACAGTGAATAATAATTTGACCAACTTATAAATTATTCCCGATTAGACTAATTGTGACCCATACAAAGAATATTAGGTTTGATTTTGGGGTATGTTTATAGATGGGGTTTCGAAGAATGGATTGTTTGGACGAAATTGAAGCTTGATGGTGTCCATTTTGTTTGTGTTTTCTTTGTTGGGATCAGCAGGATCATCGACGACTGGTCGAGCATTCAATCATCTCATAAAATATTGTTAGAATATTTTATATGAATTTCACATCGAATAAATTTAAGAGTGTAGATAAATTAACAAGTATGGTAAAATCTCAACCTAATGAGTTAATATTTTAAATAAGAAGATAATCTAAAATGCTTATTGGTCGTACTACTCTAGAGGAGTCGGGCCTTGTGATTGGAGATTGTAAGGATTCGTGAACCATATGAGCAATTAGCTAAATGAGTAATTTGAGTTCTGAATTGTTTTGGTTCCTATAAAATAAGGTATGATTACTGATTGAGTATTAATAAAAAACTATAATATGAAAATATTTCAGCTTTAAAATTTATATATTTGGATCATTTATAAGTTTGAAAGTTCTTTTTACACCTTATGTATAATTCACAAATTCTAAGATTTTGTATTAAAACATTTTATTTATGTTAGATTTTAATCTAAGATTGAGAGGGCTATAATAGAAATATTCGCCCTCTCTATACTACTGCTTCATCTTCTTCTTGTGTGGCAAATATTTTGAATAATACGATGGTAGTTCAAGTTATTGATTTAGTGACGTATAATGACGAAGTACAATATCGACCTTGGGCTAAAGTTCAAGGTGTCTGGGATTTAGGCATATTAAAAGTGACAAATTTTTAGGGTCCCTAAGAGGTATTTATGTTATGTATATATATATACCCAAATAAAAGAGCTCAGCCCATATCAGTTCAAATTTAAAGGCCCATAAAAAATTTATCCAATAAAATAGACCCAAATTTCAATGTCTGACTCGTAAATTTTAAATTAGGAAGGCCCTTTTTTCATATTACACCTATACGTTCAGGAAAATTTCTTAGTTTTTTTTATGCCTATCTTAATAGCAATTCACAAAAGGCCTATTTTTTTGTTGTCGTTTTAAGCTTTTAAAAACTCAGAACCGGCCTTGACGAAGTAATTGTTAAAAAAAAGGTATAAAATAATTTGTATGTTGTTATAATCATTGGACATGAATTATCTACTATTTATTTTTGATGAAAGTTCAGATCACCATCTGAGATTTGGGATCTTTTCTACTTAACCACCTGTAGTCAGTAAATCTACATTTAAACTTCTGACTTTTTAAATTAAAATAAATAAATACTTTCCGTCTTAACTCTATTACTTGAATTGGCTAAAGACTTAATTACCCCTCCCAGCTTCTTCTCCCTTCTACTGCATAATCTACTTTTTCTCTGAAACTAAAAACTTGAACTCAAGGAAGTAAAAATGTCGTCTTTAGCACCGAAGAAGAACTACCGCTGCGCTCAATCTTTGCAGTAATTCTACAACGGTGGACCCTATGCCATCTCCGGTGACGGATCTTTCATTGTTTGTGTCTGCGACGACGGATCCGAAAATGGATTAAATAATAATGCAAAATTTATGAAGAATAATACAACTATTATTAAGTTGACCGATCGATCGATCGAGAAGCTTTGACATATTCCAGCTGTATATAATATAATATATAAAAGTTACTACTACTAAATACAAAAACAGAGATTAAATATATTGGTTACTCACGAGAATATATGCAGGAATGTTTTAAGCAATTTTTGTACCAGTAATTTTTAATTAAGGCCGGCTATCTGACAACTCTTTAAAGGTTCATAAATTGTCTGTAATAGGAAAAGTATCACGTTAACATACACAAAATTAAAATACTAATATTTTTATATAAATTTCTCAAACATAAGTATGAAATTTATTATTTATGTAAAAATATTATTTTTATATTCAATTTCATAATATACACGATATTTAATAATATAATTTAAAAAATTATTAATATAAAAGCGCACACGCATCATTCGCCCCACCTAACCTGGGCTCAGCAGTGCAAAACAATTCGTTTTCGAATCCACTTCTCGGCTATGGTTCTATATGTATTGATTTGGAGAGAGAAAATGGGAGGATACCTGTGGACATCATCGGTGTTCGATTCCAAGACGGGGCAGATATTATTGATAGCTCTCTTTGTAATGATCGCTTTATTTTACGCCGGAACCCTATTCTCTCACAATTCTTCCAGTTTTGTTCCTCAACAATTCTCCTCCTCCACCACCACCACCAATTCTTCTTCTTCTTCAACATTCCCTGAGCCTGGTTAGTACTCTCTCTGTATATCAATAGTAGAATGTCTTTTAAAAACTAAGAGGAAGAAAAAGGGATATTTCAGACATTTATCGGGTTTTTTTTTAATCTTTACGGCCCTTTTCATGCGCTTTTGACGTCTGATATACATGTACAGTTGAGTTGGATGAAAAATGTGACGTTTTACTTCAACTCAAAAAATTGAGAGATTAAATATAGTTTTACTGGTGGTTTAGTGGGAAAGACTCCAAATCTCATGTGTTGATTTGAATTTTACCCTTTATATTTTGATAAATTTTTTTGTATAATATTTTTTTTATAAGTGTAGCAATACTCAAAAATATTTCTGATAGCGAATAAAGGGAAATGTGACGATCAAATACTAGTCAATTTTTTTTTTTAATAATATCATATGGGGAATTGGGCTTTTAGAGAAGTTGACAATTGATATTTTTGGGTCCTTTACATAAGTATACAATATTTAGAAAGTAATTACACTATTAGTGTATTTATAAAATATTTACATAATTAATACACTTTTTTATATTTTTTTACAATATTAGTGCAATTAAGATTTCTTAATTTAGGTAATTAGTATAGGATTCAATTCATAATAATAAGGAACCCTAAAATCAAGGAGAAATAACTACCATAATTAATAATTCAAATATCTTGGATCTAACAAACAAAACAAATTCAAATTTAAAAATAATAATTAAAATTCAAATATTCAAAGTTTGATAACGTCATCTTCCTCCTCCCTTAAATCAATTTATGTTCCTCCTCCACTTCATTGCAAGCTTCAACACCATGGACGCCTTGACGCCATTTGCGCCATTATTACGACGAATGTTGATTTAGTCCGAGAAATTAAAAGGAGAAAAAAGATAAATTTTGAATGCGGTTGGTATCCAAATATTTATCAAAGGTAACCATTTTAGTTTTTGTAGAGTAGCCAAGAGAAATTTCAAGTGGGTTGGTAACCAAAACTTTCAAAGCTAACAATTTTAGTTTTTGTTGGTTACATTTGTATTAAAGTTTAGTTACATTAATCGCACTAAAAAAAAAAATCTATAATAAATTTTTATAATTAATTGGTAATGATAATAAAAGCTGAATTAGTTACGCTTTGTATTAAGGTTTGGCTATTAATTAATATATAAAAAAAAAATCTACAATAGATTTTTTTAATTAATTAATAACCCAATAAAACTAAATTGGTTACATTTGTATAAAGTGTTAGCTATACCAATCGCACTATTAAATAAAAAAATATATAATAGATTTTTTAAAATAAATTAGAAACCAAAAATAACATTGAATTAGTTACTTTGTATGGAATGAATGTACCAACCGCATGTCTGCATGAAAAACTAAATCTATATTAATGAGGTTCTTTGCAAAACACGAGAATCGACTTTAGAACCTCATGATGAGATGTCTTTGCTCCTTTTTCTTCTTCAAAGATAGTTTGCATTCGGTGGGTACAATGAGAATGAGATAGGTAAATAAGCTGGGAGGAACGAGGGGATTACTGGTGAAATTTTGTCTTGGGATGCAACACTTTCTTTGGAATCTTCAATCATTTCATTCATTTCATGTTGTGTGTCTTCCATGGATTCATAATCCGTCTAGAGACAGAGATTCAATGAAGGCAGAGAATTCATGTTATCTGTTTCTATTGCTTGAGGAGGGGGCATGAACTCGGTCGCATTTCAAGAGAACATATATATATATATATATATATATATATATATATATATATATATATATATATATATATATATAGAAAGAATACGTTGAATGAAAAGAAGGACGATGACTAAATAATGCAGTTGTTATAGATGAGGAGAGAGAGAAGAAGCCATGTGAATAACTAATCCTTAAATTAAGGAATCCTAATTGCATTCTAATTCCATAAATTAAGGAATACTAATTGCACTAATATTGTAAATAAATATAAAATATATTAATTGTGTAAATATTTTATGAATGAACTATTATTGTAATTATATTTAAAAATGTAATAGAATATGTAATTGTACCTATTTTTTGTGTGTTGTTCAATTCTTTTCTCTTTTATTCCGGTGGATCATTTGAAATTATTGTTAAAACTTTTTATGGCCCATATTATGCTCCAGACTTATGGGCTGTGGGCCTTCTTACATATAAGCAAATAAATAAAGGCCTGCTTTAGGAGTTAGGAGGTCCTTGGAATCTGCCTACCGTGTTAAAATCACAAAAAAAAGTAAAGAAAAAAGAAAAACAGGCAGAGAGTATGCTTATCCTATCCTCTATCAATTCTGCGCGAGGCGTGAGCATTCTTTTTCAATTTATAAAGCCTACTTAGTCATGCATTAATGGTAACAAGTATCATGTCATCTCATATTCTAAAAAAAAATCTGATCCATTTATTTAATTTGTGAGAAAGTAGTCCTCAACTTCTTAATTTTTGCATATGTCAACCGGTTGGCAGTATTACTATTCTAATAATTATAATTTTTATAGTTGGTCAACTGATTGAATGACTTGAATTAATTATCTTTTCTTTTACTTTCATGCCTCTCCCACAAATACTACATTGCCTGCCGCTAGAGGCTATAGCGGCAGGCAGTGTAGCAATTTTACAAACATGCCCCCTCTGTTCCAATATAAGTTAACTTAATTGATGGAACTTAATGGAACGGAGAGGCAGGATTGTCGTTACAGCCTCTAGCTGCAAGCTTTGTAGTATTTTATGGAAGGAGCATGGAAGTAATTAATTGTTGTCACTACAAGTCTTCGTTACTATCGCTACAGGATGTAACGTCAGAGAAGAAAAATATTATGATTACTGGAATAGTAATCTGAACAATCGATTTTCATAGATTAACACCCATGTGTATATATACTGCTGAGCTCCTACTGTGAATCCTTAATTTATGATTAGCTTACTCACTTATCCAGATTGCTACGTTACATGTTCTGTAATAAATCTTTATAATTTAAAGTTGAGAGATAAAAAAAGCTATTGCTTGTATGAACTTGCTGCCTCTTTTTTTTTTTTTTTTTTGTATGAATGGGACTGCAAATACTTTTTATTAATAGTGAGAGAACTAAAATTATATTTAATACTTTGGGTAATATTGAAAATTAATACTTAAAATTCTAAAACGTCATGTATCGTAAGAGCTAGTACTCGAATTCCTTGTGATACTCTTTAACGTGTTGCCTGTAGGTAGGTATGGAAGTTAATGCATGCTTTTTGTACTGATGGGAAAAAGGCATGTTAAAGTGAGAAATGGTTAATGTAATAATCAGTTCATTTACCAGATTGCTATGAGTTTTTCCTTTCCACTCTCTTTTAACCTAATGAAATGGCTATCTACTCATCCTCACTATCTTCTCATATGAATCAAGTATTATTTAATTTTATATATAAAAAAATTAATGAAAAAAATGAATTGAATAAAAAAAGAACAGAAAAAATTTGTACATGATTTTGTCCACTCTTTTCCCCCGCGTCTCCCACCTATATATATATATATATATATATATATATATATATATATATATATATGAACCAACATAGTGGTAGTATTGGACAACAAAAGAAATATACATGGACAGAATGGAGAGCCAACACCAACTACCACAATCCCAGCAACAAGGCAAAGGCACCAGCTTTCAGAGGACTTGCTTCAATGGCCTCAATGCTCTATCAGGTAGCTAGCTAGCTAGGTTTATGGGATTTATGTCACTTAGTCGATATTAAAATTCATGTCCATAATTATCTAAATACACAGCCAATATGTCCAAACTCTCTATATAAACAGCAGCCAAGAACTTTCCAAAGCAGAACAAATGTTTTTATTTTTTATTTCTAAAAAATTATTTATATTGGGAAATAGGACAAACTCATCTACCGTTAAACAGAAGCCAAGTTATTTGTGAAGGGTTTTATTTAGTTTTAAATTCCTGTTAGTTAAAACAACTGAATCAATCTCTAATTCTTGGCCACTAACAAGCTGAACCATGTTTTTCGAGAACATCTTAATTTATTCCAGGAACCACCTCAATATCGTGGAATCGAATTTGAGCTCCAATGGACCAATTGATGGCCTTTTTAGACCATAAATATCTGTATTTCTAAGAATAAACCATGCCAATACTAGTAAAAACATATCAACCAGCCAAAGGGGTAGCCGCTTCATCAGCATCATCATCATAGCCAATTCAAATGTTGATTTCCAAAAATCTCTCTCGGCAATACATGTACCTAAAGACAAACAAAAATTACTCATTAGAATAATCCCAACTTCGTATTCATTTTTTAAACTTAAATGGGAATGTTAATTACAAAAATATATTGATAACTCACCTATATCAGGATATGTTCTTGGCTGCTGATTATATACTATTTTTGTGTTCCTCAGGTGTTGGAATTCTATCCATTCCATATGCACTTTCTGAAGGAGGATGGTTGTCATTAATTATTCTTTTTGTGGTAGCCCTTCTCTGTTGTTACACGGGCTTACTTTTACAACGCTGTATGGATTCTGATCCTATCATCAAAACATATCCTGATATAGGAGAGCTGGCATTTGGAAACAAGGGAAGAGCATTGATATCAACTTTCATGTATCTTGAGCTCTACTTAGTTGCCGTAGAGTTTCTTATTCTAGAAGGAGATAATTTGCATAAGTTGTTTCCGGATGTAAATTTCAACCTTGCCGGACTAAAAATCGGAGGAAAACAAGGCTTTGTTCTACTCACAGGTCTAGTAATATTGCCTACAACATGGCTAAGAAGTTTAGGATTGCTGGCTTATGTTTCTGCTGGTGGTGTTTTCGCTTCTATTATTCTGGTCTGTTCTGTTTTTTGGGCTGGCACGTTTGATGACGTGGGATTTCATGAAGAAGGAAGGCTTTGGAACTGGAAGGGATTACCTACCGCTATAAGCTTGTTTACCTTTTGTTATTGTGGCCATGCAGTGTTTCCCACAATCTGCAATTCAATGAAAGATAGAACCCAGTTCCCCAAGGTAAGAAATGTTACCAAGTAATTTATATACTTTCTTCCCCTAAAATTATGTTTGTGGCACTGTGACTCCACATTCCAGACACTTTTTTTTTATCTCGTTTAATACTTTTCAATCTTATTAACATAAAGCCAAAACATGGCATGAAAATCTACACAATCACACTTCCTTAAATCTCTTAACTCCAAAAACCTAACTTACGTTCATAGGCCTTTTCACCCTATTAGTAGTTATAACCAATTCATCAGTAGTGTTTCTCAATCCAAACAGACCTACCATCAAACATAGTGTACATTTATGAATGCTTAATTCTAATAATACATGTGATTAAATGGTAAGGATATGGAACACATGGGGAGATCTAATAAAAAATTAGTATATGGTAGCCCATCTGTTGACACGTCCCAAAAACGCAGTAAATCGGGATGAACTGAATGCTAAAGTTAATAAGGCGAAGTTGCCTTAAATTAGCATGGCGGACTTCATTACGTGCCAAAAAGTATCTCCTTTCTTGGTAACTTTCCATGAGTTGCCATTATTCTCCAAGCACTTAAATTAATATGTCTAAAGATTGTCTGGTTCTTGTGACTCAAATTGCAGGTGTTGCTTGTCTGCTTTGTTCTGACCACCATCAGCTATGGTTCAATGGCGGTTCTAGGCTATCTTATGTATGGAGAGAATTTGATGTCACAAGTAACTCTGAATCTTCCCACTAGAAACATAAGTTCAAAAGTAGCCATTTATACAACACTGATCAATCCCATCACAAAGTATGCCATAATTGTTTCTCCAATTAACACGGCTATTGAAGACACGTTTCCATTTCGTAAAAGTAGAATGATAAGTCTCCTCACAAGGACAATTTTAGTTATCAGCACTGTTATGGTTGCACTAGCCATTCCGTTTTTTGGCTACGTTATGGCATTTACCGGTGCATTTTTGGGCACAAGTGTCTCAATGTTATTCCCATCCATTTTCTACTTGAAGATCAACAGAACTGCTCGAAAGTTGGGGGCTGAATTGGTGATTATTATGATTATTTTGGTGACTGGGGTAACTGTTGCTGTGGTGGGTACCTACACTTCTCTAACCGGGATTGCTAGACATGCACAACCATAAATGTTGCTCCGCCTGAAATTGCATGTTGATCATAAAAACAGCAACTCTTCTGTAGGTGGCTTTTTTGGTTATTTGATTTTGACAACTTTCTCTCACCATCACTGTTCGCAGTTAATGAAACACAAGTTTCATGTTTTTCGATTAAACAAATAGATTAAAGTTCACAAGAATTTTACTGAATCTTTTTCAGCCACTAAGCAAAAGGATTAATTCCTATGATTCACAAGTTTATAAATTAGTACCGAGTCAGAGATGGAGCCAAAATTAAATTTTAAATTATGCACTACATAAGCAAACAAATAATAATTGAAGCATCCACTTCTGAAATATTTTAAGAAGTTTATCTAAACTAAAGAAGTTTACTAATTATGTATACACCTCAAACCCCCCAAATGATATTTACTTATTATATATACAACCATCTTTGCCCAGCCCCTAGCCTCACCCTTCTCCCCAAAAAATAATATTTACTGATTATGTATACAGTCCACTCGCCCCACCCCCACCCCCCCCCCCCCCCCACCTCACCCTCACCCTCACCTCCAGTACCCTTTTCAAAAAAATAATATTCTGTAATTATATATACACCTCACCCCCACCTTGCCTACCCCCAACCTAACATTGATCTGCAATTCAATGGAAGATAGAAGCCAATTCCCCAAGGTATATAAGAAACGGTACCAATTAATTTATATTCTTTCTTCCCATAGAAATATGTTTGTGACATTGTGCCTCCTCCTCATTCCAAGTACTTTTTTGCCAAGTATTTAGATAAAGAAGTTATATCAAAACAGCATAGTGGATTTCATGATGATGAGGCATCATCATGCTTCAAGCACAATAACTAATATATAAAAATGTTACTTTTTTTCCCTGTGACTTGAATTGCAGGTGCTGCATGTCTGCTTTGTTCTAAGCACCATCAACTATGGTTCAATGGCGGTTCTAGGCTATTTAATGTACGTACGGAGAAAATTTGATGTCGCAAGTTACTCTGAATATTCCAACTAATTAAAAACATAAGTTCAAAAGTAGCAATTTATACCACACTGATCGATATATCCTGTTGGGTCGTGATATTTCTTTCTATTGGTAGAATGGATTAGGCTCTACGTATTCGATTAGTTCATTGGGTCTTCACTATTATTGTGTGTTGACATTATTGGATCTAATACTTTATTATCTTTGTTAAGTCCTTCTAATATCGGACCAAATCGATTGGGTCAACTCATCATATATTTAAGTATCTACATCTTTGGCCGGTGATGATGACAAAGATATGGGTGGTGATATCTTCATGGCATTAATAAGGATTAGACAAGTTGGCGGTGGTGGATGAGAGGGATGGGATTAACAGTGTCGGGAAGGTTAGTGGCACGATAAACCGTGTCTGTAGTATATCATCATGAGGAGGTCTTTCACTGGCGAGTGCGTCTTCATTCATAATCTCATACACGAGAGAATTATTATCTCTCTCAATACACTAGACATTACATTCCTCCATTGGTTAACCTTGTGAACACGTATCTCGACTCTCTCGCTTTGAGTTATCCCAAGCGGACCCGTAGTCGAAGCTTTTGGTGTCTTCTCGTCGTTTTATCGTAATGCGGGATCGTAGCGTCTTACGTGATTGGGGCGTGGCGAAGATCTGGCGTTAACATTGGCGCTAGAAGAAGGGCCTTTTCTAGTGTTCTTGAGCTATCAATCATAATATTTCGGTTGTTCTACGCCGGAAGTTATGGCACCAATCGGGGGTTCTCGTTCGAGATCCCACAATGAAACCGAAAGATGGTTGGTCTTTGTTCTTTGACAAAGAGCATGATCGTACGGTAGAAAGGCAAGTAAAAGGCACCACTTTAGAACTTCGACATCGAAGTGGTCGGTGATGAAGATGGTGGACGAAGCGAGATAGAGCTTTGGAGGTTCTCTTGGAAGCGGGCGAGGATGTGCATTTGTCTTGGGCGAGGATGTAGGAAAGCGAGCGAGGATATAGTTGTCTGATTCTTGGATTGCCAAGTGAGGGACAAAGTGTTCAATTATGTCGATCCCGAAAGATGTGGTACGCGCTAAGGATGGACAACCGTGAGTTGGAAAGTAGTCTATACACTTTGAGGACATGTCTCGAGGTGATCTTCATGACCAAAGAAGACGAAGAACCATATTCACGAGCATCCAGAAGAGGGTACTCCACCCTATTGGTCTTGAGATTATGGTGGAATGAGTAGATGAAGACCCAATGACCATTTTCCTAATTGGCCAAGAGGGTACTTCAGTCTATTGGTCTTGAGGATTATGGTGAAAGCGAGTAGATGAAGACTCAACAACCATTTTCCTAATTGATCGAAGAAGGGTATTAGCCCTATCGGTTTAGGGATTATGGTCGCGTGAGCGAAGAAAACCGATCCGGGGAGCATGCACCTCGAGAATACAAATAAGGCATTACGCCTTGAGTATATCCTCACCAAGTGTGAGAGAGTTTCATCAAGTAGATCCAAAAATCACACTCCAGAGAGTCCCTTCGAGCCGCATACCTGTAGATACTTTTCTTGGAGATGCCGTCTAAAGTTTTGTCGGGTTTGATTGACACACAAAATGCACCCATATTCCTAAGCATCCAGAAGAGGGTACCTCATCCTAGGGGTTCTCGGGACTATGGCACAAGCAGAACGAGGAGCAATTCAAGAATATATTCACCCGAGAATGCTGAAAAAAGGCACTCTGCCTTGAGTGTTCTCGTCGCAATGAAGGACTCGTCACAAGCGAGATCTATAAGCGCACTCTTGGAAATCCGAACACTTGGTAAATATTTCCAAGGTCGGTTGACATTATGGTCGGACAATTCTTTTCGAAGGCGATAATAGTTAAAGAGAAGCGAGGAGTCCGACAAAGCCATTGCAGATTCTTCGGCGTGAAGCGAGCTCGTGGACATTGCATGCAGATGGATATTCTATTTTGGACATCGATCAATGAGGCTATCGAGGGTCGATCACAATAACAATTCCGATTCTTGATGCATTATCGAAGTTGGCTACTACGGATGCTTATAACTTTGATGGCATATGGTGTCATTCCTTGGATCGGATCTTGCGGCTAAAGAAGATCAAGTACAAGAGTGTCGATTTTGCTCTCATTGATGAGAATCTTTATCGAAGGACCTTTTTCGTCATCATTGCTCAAACATTTGGTTCCATCCGGAAGTAGAGTATGTTCTTGGAAATTCACAAAGACATCTGTGGCGATCATTTAACCGAAGTTGTTGGCCTATAAAGCGCTTGGCGAGGATATTCATGAAAGAAGCAGAGTTAAGACGACGGACAAATTTGGTGGCTCATCCACATTCACTTTTTCACTATTGATCCACGGTCCTATTTGTCCTAAGGTCACAATGGTGTAAGGAGGTATAGTAGGACCTGACCATTCGATGGTAGCCCATTTATTTGTTGTTGGCCGTGGTGGTAGACAAATCCTATGTTCTATATTGATTTTACAAGGGTGGTAAGTCAATGGTCACTATTGATCTGGTCCTATTTGTCCTAAGGTCACAATGGTGTAAGGAGGTATGGTAGGACTCATTTGGCCATTCGATGGTAGCCCATTTATTTGTTGCTTGGCGTGGTAGACAAATCCTATGATCTATATTGATTTTACCAAGGGTGGTAAGTCGATGGTCACTATTGATCTGGTCTATTTGTCTAAGGTCACAATATTGTAAGGAGGTATGGTAGGACTCATTTGGCCATTCGATGGTAGCCCATTTATTTGTTGCCTTGACTTGGTAGACAAATCCTATGTTCTATATTGATTTTACCGATGGTGGTAAGTCGATGGTCACAATTGATCCTTATATCTTGATCCTTATATCTTGGTCCTTATATAATTGTTTCACCACGAGTGGTAAACAAATGTCCTTATATACTTGTTCTACCCCGAGTGGTAAGCAAGATTTTGATGGTCTGAGGAGGATCGGTAGAATTCACCTCACACACGTGACCGATCTCACACTTCGGAAGCGATAAGTATACATTAATTTATTTTGTTCAAGTGTTGAGTTCGGTTCATTCAATCTTTATTCATTAAATTCTATCCATTAAATTCAGTTCACTTCATTTCATAAATTAATTGTTATACGCCTTATCTAGTTCATGTCCTAAGTTAAGTTCATACGGATTAATTGATACTGAATTATTGACAAGAAATTTTCACTCAGAAGTAATAAGGCATGAAGTTGATATTTTAATATTAACTGTTCACAACAAGTTAGAATTTTTACAGAAAGTTCTACAGCTAAGGATAATGAGAGTTCATCTTTAGGCTTCTTCCTTATCATCGTCACCATCTAAAGAGTCTAGAAGAGATGGATCTACCTTGGCCCGAGCTTTTTCTTGCCTTTACTTCGGCAGATTTCATATCCTTTGGCATACATATGGGACGATCTTATTGTTCAATTTCGGCGGATTTTACGTATTGCACTGGATCTCCTTACGAAAGTCTTGGTCGATGGCGGACCCAAATCTCTAAGGGCCCAAAGCTCTTTGAGCTCTTCTTGAGCTTCGACGATGTACGGATGCTTTGATCCTTTAGCTTGACAGATCGACATTTATATCGATTGATGACCGATGAGTGGCCTTGGTCGTTTTCGGTTCTTCTTTGACCTTGTCGATATCCTTAGAAGGCATTCATTGTTGAGAAGAACAATGTCAAGGTTGCTTCTTTCCTTTTGCCAAACACAGACTTCAGAATGGCTTTCTCCCTTTGGCATTCCCTTCGGCATTCTCTTCGGTATTCTCTTCGGCATTCTCTTCGGCATTCTCTTCGGTATTCCCTTCGACATTATCTTCGGTATTATCTTCGGTATTCTCTTCGGCATTATCTTCGGTATCCTTTTCGGCTTCTTTGTATTTGGGGCGAAAACACACGAAGACAATGTTTACTTGCAGATGACCAATATTAATCGATCGATTGATTGATGGTCAAATCTCAATTTCCTTTAGTCGATATTTCACTCCTTCACCCATCGGTTCCATGATGGAATTATTGCCGAAACAGATGATCGCCGGTGTGCATACTGACTCGGGCCTAGATTGAAGAGAATGGTTTTTGTGGCGAAAGTTTGGATTGTTCGAGAGGCGGTGAAATATTTGTTGTTGTATGTTAATTTGGAGGGCTCTTTAAATGGACTTCAATCTTAATTTATGTTGCCATTTGATGTTCACCCGAGATGGGCTTGATGGCCGTATTTTGGGCCTTCATTGGTCTTATATTAGTTCCTTTTGTCTGAAGCGATGCCATTTATAGTTTTCTATTAAACCTCTGTTTAATAAAAACTAGAAGCAATGTTGGTCGTGATATATTTCTCTATTGGTAGAATGGATTGGGCCTACATATTGATTAGTCCATTGGGTCTTCACTTTATTGTGTGTTGACATTATTGGATCTAGTCACTTTATTATCTTTGTTAAGTCCTTCTAATATCGGACCAAATCGGTGGGTCGACCCATCATATATTTAAGTATCTACATCTTTGACCGGTGATGATGACAAAGATATGGCTGACTGATATCTTACATGGCATTAATAAAGATTAGACGGTTGGCGTGGTGGACGAGAGGGATGGGATTAACAGTGTCGGGAAGGTTAGTAGCACGAGAAACCAGGTCTGTAGTATATCATATGCAAGGAGGTCTTCACAAGCAGTGCGTCTTCATTCATAATCTACATACACTGAGAGAATTATTATCTCTCTCAATACACTAGACATTACATTCCTCCATTTGGTTAACCTTGTGAACACGATATCTTGACTCTCACGCGCGAATTTATCCCCGACGGACCCGTCGTCAAGCTTTTAGTGTCTTATCGTGTTTACTGTGCAGGATCAGGACGTCTTACGTGATTGAGACGTGATAGAAGATCCTGACGTTAACATATCCCATCACAAAATATGCCATATATGTTTTGAAGACATGTTTCCATTTCTTAAAAGTAGGTTGATCAGTCTCCTCACAAGGACAGGTTTAGTAATTAGCACTGTTTTTGTTGCACTAACCGTTCCATTTTTTGGCTATCTTATGGCGTTCATTGGTGCATTTTTGAGCACAAGTGTCTTCCCATCCATTTTTTCTACTTGAAGATCAACAAAACTGCTCGAAAGTATTTTACTTATTGACGTAGGTGTTGCTGTGATGGGTGCTTACACTTCCGGCATGCACAATCATAATGAATAAAAAAATGTTGCTCCACTTGAAAGTCTTGATTATAAAAGCAGTTGATTTTTGGCTATTTAATTTTGACATCTTTTTCTCACCATCATTATCATTGTTGGTGATTAATGAAACATAAGGTTTCATGTGCACACCTTGATTAATAGTTACGCACCCAAAAAATATGATAAATGGACTAAACTACCTTTAAGAAATAGGAAACCGATTTAAGTTAGTTTACTATCATGATAATTGTTTATAATAAAATCAAATAAATTTGTAACAATTTGAAAGTTTAAGATTTTATAGTCAAAATTAGAAATAATAGCAAAGTATTCTGTGTTTCCTCATTTATTAATTAAGGGTAATTGAGTAAATTTATTGTATACGTGTGTGTGCAACTATTAATTTTGTGTGTACAAATATCAGCAGCCTTAAACAAATAAAACAAACTTCACAAGAATTTTACTGAATGTTTTTCAGCCACTAAGCAAAAGAATTCCAATGATTCACAAGTTTATAAATTAGTAGTCAGTCAGGGGGTAGCCAAACTAAGATTTTAAATTATGCATTAAATAATCAAACAAATAATAATTAAAGCAGACACTTGATTGAAGGGTGCGTACACTTGTGAAATACTACTATTTAATGAAGTGTTTTTTTTTTTTTTTAAATCTAAATCTAAAGAGCCTCTATATTTAAATTTGTAACTACCCTGCTTCTCTGCTGGGTCTGACTCGAGAAATGCGATTGCTTGAGAAATATCAATAGCTTCCCTCCACAACCACACACAGACACATTCTAGCGCCGCAATGTCAATGTCAATTCCAACTCCATTTCCTCTTTCTTACTCGATTTACAATTACACAACCCATTCAAGAAAATCAGACACACAGTTGGGTAACCCTCTCTCTCTCTTGCCCTACTGCACCTCCTTCAAAGAACTCAAGCAAATCCAAGCATATTCCATAAAATCCCACCTCCAAAATGATATCTTTATACTCGCCAAGTTAATTAATTTATGTACTCGTCACCCTACTGCTTCTTCCATGGAGCACGCCTGCCAATTGTTCGACCAAATTCCCCATCCGGATATCATCCTCTTCAACTTCATGGCCCGTGGCTATGCCCGCAGTGACACCCCACATCTTGCAATTATGCTTTTTGTGCAAATTCTCCATTTTGGCATTTTTCCTGATTACTACACATTCCCTTCTCTCCTCAAGGCATGCGCCAGGGCAAAAACTCTAGAAGAAGGCAAGCAAATGCATTGCCTTGCTATTAAACATGGGCTCAACCAAGACATATATGTCTGTCCGGCTCTGATAAACATGTACATTGAATGCACTGACATGGGCTCTGGTCGTTGCATTTTTGATAGAATAGTGGAACCCTGTGTGGTAACTTATAATGCAATTATAACCGGTTATGTTCGAACTAGTCAACCAAACAAGGCTTTATCACTGTTTCGTGAATTACAAGCGAAAAAAATTAAGCCTACAGATGTTACAATGCTTAGTGTGCTTTCATCTTGTGCCTTATTAGGAGCACTGGATTTGGGGAAATGGATGCATGCGTATGTTAAGGAAAATGGGTTTGATCAGTTTGTAAAAGTGAACACTGCACTTATTGATATGTATGCTAAATGTGGGAGCTTGGATAATGCGATTTCTGTGTTTGAGAGCATGGATTTCAGAGATACGCCAGCCTGGTCAGCGATGATTGTGGCATATGCAATTCATGGGTTTGGTTACAAAGCCATATATTTGTTTGAAGAGATGAGAAGGGCTCGAGTTCAACCAGATGAGATTACTTTTTTGGGTCTTTTATACGCTTGCAATCACACTGGATTGGTTGAGGAAGGATGCAAATATTTCTACAGTATGAGAGACAAATATGGATTCATTCCTAGAATTAAGCACTATGGATGCATGGTAGATTTGTTAGGTCGAGCTGGACGCTTAGATGATGCTTATAAGTTCATAGAGGAGTTGCCAATAGAGCCTACACCGATCCTGTGGAGAACATTGTTAGCTTCTTGTAGCAGTCATGGTAGCATAAAAATGGGGAAACGGGTTATTGATCAAATTTTCAAATTGGATGACTCTCATAGCGGGGATTATGTGATCTTCTCAAACATGTGTGCAAGAGCTGGGAGGTGGGAAGATGTAAACTATTTCAGGAAATTGATGAAGGATAGAAGGGTGGAAAAGCTTCCCGGATGTAGCATGATAGAGGTGAACAATGTGGTGCATGAATTCTTTTCTGGGGATGGGACGCATATTGAGCATAGAGAGCTGCACCAGGCACTTGATATGCTGGTTGAAAAATTGAAGTTGGTTGGGTACATTCCTGATACTTCTCTTGTATTTTATGCGGACATGGAGGAGGAAGAGAAAGAAGCTACCCTTAGATATCATAGTGAAAAGTTGGCTATTACTTTTGGGCTCTTAAGTACCCCGGCTGGGACAACAATTCGTGTGGTGAAGAACATAAGAGTCTGTAGAGA
The DNA here is from genome assembly GCA_020205615.1 of Panax quinquefolius. Taxonomy (NCBI): domain Eukaryota; kingdom Viridiplantae; phylum Streptophyta; class Magnoliopsida; order Apiales; family Araliaceae; genus Panax; species Panax quinquefolius. The sequence continues at coordinate 120,924,953 of CM035159.1, read as the reverse complement.
TTGTCATTCTGCTGCTAAACTTATATCAGTAATCTCTGGTAGACAAATAATACTCAGAGATGTGCAACGGTTCCACCATTTTAAAGATGGAAAGTGCTCCTGTGGGGATTACTGGTAGTAGAATTTTAGAACCAACTGCAAGCAGAACTTGTAACAATGCAAAGGTGTACATGACATGTCTTTTCCTTTTGGTATGTATTACATTTCTAACTTCTTTTTCCTATTTATGGTTAGTATAGGTATGGAAATCATTTATATTTACTTTAGGATGGTTTTACTTTAGGAAATATGATCCCCTACACACATGTGTGTGTATGTATATATATATATATATATATATATATATATATAGATAATTGTTAAATCCACAACAGAAATTGTTATTTCCACGACAAAAGTGTCGCTATAGATACATCTATGTTGTGGTTAACCCATCTTGAAAGGCAAAGCCATAATGCTGAAAATCATTTGAGATCTGTGTAGATTCATCCCGATTTACTACATTCTTGGGACATGTGATAGAAATCCTGATTAACAGATGGTTACAATATAATTTTTTTATTAGATGTTGCCATGTGTTCCATATCCTCACCATGTGATCACATTTATTATTGTAAAGAAGCATTCATAACACTATGTTTATTGGTGGGCCTGTTTGGATTGAGAAACACTAGTGATGAATTGGTTATAACTACTAATAGGGTGAAAAGGCCCATGAATGTATGTAGGTTTTTGTAGTTAAGAGATTTAAGGAAGTGTGATTGTACAATTCAGATTTTTTTCAATGTATAACCAGTTTCCTTTCTCACTCTCATAACTCTCCTCCCTCGGGAGCTTTTCTACTTTTCTCTCTTTGTCTACAACTGTTCTTCCTCGGGTCTAATTTGTGAACCCTAGGTAGATCACTGCAAAAATCCTAGCGCATTTCAGAAAATATTCCAACTTTTCACTTTTTTGGGTAAACATAAACAAAACAAGTTTGAATTGAGAGAGATATGAAACTCAATAAGTCAATCTTAATTAAGCTGTTGACAATACAATGTCTATCAGCTTTATGTGCTGCTCGAGATCCTGATTTCTTCTACTTCATCCAACAGGTTAGGGATGAGCCTACACGTGTGTGTGTGTGTGCAAATCCAATTATGTATCTTTGAATGTGTTTATACTTTCAAGTTCTTAAACTTAGAATTTGATGTTTCTATTGATGCTTCTGAGATATGCAGTGGCCAGGATCATTTTTTAACTCCAAGCATAGCTATTGCTACCCAACAGGAGGGAAACCTGCAGCTGATTCTTTTGAGAATGGTTTGAGTTTCAGTATGTGCACAATGTAGTAATTCTTATTAGTACAATTTACTGATTTCTGTAGGCACGAAAAAGAATTAAATAAGAAAGATAAGGGACAAGAGATAATGAGATTTCTCGATCTCCTTGCACCATATAAGAGAAATTATCCGTGTATCACATTAGTACATTATGCACTCATGCACTTGGTGTACCTTGATCTCCTCGGATGCAAGGTGGGGAGGGATCATTACTAAACTGGGATTGTAACCAGTGTATTTGTTCAAACTAGTCCAAAGCCGAACTGAATGATTTTTTTACTTTCAAACACATTATGAAAATATTTGTATATTATGTCTATTTTTTATATTAGGTTCAAGTTGCTCCTTTGTCCTAGCTTGTATATATGCAAAATGGAACAGGACCTAATAAGTAGAATGCAAAAGAGTTGGCCATCACTATCCTGTCCAAGCAGCAATGGCTCGTCACTTTGGGCGCGCGAGTGGGAACAACACGGCACATGCTCGCAGTCTGTTCTACACCAGCATGGATACTTTGAATCTGCTTTGAAGCTCAAGGATAAAATAAAGCTCCTCCAAGTTTTTCAGAATGCAGGTATATGTAACTAATTTCAGCGTCAGTTTGAGCACATCAAGTAATCAAGGTTATTTTTCTAGTATCCTCTAGGATGCTTTTATTACCTGAGTAAGTATTGAAAATTAATCTACTGGACCAATACATATTTGTGATGCCACTTTGTTAGAAACCTAAGCACCTCACACGCACGCACAAATATATTTGGCAAGATAGGAGTATTCTGCTGTAAAACAGAAAATTTCTACATAACCAATTTCTTAACGGGAACTAATACTGTTTTTTTGGCAATATTACTTCCTTATCACCATTACAAGTAAATTGTGGTGAAAATTGTTACAGGTATCAAACCAGATGGAAAATTATACAGCTTAGATAGCATCTTGGAAGCTGTAAGAGCAGCAACTGGATACAGTCCTGGGGTGAAATGCAATGCTGATGCATCTGGACAGAGACAGCTTCACCGGATATATATCTGTGTCGACACTTCTGGATCAAGAATCATCGAATGTCCTGGCCTGCCCAATTCTGAATGCACTTTCGCCATCAAGTTTGCTACCTTCTAGACTCTAGTAAGCAAACAATGCGGAATTGATCATAACTTCTGGAAATCAAGTTTGCTACCTTCTAGTCTTCTTTTTTTTTTGGACGTGCTACTTTCTAGTCTCGAGCTAATAAATTTTCTCAAGTTCTTCATTCACCAATTGTGCTCCACTCTCTGTAAGTTTGTGTTCTAATCTAACTTATCAGTACAATACTACAAATGGTTTAATGTGGTACACATCTAGGTGTATGTATGATGTATCCTTCCGTCTCTCTCCCTCTCTGTGTGATCTCTCCAAGTACGAGTGCTAGCTATCCATCTGGTAAGTTGATTACCTTTGTTTGGCTAAGAAGTAGAAGAATAATACCAAGTACCAACACATACTGAACAGCAACTGAAAAGTATCTAGCTATATATAGTGAGGTCACGACTTTATATGTAGTTTTTTTTTATAGCCAACTATGTGAATAATTATAGTTAGTAATCATATCTAATCTCATGTATTACAATCAGACTCTTAAAACAAAGTTATCCCCAAAAACTTAAAACTTTGTCATCTATGATCTCAATCCTCAGCGGACTCCAAACGTATAATCATAATTTCTTCGGAGAAAACTAATCTTGTGGGACCAATTATCTTCTTTTTGCTAGATGATTATGGGACTAGTTTACTTCGCCTAAATATTTTATGTTTTTTTGAGTGTTTCTTCACGGCATATAGAGTCTAACTTGTAAGCTACTACAACAATAGATGCAGCACCAACCGAAATAGAAAACTAGTTAGTTAGAGTGAAGCTACAGGCAAAACTCTGTTTTCTTGAAGTCTAATCCATCATTCCAACAATTTTGCCTGATCAATTATAATTAAAATATAACCGTAAGAAAGATTCTCCCCAGCTCTAGCCAGGTGGAATTATATTGTTGACCTATCAGAATTGTTACTATATATTACTCCATTAGATTGTAATATATATATATATATATGTATATAATAGCTACTATATATTAGTATTATATTCCCATAATTACATATATACAAACGAAAATACAAGAAGAAGTTAAGTGCCTATAACGAATATGTAAATAAGACTAAATTAAGAAAGATTAATGGATAATAAAAATGGGTATGGGCAATTAGTTCCTCCACAACACACACGCACGCAAACTATGTAATAAATTAAACGTAGCGTATGAATAATTGATCCAAAGGGTATGATGACGCACATGATAACTGCATTGCCTTAGAATTGAATTTTATTTTACCTATAAATAGAGCTAGCTAGCTAGCTATTTGTATCAAAACCTACACATTGAATTAATTGCTCTTACTTGAGCTCTCAAGGAATCAATACCAGGGAGGGAGATGAGGTGTTACGGTTCAATATTGATCATAAAGGTGTTGGTAATACAATGCCTAACAATTGCATGTGTTTCAAGAGATTTTGATTTCTATTACTTTGTTCAACAGGTGAGAAACATGAATTAATTAAGTCATCCATGCAATTACGTACCACGTGTGCTTTTCCCAGTTTTAATAATAACTATATATGACGACGTTTCTCATATATATGCATTAGATAGATATTAATTTGGATGTTATATATATTATGTGTGGATATATATGTACATTACTGAATGATGGATACACATACATATACATATATGATATATGCAGTGGCCGGCATCATACTGTGATACAAAGCGAAGTTGCTGCTACCCGACGACAGGGAAGCCAGCAGAAGACTTCAGCATTCACGGGCTTTGGCCAAACTACAAAGACGGAACATACCCTTCCAACTGTGATCCCCTCGACTCTTTTGATCATTCCCAGGTACGTACGTACGTACTACCCAATTACCCTACCTACGTTACTACTATGTAATATATTTATTCTAAATCGATCTTTTATTTAATTAAAGTGAAAAGAATTAATGCTAGCTAGCTAGGTATAAAAAAAACTCAAGTTGGGGCTATATATCTAATTAATGGAATAAATTGATGGAGCGTCCAGTTTCTTACTTTAGGCCTTCTATTTTCTTAGTCAAACACGCTTTACTTGTACGTTTGAGTAAGTAGTGCATAGTTTCATCCACAAATTAAGATGCATGGAACTCAAAAAAATGGGCTAGCTTTTACTAAATGCATTTATAATTTAGTTGATCATGCATACTAATTATGGAATTTATATATAGATTTCAGATCTTGGCAGCAGACTAGAACAAGACTGGCCATCTCTAGCATGCCCAAGTAGTGAGGGGTTGAGGTTCTGGGGACACGAATGGGATAAACATGGCACCTGCTCCTCCGAGTCACTTGTTGATCAGCATGCTTATTTTAAAGCTGCTCTTGACCTCAAAAACAAAGCTAATCTCCTCCAAGCCCTTGACAATGCAGGTAATATTAGTTTACTTATTATTATATATATATATATATATATATATATATATATATATATATATATATATATTCTCAAGCTAGCTAGCTAGCTAGCTTCAATTAATTATTGTTAAGCTAATTATTAATTAATTACAGGAATTAAACCAGCTAATGGGAAATATTACAGCTTAGAGAACATCAAAGAGGCGATTAAAGAATCAACCGGGTATACCCCATTTATAGAGTGCAACGTTGATTCATCAAGAAATCCGCAGCTTTACCAAGTGTACATGTGTGTGGGTAAATCTGGATCAGAATTCATCAAATGCCCTGTTTTTCCTCACGGAAGACCATGTGCATCTCAAATTCAATTCCCTTCTTTCTCACAAACCACCAACTCGCATGATCAAGAACTTTGATCACATTCACATCCATTATATATATATATATATATATATATATATATATATATGAATTCAGCTGGGTTTTAATTCTATTACTAATTGTTTTGTAACAAGCTAGCTAGCTAGCTAGGTTTATTGCATTTTAATTACTTGATTTGATTTTGGGAATAAAAATACGTACGTGGATGTACAAATTACAATTGTACGTGTTTCACTATTTCAGCTGTTAAGTCTTGTTTAGGCAAAGCTAGTTCAGAAGAAGAATGAATATTAATTATATAGATCGAGTTCAAGTTCACCCCATTTATTATGTATACTACTGGAAATGAACTTAAAATTGTGCTCAAATTCAACCTCCTCTCGCAAATGAATAACACATGATTTTTCAAGTTATTTTTTCTCAAATGATTCAATGCATACCTTCTTGTGACTTAATAACATATACACGTGCATGCATATTAGTCTATCCAAAACTTAATGTATTGAATAAATAGTATTATCTACCTTATTTAACGGATCTGATTAAATTAAAGTTGTCACTTAATTTATTATTAATAAGTTTGATCAATTTTATAATTTTTTTGCTATATTAATTATAATAAAATTATATTTATATATGTGGATCTACAAATAAGGTCCTAAAATTAAAATATAATTTATACCATGATTAATGCAATAGATAATAATAGTAAAATGTATTGATGCAACAATTTTATTGGATTCCTATTTAACTATTTGGACACTATTAGTATTATATATATATATATATATATATATATATATATATATATATATATATATATATATATACAAAATACAATTTGAATTTGAACTATTTTAATTTAGGCTCAAGCCTATTAAATGATCTAGGCAGTCAAAACTATTGAATAAATCGAACCCTTCATTCATTACTATGGTTAACAAAATACTCTCTTCTATCCCGAACCCTTCATTATATACCAAAATACTCTTCTATACCAAAATACTCTTCTACCTTTTCTTCTTCTTCGATTTCTACAATAAACCTCCAACGACACTGCAATAAACCACCCGCGACCACCGACCCAAACCAATAAACCAAAAACCTCCAACAAACCAACCGGCGACCCACCAGGCACTTACCGCAACGACCACTCCACACCTATGATCGCCTTACCCGGCGGCGATTTACAACAACGACGACTCAATAAACCTCCAATTTCTTCTTCTTCGATTTCTACATGAAGAAGAACCTCAACAAACCAAGGTCCCAACGACCCACTTCCACCAGCGATTCTCGACCCATCGCCACCGGCGATGATTCTCGAGAATGACATCGGTAAGAAAACCTCAAGGTCCCAAGAAGAATGGGGTAAACATGGGGTCAAGAAGAGACCAGAACTCTCATCGACCTCTCACGGAATTCGACTCTCTTGACACTTGAAATCCAACAAGCACTGTGGGACCAAATTTGACCAAAATGAGGGAAAAGGGTTTGATCGTCGCCGTATGTGCACCCACAAGTGGAGTAATTTGTTGAAGGAGTTCAAAAGTCTAGCAATGACTAGCAGTCTGGCTACCAAGATGTCTTATTACAAGGAAATTGAGGAGATTCTTAGGGACGAAAGCAAAACAACCCATTTCAACCGTTCGTCTCCTGCTTCAGGTATAACCTTTACTGAGATGGGTCTTTCTTTTTGTTCAGAAATTGAAGATTGACACTTGGGTGCTAGAATTTATATCATGAATGAAGTGGTATGATAATTCTTTCAAACATTTTCTAGGATGTAAAAATGATTGCAGGGTATTGTTAACCTTTTAATTTTCTGTTCCTTAAATTCTTTGCTCTGTTGTGATAGGCTACAGATTGAACTGAGTCACTCATTAGTAGTAGAACTTTAATGCGCTTTTATAACTATGAATTTGCTGTTAAGTATCATTTTCAATATATTATTAGATTAGATGTCATCTCTTTGGCACCCATCACATACCCATCATTGTAAACATAAGTTTACGATGTATATGTAATACCTAATTCAATTTGTACGTACTCAAATTTAAGATTCGAGTGAGTACATACATACGTACGTATACACTCTTAAAATTTTGCTAAAGTTAATTATCCTTCTAATTAGTGCACCTTTAAAAATTTTATTCGCTTTCTTATTTGATTGAAAATTTACTTTTCATTAGTTAAGATAAGAGGGAGTAGGTAATATAGTTGTCGGTATGAATGAGTGGCTAATGGCTATATATATCACATACACTACTACACAAAAAAAAAAATTAGAATTTTCTTGATGGCCTTGGGTTGGATTATTAAATAACCATATTGAATGAATACTAACTAATTTATATGGGAAATATCAATCTATCTATACAAAACACAAGTAATTTTAAAAAAACTCAATCTCCGCTTCAACCTATTAAAAGATGGGATGAGTACAAAACTTTGGATAAATCTAACCATTCGTTACTAAGGTTAACAAAACACGGGAAAAAAAACCAACACTTCATTACAAATGTTAACAAAACACGGATGCAACCCAGGAGCAATTCAAACTCAAAGTTCTTATTCCTCTTCTTCCTCGACCCAGATCAGAAATAATTCAAAGTTCCTCTTCCTCTTCTTCCTCGACCCAGATGCAATCTAAACCCTTTTCAATCTAAACCTCAACCCATAGATTTCGGCGGCGACAACAATGACCCTTTTCAATCTAAACCTCAACCCATAGGTTTCAATCTAAATCTAAACCCTTTTCAATCTCGACCATCGCTTGCCATCGGCGATGAATCTCAACGTCTGTGACGTCATGAAGAAACCCCCTCATCCCCAAGAAATCCAAGGAAAAACATGGGATGTAAGAAGAGACCCGAACTCTCATCACCACCGCCAGAAATCGACCTCTCTTCAACACTTCAAAATCCAACAAGTGTAAGACCCCGAATTTTATGAAATAAAAGTATTCAATTTTTCTATTCCGGTAAATGGTTAAATTGATAAAAGTTAAAGTTAAAGGTGATATATGAATTTTTTTCAAAATATGCAAAGGGTATAAAGTATTCATTATTGTTAGGGAATATTCGTTTGGTCGTGGAATATTCTTTACGTCGAGGGAATATTCGTATGCCAGTAGCGACTATTTGTGGGCCCCATAATGTAATAATAGCTGTGGGATGAAGAAAAGCGATAAAATTAAGTTTTTATAAATAACGACGTAATCGTTCTCATTAGTATTTGTTGGAATACTGGGTTGGTAAAATAAAATGTCTGGCGTTGTTGCGCACAATGAAGCTTTACGGTATTACGGTATTTTGAATTATTGATTCTTACGTAAGAAGGCACTTTACTCAATAATTGTTACGGTAATTCTTATTCAATATTTTATTTTATTGATTCAATAATTGATGCGTTGATATTTTATATTATTGTTATTGATAATTGTCTTTACTGATATCTCCATTATCGGATCAATAATTCATATTATTTGAATAATATTATTAGATAACATTATTGGCAATGTCTAGAAAGTTACATCGAGGAGAGGTTTGGTCACCTAATTGCGGCGCCCGATGATGGAGAAATTCTTATTGGAAAGCCCCTCTTTCTGAGAACCATCTGGTTGTCATTATTGTGATTCTATAATATTATTTATGAATAATTAATTATTGATTTATATGACAATGAAATATTTATTTGATGTGGATATAAATGATGGATTTATTTATGTGGTTATAAATGAAGGAATTAATGTTGAGGTATTTTATCAAGTATTTTTGCCGGATTGGAGGTATTAAAGTATCAAATCGATTGTTCTTTGACTTTATTATGTGAGTTATAATTTTTAAATCGATTTGGATCGTTGGGATTTTTGGATATGTTATCGTATATAAGTTGAGTATATGTTCACAAATTTTGAACCGTTAAAAATGAACGTATAATTTGTTATGAATTTTAAGAGGTATTTGATTGAAATTAGGTTATAAATGATTTTGGTGGAAAATTCTAGAATTGGTGGGCCCCACTTGTGGTTGGTGAAGAAATGTCTTGAATTTTATTTCAAATGTGGTGGGTGGCAATAGTGTGAGTAAAAAGCCATCGGTGTAGCAGGTCAAGTCTGCCTTGGTGGCTAACATTTTCCTATAAATAGAGGACTAAGTTAGAATTGAAAATCACACCGTAAACATAAGCTTTCTCTCTTTCTCTCTATATTATTGGCGTATTTTGTGAGTATTTAGATACTTTGAGAGTTCTTTGTTCAAGACAAGTTTCATTCAAACATCACTTAGATCTTTCCTTGAAATCTTGATTCTTTGAGGTAAGGGATATTATTTTTTCAAATAATGATATTATTTCTTGATATCATTATCTTTGAAATGTTGATCGAAGTTTTTATCAAATTTGGAACTTTTCTCATACAACAATAGTTATTAAACAAATATAGGCATGGTTCCATTCGAAGCATTATATGGACAAAATGTCGATTCTCCGATATGTTGGGATGATGTGGGTGAAGCAACATTGTTGGGACAGAGTTAATACGTATGACTAATGATTCGAATAGCGATATAAAGCCAAGACAAGATCGACAAAAGAGTTATGCGGATCTTCATCGAAAGAAAGGATGTGGAATTTAATATAGGGGATCGTGTATTGTTGTTGAGGGAATTACAAGATTTGGGAGAGGAAAGCTCGAATCCACGATTTATTGGTCATTTCAAATTCTTGGCCAAGGAGTAGGAAATGTAGCCTATATAGACTTACGTTACCTCCAAGTATGTCTCTCGTGTTCATAATGTGTTTCGCATATCATACTTGCCGTAAATATGTGAAAGACCGAACCACGTTATTGAGTTGGACGAGATTAGAAGACTTAACGTATGAGGAGAGTTTGTCGAGATCTTGGATAGGAAGGGGCGTGTCTACTAGCGCTGAAAGGTCATACCACAAGTTAAAGTTTTGTGAGGAAACGAAACGAGACTAGTAAGACCCAAATTTTTTTAAATAAAAGGAATTTCCTTTATTTATTATTTTGAAATAGTAAGGTTGATTTGATTAATGTGGATAGTTAAGGGTTAAATCATAAATATTTCAAAATAAGCAGTGGTTATAAAATATTCATTTTGTCGGGGAATATTCGTTTGGTGGAATATTAAATCTTTAATGTGGGAATATTCGTTTGGTGCGTGGAATATTAAATCTTTGTCGGGGAATATTAAATACTGTGGTAGATGACCATGTGTGGGCCCCATGTGAGCGATTGGATGAGGAAAAGCGACAAAGTTTGGGTGGTTATAAATAACTTGGCGTAGTTATTAGAATTAAGGCATGTTGGAATACCGATTGGTTAAAATCTGATGTCTGGCGTGGTTTAACTGATGAATATGCTTTGCGGTATTGCGAGTATTGTTGAATTATTGATCCTTACGTAAAGGCACTACTCGATAATTTTCCACGGTAATTCTTATTGATATTTTATTTTATTGATTGATAATTGTTGCGTTGATATTTTATATTATTATTGTTTTGATAATTGTCCTTTTACCTGATATTCCCATTATCGGATCAATAATTCATATTATTTGAATAATATTATTAGATAACATTATTGGCAATGTCTAGAAAGTTACATCTAAAGAGAGGTTTGGTCACTAATTGCGGCGATGAGGAGAGATCCTTATTGGAAAGCCCCTCTTTCACAGGAGCGACTGGTTGTCATAAATGTGATTACGTAATATTATTTGTGAATAATTAATTATTGATTCATATGATAAGGAAATATTTATTTTATATGAATATAAATGATGGATTTATTTATGTGGTTATTAATGAAGGAATTAATGTTGAGGTGTTTTATCGGTATTTTATCGGATTGGAGGTATTAAAAAATCAAATCGGGGTTTTGAGATATATTGTGTGGGTTATAATTTTTAATCAAATAGTTGGATTGTTGTAATTTTTGGGTATGTTATACATACATAAGTTGAGTATATGTCCACAAATTTTGAGCAGATTAAAAATGCACGAATGATTTGTTATGAATTTTAAGAGGTGTCGGATTAGAAAATTAGGTTTATAATTGATTTTGGTGGAAAATTCTAGAATTGAGTGGGCCCCACTTGTGGTTGGTGAAAAATGTGCTGAATTTTATTTCAAATGTGGTGGGTGGCAATAGTAGCGAGTAAAGCCATCGGTGCTTGGTCAAATGCTGCTTGGTAGGCTAACATTTTCTATAAATAGAAATTTAAGTTAGAATTGAAAATCACACACGAAACAAAGTTTTCTCTCTTTTCTCTCTATATTATTGGCGTATTTTGTGAGTATTTAGATACTTTGAGAGTTCTTTATTCGATTACAAGTTTCATTCGACATCACTTGAGCCTTTCCTTAGAAATCTTGATTCTTTGAGGTAAGGGATATTATTTTTTTTTCGTAATGATATTATTTCTTGATATCATTATCTTTGAAATATTGATCTGAAGTTTTTATCAAATTTGGAACTTTTTCATGTCGGGGTTACTATTCATGAGTTCTTATTCACGAGTTACTATTCATGAGTTCTTATTCACGATTCTTATTCACGAGTCTTATTAAATGAAGCGTGAAAATGTTTTTTTGTGGAATTTCTATCTTTTGGTGTCGGAGTTCTTATTCACGTATCTGGCTTTATTCACGTATCTGACACTATTCACGTATCTGGCACTATTCATCGGAAAATAAAATTTCTTCTTTTTCGTCCAAAATATCTAATACGGATACTAGCTTTGATTGTATCCGTGTTTTGATCATTCTTGAATTTTACACCACTATGATTATTTTTGAGGTATTTTTGGACATGGATAAAACCAAATCTGAATCCTTAATCCTTAATCCTTGTCATTTTGTTTCCTTTGGATTAGTTTCTTTAAAATATTTTCATCATCCTCGGTCTTAAATGATGATATTATTGAATATCTTTGGCTGTAGTGCAAAGATGAATGATTTCTGAAGAATATCTTTGGGCTTTGTAGTGCGAAGATGAGCGCGGTGTTTAAATGAACATATTAGTGATGAATATCTTTGGCCTTTAGTGCAAAGATGAGCAGTGTTGAGATGAACATAATGGATTGATGAATATCTTTGGCTGTAGTGCAAAGATGAATATTTGATTTGAGATGAATATTGATTGATGTTACGAGGATAAAATATTGATGATGAATTTATTAAATTCATAGATTATAGTAGATTTCATTCTCTACGTAACTCTTATGAATTATTATTTCACTCTTGCGAATATTGATGCGAAACTTGTTATCTATTGTATTCTATCAGATTTTCATTTTTCATTGGAGACTAACGATAATTTGTTGTATATTATCTTAGTCGTAATATTCTTCTTGGGCTAGTTGAGCTCACCCTTTTCCTTGTTGTTCCATTTTTCTTCTCGGGGAGGCGAGAATGTAGCGAGTCTTAGTCGGGGTATGGAATGAAGGTTAGAGAGAGTTGTTTAGTAGTCCTCACCATTTTTGTAAAATAATGTATCAATAATTATGATGGGGATTTATTTGCGTATGGATATTGTCTAGAAGATAATATTATATTTAAACTCACAGTATATATTGTCGTATTTCACAAGACATTTGTATTATTGAAGTTGTAGTTTGTTTCTTGTACCATGTATTTGGCGATTTCGAGAATGGGTGTTGTGTATACCTATTTTGGGGCGTCACGGTTAATATCGAGCTTAGGGATATGATCTCTGGCGGAGATCGGGGAATAAAACTAGGAGGAGAGGCGAGTAAATCCTTATTTAGTGTGTCTACTAAGCTTATTTGTTGGTTGGTTGTGTCGTATTATAGGGGTATTATGTGATTTGTTAATTTATTTAATTAACCCTTGTTTTATGATAGTTTTTTTAGAATGGCTTTGAGAGCGTTAACAATGGAGTGAATGAGATCGTGGAGACACCTCTAATCATGACGAGGATAATGTGATGTCGGTGAAGAAGAATTAGAGATATCCGTGTGGTGAGTGAAGAATTGATAGTTGCTTTTAGAGATAATCTTGAGAGGTAACGGTGAGAGTGAGGAAGAAGAGGAAGAAGAGGTACTGAAGAGAGTTTATTAGAGGTATTTTATGATCGAAATATAGAATTGCAAAATCGTATTCATGAGTTAGAAGAAGCGGGCTAAAGAATTGCGAGGCGGTCGTGGAGCAAAAGGATCTGACGATTCAAGCTTGTGTTACCCAATCGTGATGCTTGAGCGAAGCACTCTGGCGCGAGTATAAGATGATAAAATTTGGAATCGAAAGTGAAAGAAGAAATAAGCGAGCAGTGAGAATGAGTGATGCGTGGGTAAAAAGCTGCTGACAGCGTTGATATTATGGAAAGAGATGTCGATCTAAAAAGAAGATTTAACGATGGCGGGAAGGCGTCGGCGGCAACATCGGCACCATCAACAAATTCTAGGGGAAGAGAGCGATCGCCGGTTAGATCTTCTGAGATGTGGAGAGGAGGGACATATAAAATTAAGCTGTTGAAAGCCTTCAAGGTATGCTATAATTGTGGAAAAGAAGGACATATCGCTCGAGATTATATGCGATATCGAAACCAGATCCGGCGTGAATGGTGACTCAAAAGGATGTCGAGAAAAGTCAAAGTCAGCGGTTCTTGGAAGGCGTTTGTCGTGGCCCGGTCGAAATCGAGGAACCCGACGAAGTTAGCGGGTTAGTTAATTATAAATTCTTGCGAAGTTTATACCTTACTGAATCTGGGTTCTACCCATTCTTTTATCTCTCTTGCTTGCGCTCAGCGTTTGAACTTGACTACGGAGAAATTAGACTTTGACCTATTTATGGAGAATCAGTTAGGAGAAACTTTCATTACATCATTGTTTAGAAATCTTGTTTGATTCGGGTTGGCACTATCACATTACACATTAACCTTATTTCTATAGAGATATTTGCTTTTGATGTGATTTTAAGGTTAACTACTCATCGTGCCAAATTGATTGCTTTTGTAAGGTTGTTAGTTTTCATATTCTAAGCAACTTTGTTATTGAATTCAAGCAATCAAACCATTGTAATCAAACATTTTCATATCAAGCCATGAAGTCATTCGTTTATTACGGATGTCGAGTTTTCTTAGTCCGTGTTATGGATTTGAATAAAGACACGTCGATTTGAATAATATTCTGTTGTTATTGATTTTTCTGATGTATTTCTGAAGAATTTCTTGGCTTACTCTCCAAAGCACGATATTAAATTTTGTATCGACTTTGAACCCGGTACAAAACTCATTTCTAAAATCTCATATCGAATGGCTCTATTGAACTTGAGGAGTTAAAATTCAACTATAAATTTGGTACTGAGCCTTTATCTTGTGACTTCCTTTGTGGAATTCACTAAGCGGAACTCTCTATAGGGGCGTCGTATTAGATGCGATAGTAAAGCGATAGGTGTCATTGTGACGTCTTATCAAGATTGGGATATGAGTCACGGTTGAGAGCAACCTAAGTCGATGTCGAAATCGTAGCTTTACAGGCTTAGTTGGTTATTATCGGAGATTCGTTGAAGGATATTCTCGAATCGCTATTTCATTATCGCGGTGACTCGTAGAGATACAAAATTTGAATGGAAGCGAGGAATGTGGGAAGAGCTTGAAGAACTCGAGAGGAGACTCATTTGGTACGTGTTACGACCATGCCATCTGGAAAAGCGAGCGTGGTAGGCGGCGTGTTGAGTAGAAGATCATATATCAAATCTGAGTACGATATTGTCAAAGACTAATTTCGTATAATTTACAAATAATAGAGATGGAGATGAAAACTCTAGGTACTGCGTGATGATATCTGAGTATAATCGACTTTAGATAAAGTTTTGCTCTCCAACCAGGCCGGGTGATGCGTATGAAGAAGAAATACAAGAAGGAGCTATTAGGAAGCGAGAATTGATGAAGAAGGAATACTTGAGTCCACTCTGAGACTTTGTGTTCTAACGACTACGATTTGAAGTACAAGATTATGATGGAGGCACCACAATACGCCATTTGCAATCCATCTGGAAGTACTAAAATGTATCGTGATCTTGACATACATTTTGGTGGAACAATATGAAGAGAGAGATTGCAAAGTTTATCTCGATGTGTTTAACACCCGGCGTGTAAAGGCGGAGCATCTTGTACCTAAGGGTCCGTTGCTGACCACTTGAGATTAGGAATGGAAGTGGGAACACATTACTATGGATTTCGTTACGGGTCTTCTACGGTTTCTCAAGGCATCAATCTTTATTTGGGTTATTGTTGATAGATTAACCAAGTCTGCTCATTTCTTCCGAATCGGAGACTTATTCCTTGAGCGTTTTGCTAGTATATGCGTGAATGAGATTGTGAAGTTGCATGGCATGCACTGTATCCATAGTTTGGATCGTGACCCAAGATTCACTTCAAGATTTTGGGTTAACTTGCAAAAAGCTATGGAGCAATTTGCGATTTAGTTTGGCTTACCATCCTCAAAGCGGATGGGCAATCGAAAGGACTACTCAAACTCTTGAAGATATATTAAAACTACGTGTCCTAGATTTCAAAGGAAGTTGGGATAAGTACTTGCCATTGGTGGAATTCTCATACAACAATAGTTATTAAACAAATATAGGCATGGTTCCATTGAAGCATTATATGGACAAAAATGTCGTTCTCGATATGTTGGGATGAGGTGGGTGAAGCAACATTATTTGGGACCAGAGTTAATACGTATGACTAATGATTCGAATGATTCGCGATATCAAAGCGGCACAAGATCGACAAAAGAGTTATGCGGATCTTCATCGAAAGGATGTGGAATTTAATGTGGGGATCGTGTATTGTTGCGAGTTGCTCCGTGGAAGGAATTACAAGATTTGGGAAGAGAGAAAGCTCGAATCCACGATTTATTGGTCCATTTCAAATTCTTGGCCGAGAGTAGGAAATGTAGCCTATAGACTTGCGTTACCTCAAGTATGTCTCGTGTTCATAATGTGTTTCACATATCGTACTGCCGTAAATATGTGAAAGACCCGAACCACGTTATTGAGTTAGAAGCAGGACGAGATAGTAGAAGACTTAGCGTATGAGGAGGTACTGTCAAGATCTTGGATAGGAAGGAGCATGTCCTACTGCATGAAAGGTCATACCACAAGTTAAAGTTTTGTGGAGGAATCATCTTATATAGAAATGACACAGGGAATTGGAAGCGGAAATGAAAGCGAGGTATCCTCACCCTTTTGAAAACACAGTCGCGTCGTCGTCGATTTCGAGGGCGAAATTTCATAAGGAGGGAGGTTGTAAGACCGAAATTTTTTTAAATAAAAGGAATTTCCTTTATTTATTATTTTGAAATAGTAAGGGTTGATTTGATTAATGTGGATAGTTAAGGGTTAAATCATAAATATTTCAAAATAAGCAAGTGGTTATAAAATATTCATTTTGTCGGGAATATTCGTTTGGTCGTGGAATGGAATGCTTCGGGAATATTCGTTTGGTCGTGGAATATTAAATGCGTCGGGAATATTATTAGTGACAATGTGACGATATGTGTGGGCCCCATGTGAGCGATTGGATGAGGAAAGCGACAAAGTTTGGGTGGTTATAAATAGCTTGGCGTAGTTATTACAGAATTAAAGGCTGTTGGAATACCCGGTGGTTAAAATCTGATGTCTGGCGTGGTTACTGATGATGCACTGCGGTATTTGCAGTATTGTTGAATTATTGATCCTTACGTGAAAGGCTTTACTCGATAATTTTTCACGGTAATTCTTATTCGATATTTTATTTTATTGATTGATAATTGTTGCGTTGATATTTTATATTATTATTGTTTGATAATTGTCATTTGCATGATATTTCCATTATCGGATCAATAATTCATATTATTTGAATAATATTATTAGATAACATTATTGGCAATGTCTAGAAAGTTACATCTAAGGAGAGGTTTGGTCACTAATTGCGGCGCCCGATGAGGAGAGATCCTTATTGGAAAGCCCCTCTTTCTGAGGAGCGACTGGTTGTCATAAATGTGATTACGTAATATTATTTGTGAATAATTAATTATTGATTCATATGATAAGGAAATATTTATTTTATATGAATATAAATGATGGATTTATTTATGTGGTTATTAATGAAGGAATTAATGTTGAGGTGTTTTATCGATATTTTATCGGATTGGAGGTATTAAAAATCAAATCGGGGTTTTTGAGATATATTATGTGGGTTATAATTTTTAATCAAATAGTTGGATTGTGGTAATTTTTGGGTATGTTATACATACATAAGTTGAGTATATGTCCACAAATTTTGAGCAGATTAAAAATGCACGAATGATTTGTTATGAATTTTAAGAGGTGTCGGATTAGGAAATTAGGTTTATAATTGATTTTGGTGGAAAATTCTAGAATTGAGTGGGCCCCACTTGTGGTTGGTGAAAAATGTGCTGAATTTTATTTCAAATGTGGTGGGTGGCAATAGTAGCGAGTAAAGCCCATCGGTGTGGTCGAAGTGCTGCTTGGTGAGGCTAACATTTTTCTATAAAAAGAGGGCTAAGTTAGAATTGAAAATCACACGAAACAAAGTTTTCTCTCTTTCTCTCTCTATATTATTGGCGTATTTTGTGAGTATTTAGATACTTTGAGAGTTCTTTATTCGGTACAAGTTTCATTGACATCACTTGAGCCTTTCCTTAGAAATCTTGATTCTTTGAGGTAAGGGATATTATTTTTTTTCGTAATGATATTATTTCTTGATATCATTATCTTTGAAATATTGATCTGAAGTTTTATCAAATTTGGAACTTTTTCATATCGGGGTTTCTTATTCATGAGTTCTTATTCACGAGTTACTATTCATGAGTTTCTTATTCACGATTCTTATTCACGAGTACTATTAAATGAAGCGTGAAAATGTTTTTTGTGGAATTTCTATCTTTTGGTGTCGATTTACTATTCACGTATCTGACCTTTATTCACGTATCTGACCTTATTCACGTATCTGGCCTTATTCATCGGAAAATAAAATTTCTTCTTTTAAGTCAAAATATCTATACGGATACTAGCTTTGATTGTATCCATGTTTTGATCATTCTTGAATTTTACACCACTATGATTATTTTTGAGGTATTTTTGGGCATGGATAAAACCAAGTCTGAATCCTTAATCCTTAATCCTTGTCATTTTGTTTCCTTTGGATTCGTTCTTTAAAATATTTTTCATCATCCTCGGTCTTAAATGATGATATTATTGAATATCTTTGGCACTGTAGTGCAAAGATGAATGATTCTGAAGAATATCTTTGGCTGTAGTGCAAAGATGAAGCGGTGTTTAAATGAACATAATGGTGATGAATATCTTTGGCCTTTAGTGCAAAGATGAGCAGTGTTGAGATGAACATAATGGATTGATGAATATCTTTGCTTTTGTAGTGCAAAGATGAATATTTGATTTGAGATGAATATTGATTGATGTTACGAGGATAAAATATTGATGATGAATTTATTAAATTCATAGATTATAGTAGATTTCATTCTCTACGTAACTCTTTATGAATTATTATTTCATTGCGAATATTGATGCGAAACTTGTTGTCTATTGTATTCTATCAGATTTTTTCCTGTTGGAGACTAACGATAATTTGTTGTATATTATCTTAGTCATAATATTCTTCTTGGGCTAGTTGAGCTCACCCTTTTCCTTGTTGTTCCATTTTCTTCTCGGGAGGCGAGAATGTAGCGAGTCTTAGTCGGGGTATGGAATGAAGGTTCTAGAGAGAGTTGTTTAGTAGTCCTCACCATTTTGTAAAATAATGTATCAATAAATATGATGGGGATTTATTTGTGTATGGATATTATCTAAGAAGACAATATTATATTTAAACTCACAATTATATATTGTAGTATTCACAAGACATTTGTATTATTGAAGTTGTAGTTTGTTTCTTGTACCATGTATTTGGCGACTCGAGAATGGGTGTTGTGTATACCTATTTTGGGGCGTTATTTTGGTGGAAAATTCTAAAATTGGTGGGCCCCACTTGTGGTTGGTGAAGAAAATGTGCTGAATTTTATTTCAAATGTGGTGGGTGGCAATAGTAATGTGAGTAAAGCCATCGTGAGTAGCAGTCAAGTCTTGCTTCTACGGGCTAACATTTTCCTATAAATAGAGGACTAAGTTAGAATTGAAAATCACACCGGAAACATAAGCTTTCTCTCTTCTCTCTCTATATTATCGAGCGTATTTTGTGAGTATTTAGATACTTTGAGAGTTCTTTGTCAAGACAAGTTTCATTCAAAGATCACTTAGATCTTTCCTTCCAAATCTTGATTCTTTGAGGTAAGGGATGTTATTTTCTTCTCAAATGATATTATTTCTTCAATATCATTATCTTTGAAATATTGGTTGGAACTTTTATCAAATTTGGAACTTTTTCATGTATATCGGGTTACTTATTCATGAGTTACTTATTCACGAGTTCTTATTCACGAGTTACTATTCACGAAAGTACTATTCATGTCAAGCGTGAAGATATTTTTTGTGGAATTTCTATCTTTTGGTGTCGGATTTATTATTCATATATTGAGTCTTATTCACGATATCTGACTTTATTCACGATACGACCACTATTCACCGAAAAATAAAATTTCTTCTTTTGTCCAAAACATCTATTACGGATACTAGCTTTGATTGTATCCATGTTTTGATCATTCTTGAATTTTACACCACTATGATTATTTTGAGATATTTTGGACGTGGATAAAACCAAGTACTAATCCTTAATCCTTTATCCTTGTCATTTTGTTTCACTTTGGATCCGTTTCTTTAAAAATATTTTTCATCATCCTCTACCTTAAATGATGATATTATTGAATATCTTTGGCACGTAGTGCAAAAGATGAATGATTTCTGAAGAATATCTTTGGCTCAGAAGTGCAAAGATGAGCAGTGTTTAAATGAATATGACTAATCGATGAATATCTTTGGCACAGTAGTAAAAAGATGAATATTTGATTCCGGATGTATATTGATTGATGTTACTGGGGATAAAAGATAGGCGATGAACTTTTAAATTCATACATAGAAGATAGTAGTTTGCATTCTCTACTTAACTCTTCTAATGAATTATTACTTCAATGCGAATATTGATTTAAAATTTGTTGTCTATTGTATTCTATTAAATTTTTCCTGTTGAAGACTAACGGTAATTTGTTGTATATTATCTTAGTCATAATATTCTTTTCTTGAGCTAGTTGAGCTCACCCTTTTCCTTTTTGTTCCATTTTTCTCAAGAGGCGAGAATATAGCGATGAAGCATTTAGCCTGGGTATGGAATGAAGGTTTTAGAAAGGATTGTTTAGTAGTCCTCACCATTTTGTAAAATAATGTATCAATAAATGTGATGAGGATTTATTTGAGTATAGATATTGTCTAAAAGATAATATTTGTATTCAAACTCACGCTTTTCTTGTTGTAATAATAAAGTTGTAGTTGTTTCGTACCATGTATTGGCGACTCGAATGGGTTGGATGGAATGGACCTATTTTGGGGTAAATCACGGTTGGTATCGAGCTTAGGATATGATCTCTGGCGGAGATCGGGGAATGTAACTAGGAGGAGAGAGATGAGTAAGTCCTTCGTTAGGTGTCCTACCTAAGCTTATTTGTTGGTCATCATAATATCGAGATATTATGTGATATGTTAATTTGCTCAATTAACCTTTGTTTTGAAGTCGTATTCTAGAATGATATCCGAAATACATGGGAGATGAAAGCAATGGAGAAATCATGATGATGACGGGGAGATAGAATCAAATGAAAAAACAAGGTATTCTCAACTCTTTGAAATACCAGTGCACGTAAATTTCGGGACGAAATTTCATAAGGAGGGAGATTGTAAGACCGAATTTTATGAAATAAAAGTATTCAATTTTTCTATTCAAAGTAAATGGTTAAATTGATAAAAGTTAAAGTTTAAGGGTGATATATGAATTTTTTTTTCAAAATACGCAAGTAGGTATAAAGTATTCATTATTGTCGGGGAATATTCGTTTGGTCGTGGAATATTCTTTCGCCGGGAATATTAAATTTATGACGGTAGCCTATTTGTGGGCCCCATAATGAGAATAAGCGTTGGATGAAGAAAATGACAAAATTAAGTTTTTATAAATAACGACGTAATCGTTATCGTTAACACCGTTGGAATACCCGGTTGGTAAAATAAAGTGTACTGGCGTTGTTGCACGAAGATGCACGGTATTAGGTATTTTGAATTATTGATTCTTACGTAAGAAAAGCTTTACTCAATAATTGTTACGGTAATTATCGCTCAATATTTTATTTTATTGATTCAATAATTGATGCGTTGATATTTTATATTATTGTTATTCAATAATTGTCCACCGCACAGTAGATTCCATTATCGGATCAATAATTCATATTATTTGAATAATATTATTAGATAACATTATTGGCAATGTCTAGAAAGTTACATCGAGGAGAGTTTTGGTCATCTAATTAATTGCTACTTGATGAGGAGAAATTCTTATTGGAAAGCCCCTCTTTCCCTGAGGCGCCTGGTTGTCATTATTGTGATTCTATAATATTATTTATGAATAATTAATTATTGATTTATATGACAATGAAATATTTATTTGATGTGGATATAAATGATGGATTTATTTATGTGGTTATAAATGAAGGAATTAATGTTGAGGTATTTTATCGGTATTTTTGTCGGATTGGAGGTATTAAAATATCAAATCGTTGTTCTTTGACTTTATTATGTGAGTTATAATTTTAATCGTGAATTGGATCGTTGGGATTTTTGGATATGTTATACGTATATAAGTTGAGTATATGTTCACAAATTTTGAACCAATTAAAATGAACGTATAATTTGTTATGAATTTTAAGAGGTGGTGATTCGTAAATTGGGTTATAAATTATTTTGGTGGAAAATTCTAGAATTGGTGGGCCCCACTTGTGGTTGGTGAAGAAAATGTTGAATTTTATTTCAAATGTGGTGGGTGGCAATAGTAACGAGTAAAAGCCATCAGTAGAAAGTCAAGTCTGCTTTTACGGCATTTAACATTTTCCTATAAATAGAGGACTAAGTTAGAATTGAAAATCACACCGTAAACATAAGCTTTCTCTTCTCTCTCTATATTATCGAGGCGTATTTTGTGAGTATTTAGATACTTTGAGAGTTCATTGTCAAGACAAGTTTCATTCAAAGATCACTTAGATCTTTCCTTCCACCGTCATCGATTCTTTCGAGGTAAGGGATGTTATTTTCTTCTCAAATGATATTATTTCTTCAATATCATTATCTTTGAAATATTGGTTGGAACTTTTTATCAAATTTGGAACTTTTTATGTCGGGGGTTACTTATTCATGAGTTCTTATTCACGAGTTCTTATTCACGAGTTACTATTCACGAGTACTATTCATGAAGCGTGAAGATGTTTTTGTGGAATTTCTATCTTTTGGTGTCGGATTTACTATTCATATACTCTGGTCTTTTATTCACGATATCAAGACTTTATTCACGATACAAAGATTATTCACGATACTGACTATTCATCGAAAAATAAAATTTTTTCTTTTGTCCAAAACATCTATACGGATACTAGCTTTGATTGTATCCATGTTTTGATCATTCTTGAATTTTACACCACTATGATTATTTTTGAGGTATTTTGGACGTGGATAAAACCAAGTACGAATCCTTAATCCTTAATCCTTGTCATTTTGTTTCACCGGATTCGTTTTTTTAAAATATTTTTCATCATCCTCGGTCTTAAATGATGATATTATTGAATATCTTTGGCCCGTAGTGCAAAAGATGAATGATTTCGAAGAATATCTTTGGCTTCGTGTAGTGAAAAAGATGAGCAGTGTTTAAATGAACATGAATTAATCGATGAATATCTTTGGCTCTGTAGTGCAAAGATGAATATTTGATTCAGATGTATATTGATTGATGTTCTGGGGATAAAAGATGAGCGATGAACTTTTAAATTCATACATAGAAGATAGTAGTTTGCATTCTCTACTTAACTCTTCTAATGAATTATTACTCTCATTGCGAATATTGATTTAAAATTTGTTGTCTATTGTATTCTATTAAATTTTTCCCGTTGAAGACTAACGGTAATTTGTTGTATATTATCTTAGTCATAATATTCTTTCTTGAGCTAGTTGAGCTCACCCCTTTTCCTTTTTGTTCCATTTTTCTCGGGAGGCGAGAATATAATAGAGATTTAGTCTGGGGTATGGAATGAAGGTTTTAGAAAGGATTGTTTAGTAGTCCTCACCATTTTTGTAAAATAATGTATCAATAAATGTGATGAGGATTTATTTGAGTATAGATATTGTCTAAAAGATAATATTTGTATTCAAAC
This sequence comes from Panax quinquefolius, assembly GCA_020205615.1. Lineage (NCBI taxonomy): Eukaryota > Viridiplantae > Streptophyta > Magnoliopsida > Apiales > Araliaceae > Panax > Panax quinquefolius. The sequence goes on along the minus strand of CM035159.1, from coordinate 120,901,364 downwards.
TCACAGTTTTACTGTTGTAATAATAAAGTTGTAGTTGTTTCTGTACCATGTATTGGCGACTCAGAATGGGTTGGATGGAATGGACCTATCTATCTATGTATTTATATGTTTATAATGTTTTGATCATGTTTTGAGTAGAATTTGATTGAAGGAGGGTCTTGAATAGAGAATGCTTGAATTTGAAACTAGAGTTGGAATTGAATTATTGGGAGGTTTAGGTGAATTAATGATCGGATTGTTGTTTAAAGAGGTACGGTTGAATTGAGTATTATAGAAGTGATTTTGATTTTAGGTTTTAGTTGCATTAATTGTTTGAGGTGATGATGGTGGGCTTCCGTTTTAATTTGAAAGAGTGTGGTTGAGTACTTGCTATTATGGGTAAAGTTAATTGGAATTGGGATCTATGTTTCTTTCTGGACTTGAGAAGTTGGATGTTGTGGAAGTGGATACATCCGACATTCAAATGCTTTCTTTGATGCTTATTTTGTTTTCCTTTTTCACCTGGATGTGGACATCACAACTGTTTATGTTGATGGTAGCTATAATTAATCATATGGATGCCGCGCATTGTGGATATTTTAGTAATCAAGAGCCCAAATTTGTTATTGCCACCTGGCTGTCCACGTTGTTTGATATGTGTAGTCTTTAGCTTTCGGTGAAGCATGTAGGCCAATATTTAGAAGTCAAATTCAACTAATATGTAATGTGTAGAATCAAAAAAAGAATAAGAAAATAACTACTTATCCCCCCTCCCCCAAAAAAGAGGAGATAATAATAATAATAATAATAATAATAATAATAATAATAATAATAATAATAATAATAATAATAATAATAATAGTGCTGAAGGACATGAAAGTCACACAACAATGGTCAGCTTCCAAGGTTGAACAACTGAACCAAGATAAATCTCATTCTGCCAACCAAGTAAAAATTCAATATGCACATCTGAACCTCTCCTGCTCCTCAATATATTGACAATTTCGCTCCCTCAGTAAAACTCACCAAACACAATGAGCAATCATGTTCCATTTAGAACAGCTTTGCTTCGGAACTCTGACCAAAAAACCTCACGATGAAGTTATAAGCTAAAGTTATAACTGACTCAACCTTACGATGAAGTTATAAGCTAAAGTTCCAGGATTTCTATGAGCTTATAAGCTACAGTCTGGGGATTTCTACACCAGCCATCACTCTCTAGAGTCCTAGAAACTATGAATGTGAATGTTGATTCACTATTCCAAGTTAGAAGTGCAAAAGTGCTTTTATTGACTTTTTATGCCAAGGCATTAAATAAGGTGAAAAGGATATTTTCACAAGATATTTGAACCATTGTCGAACACTATAGACCAAGCTTGGTCAAGAGAGCTTGATTTAGTTGGTGAAACTTTTGTTGTTACCAAGCTTCAAGTAATTTCTCCGAATGAAATTATAGAGATTTATGCTTGAATTCTTCTTAACGAGTCTTTTAATTAGGCATTTGTGCTTGAATTCTTCTTTACCCATACTTTCCAACCAAGGATAATACTGTTTGTATTCTGCAGAACTCAATGAAACTGGGTATGTTGAATGTTTTCATCTCTCTTAAAATGGGACATGATTTGTGAAGTCAATTTGTTCACTCTTAAAACATTAATGTAAAAGCAGAGTATGCAGATTATATGTATACTAAGCAAGTGTTTTGACAAAATTATGCTATTGGGTTATTTTGCAATCAAGAGTAATCTTTGTTTTATGTTGTGGTTATTAAGATTTCAAAAAAATGTTGTAGATGCCATTCGAACCCATGATTTTAGCTCTTCTTGGGGTTTCATTTCTTTTCTTTTGGTTGATGAATTTATTGAATGATGCTTAAAATGGTTTAAATGCTTTTTGTGAGAAATTAAGTGTAGAACTAATTATGGATTTGAAGATGTTTTCCGAGGTAAATGATAACAATCGAAATAGTAGGAAAAGGGAAAAGATTGGAAAAACTAAGTACTCTTACTTTCTAAAACTTTGGGATAGATCTCGCCATCCAATAGATAACTTAGCTTCACTAATACTCTTATTTTCCAAAATCGAAGCATACTAAGCGAGAAAGAGTTTCGGTGGGAACAAGTAGATACTAAGTGAAATATATAGATAGATTTGTTATTCTTGATATAAGGTAGTTCAGTATGAAGTATAGGACAAAAGTATTGGGCCCTTGAGGTATAAAGCATAAACTTAGGAAATAAACATATGACTTTATGATATAATGTACTTTAGGGGTTGATCATAGCCTCATAAAAAAGAAAATACATAATGGTAAAATAAATTGATTGGGCATAGCCTCATGGAGTTGATAGTCTATGTGTGTGTTGTGTGATTATACTTGCAGGTGACTTATTTAACACATTATTCTTAGTGGTATACGTGTAGTTGCACGTAACTGGTGATTTTTAACAAATTGTATACGTGTAGCTCAACTTTGGACTAATTAAGGTAAATACATATCCATAGACAAAGGCAAGTACAATGCTCCCCTTTCTTTCTCAACTGAAAAATCTAATACAAAAAATTGTATTTCAAATCAATTTTAGTTATGAGCACAGGTGTTTATCCAATAAATTTAGTTATATATCAATCCAAATGTCCAAAGAAAATAAAAAAAGAAAGAAACTAAACACAACTTAAACAGAACGAAGAATGAATAATTTAGTAAAATAATAATGGTAGTAGTAATAGTAGTAGTATATAGATATAATAATAATAATAATAATAATAATAATAATAATAATAATAATAATAATAATAATAATAATAAGTAAGATGTGAAACAATTATGAAGTCATTTGCTTTATAGTAAAATAATAATGGTAGTAATAATAGTAGTAGTAGATATATATATAATAATAATAATAATAAGTAAGATGTGAAACAATTATGAAGTCATTTGCTTTATTAAAAGTTACCTTCACTTTTCTTAATTAAATGTTTAGTTTGTCGAATAAGAGTTCTGCTGCACGTGTTATTCCATAAAGCTTTGATGTATTAATTAAGGTTCATCTACGCATGGCGCAATGATAGTAAAGTGGCCAGGTCCAACAAATATAAATAAATGATCTAATAGAACCACTCTCAACTTTGATGTTATTATTACATCACAACATGAGAGAAATTAATTGATTTGACTGTTACGTTCTCTCCGATTCATCAGCTCAAGTGCTCAACTCTAGGGCTTTTCTTTTTTTCTTTTCTCCTTTCCATTCTGGTAATTAGTTCACCTTAATTTCTCAATTTTGATATGTTCTCTTTCAGTTGCATATGAATGTATATATACACACACACACACACACACACACACATATATATATTCGTATTCAGTTGTGATTGTGTACATGCTTTCCTTCTTAGAGTTTTCCCCCCGTTTTTAAGCTATTCTGTATCAAATCTTTGTTGAGTTTTGTGTTCCAGTTGTAAGTTTCCCGATTATGGTAATGTTTGGTTAAAAATTATTATTTTTATTATTATAGTATAAAATTGGGTCCAAATTTTGTAGTGTAATATCCTTTTAAATTAAAGTTGAGCTATTGCATATGTGACGACCCCAAAATAGGTCCATTCCATCCAACCCATTCTGAGTCGCCAAATACATGGTACAGAAACAACTACAACTTTATTATTACAACAAGAAAGCCTGTGAGTTTGAATACAAATATTATCTTACAGACAATATCTATACTCAAATAAATCCTCATCACATTTATTGATACATTAAAAAATGGTGAGGACTACTAAACAATCCTTTCTAAAACCTTCATTCCATACCCCGAGGCTGCATCTTTTATATTCTCGCCTCTCCCGAGAAAAATGGACAAAAAGGAAAAGGGTGAGCTCAACTAGCCCAAGTAAAGAATGTTATGACTAAGATAATATAGAACAAATTATCGTTAGTCTTCAACGAGGAAAAATCTGATAGAATACTGATAACAAGTTTCAGATCAATATTCGTGAAATAATAATTCATGTAAGAGTTACGTAGAGAATGAAATCTACTATAATCTATGAATTTAATATCCATCATCAATATTTTATCCTCAGTAACATCAATCAATATTCATCTCAAATCAAATATTCGATCTTTGCACTACGAGCCAAAGATATTCATCATCGATCATGTTCATCTCAACACTGCTCATCTTTTGCACTAAAGGCCAAAGATATTCATCATCGGTCATGTTCATTTAAACACTGTTCATCTTTGCACTATGGGCCAAAGATATTCTTCAGAAATCATTCATCTGCACTACTGGGCCAAAGATATTCAATAATATCATCATTTAAGACCGAGGATGATGAAAAATATTTTAAAGAAACGAATCCAATTGAAACAAAATGACAAGGATTAAGGATTCGTACTTGGTTTTATCCACGTCCAAAATACCTCAAAAATAATCATAGTGGTGTAAAATTCAAGAATGATCAAAACATGGATACAATCAAAGCTAGTATCCGAATAGATATTTTTTAGACGAAAAGAAAAATTTTTATTTTTTTAATATGAATAATCTTCAGATTCGTGAATAGTGCCGTATCACGTGAATAATAATCTCGACACCAAAAGATAGAAATTCCACAAAAACATCTTCACGCTTTCATGAATAGTACTCGTGAATAAGTAACTTCGTGAATAAGAACTCATGAATAGTAACTTCGTGAATAAGAACTCATGAATAAGTAACTCCCGACATGAAAAAGTTCCAAATTTGATAAAAAGTTCAACCAATATTTCAACATAATGATATCAAGAAATAATATCATTTGAGAAGAAAATAACATCCCTTACCTCGAAAGACAAAGATTTAGTTGAAACACCAGGATATAGTCTGTGAAGGGAACTTCAAACCGCCTAACAATACTCAAAGTATACTCAAAATACTCACAAGAATACGCTCGATAATATAGAGAGAAAGAGAGAAAACTTGCTTTTCGGTGTGATTTCCAATTCTAACTTAAATTTCTATTTATAGGAAAATGTTAGCATCAAGGCAGACTTAACTCGCAACCTCGATGGCTTTTTACTCGCTACTATTCCCACCCACCACATTTGAAATAAAATTCAGCACATTTCTTCACCAACCACAAGTGGGGCCCACTCAATTCTAGAATTTTCCACCAAAATTAATTATAAACCTAATTCCGAATCGGTCACCTCTTAAAATTTATAACAAATCATTCGTTCATTTTAATTCGGTTCAAAATTTGTGGACATATACTCAACTTATGTATGTATAACATATCCAAAATTACAACGATCCAACTATCGGATTAAAATTATAACTCACATAATATATCGTAAAAATATCGATTTGATTTTTAATACCTCCATCCGATAAAATACCGATAAAACACCTCAACATTAATTTCTTCATTTATAACCACATAAATAAATCCATCATTTATATCCACATAAAATAAATATTTCTTTATCATATGAATCAATAATTAATTATTCACAAATAATATTACGTAATCACAATTATGACAATGACAGTAGCTCCTGTGAAAGAGGGGCTTTCCGATAAGGATTTCTCTCTCATCGCGGCGCAATTAGGTGACCAAACCTCTCCTCGATGTAACTTTCTAGACATTGCCAATAATGCTATCTAATAATATTATTCAAATAATATGAATTATTGATATGATAATGGAGATAAATGCGTTGACAATTATTGAACAACAATAATATAAAATATCAACGCAAAGAATTATTGAATCAATAAAATAAAATATTGAACAAGAACTCATCGTGAAAATTATCGAGTAGTGCTTCTTCACGTAAGGATCAATAATTCAACAATCATGTGCAATACTGGTAATGCATCGCCAAGCAACCACGCCAGACATCGTATTTTAACCACCGGGTATTCCAATGGTCTTACTTCAGAATAACATAATTATTTTAACCAACTTATATTTGTCGTTTTCTTCATCCAATCGCTTTCCTTTATGGGGCCCACACACGTGGTCGCATACCGTCGCATTTAATATTCTCCGATAAAGACGAATATTCCACTACCAAACGAATATTCTGAAACAACAATGAATATTTTATAACCACTTGCTTATTTTGAAATATTTTGCATTTTACCCATAACTAACCACATTAATCAAATCCACCCTTACTATTTCAAAATAATAAATAAAGGAAATTCCTTTTTATTTAAAAAATTTCGTGGTCTTACAACCTCCCTCCTTATGAAATTTCGTCCTCGAAATCGACGACGCACTGGTGTTTTGAAAAGATGAGGATACCTCGCTTTCATTTCCGTTTCCAATTCCCGTGTCATTTCCTCTATAGCATGATTCCTCCACAAAACTTTAACTTGTGGTATATGACTTTCTTGGCGTAGGACATGCTCCTTCCTATCCAAAATCTTGACGGTGTACTCCTCATCATCGTTAGGTCTTTTGGCTATCTCGTCCGGGTCTAACTCAATGACATGGTTGAATTCGTCCACATATTTACGTAACATCGATACGTGAAAAACGCGTTATGAACACGTGGCATACTTGGCGGTAAAACGAGTCTATAGGCCACAGTTCCTATTCGATCGAGAATTTCAACTAGATTAATAAATCGAAGGTTTGAGCTTTCCTCACCTCACCGATTCTCTCGCTTTTGAAATAACAACTTCTTGCACCTCCTTCTTCAAATTCATCACTCCCGTGTAGCTTGAAGCGACTTTAACTTTATCGATTAAAGTCGATTATACTCAGATATCATCATGCATCAGATATCATCATGTAGGTACCTAGAGTTTTCATCTCCATCTCTATTATGTGTATATTATCTGAAATGAGTCTTTTGACAATATCGCATCAGCGTTTGTATACGATCTTCTACTCAACACGCCATTTACCACGCTCGCTTTTTCCAGGATGGTATGGTCGTAACATGTCTTTGAAATGAGTCTCCTCTCGAGTTCTTCAAGCTCTTACCACATTCCTTACTCCATTTGAATTTTGTATCTCTATGAATCATTTCGTTAATGGAATAGCGATTCGAGAATATCATTCAACGAATCTCCGATAATAACCAACTAAGCCTGAAAGCTACGTATTTCGATTACCGACTTAGGTTGTTCTCAATCGTGACTCATATCCCAACCTTGGATAACACGTTACAATGACACCTATCGGTTTACTATCGCACGAATATGGTGTCCCCATGAGAGTTCGGCTTTTTGCATTCCACAAAGGAAGTCACCAGATAAAGGCTCAGTACCAAATTCTATAGTTGAATTTTTAACTCCTCAAGTTCAATAGGAGCCATTCGATATGAGATTTTAGAAATGAGTTTTGTCTGGGGTTCAAAGTCGATACAAAATTTAATATCGAGGCTTTGGGAGTAAACCAAGAAATTCTTCGGAAAATACGTCAGAAAAATCAATAACAACAAGAATATTATTCAAATCGACGTGTCTTTATTCAAATCCATAACATGGACTAAGAAAACTTGACATCCGTAATAAACGAATGACTTCATGGCTTGATATGAAAATGTTTGATTACAATGGTTTGATTGCTTGAATTAATAACAGGTTGCTTAGGAATATGAAAACTAACAACCTTACTTAAAGTAATCAATTTTGGCATGATGAGTAGTTAACCTTAAAATCACATCAAAAGCAAATATCTCTATAGAAATAAGGTTCTGTGTAATGTGATAGTGCAACTTGAATCAAGCAAGATTTCTAAACAACGGATGTAATGAAAGTTTTTTCTCTAACTGAGTCTCCATAAATAGGTCAAAGTCTAATTTCTCCGTAGTCAAGTTCAAACGTTGAGCGCAAGCAAGCAAGAGAGATAAAGGAATGGGTAGAGCCCAGTATCTAGTAAGGTATAAACTTCGCAAGAATTTATAATTAACTAACCTGCTGCTAACTTAACCGTTCGAGTTCCTCGATTTTGACCGGTCACGACAAACGCTTCTTCCGTAAATCGTTGACTTTGACTTTTTCGGGACATCCTTTTGAGTCACCATTCATTGGATCTGGGTTTCGATATCGCATAATCTCGGCGATATGTCCTTCTTTTCCACAATTATAGCATACCTTAAAGCTCTGCCAGGCGGTTTAATGATATGTCCCTCTTTCCCGCATTTGTAACATATCTGACCGATGGTCTTTTCCTCCCTTGGAACCAGGATTCTTTACGGATCTGCAGATCGTGCTTCACATGGTCGTTGTTAAATCTCCTCTTTTAAAATCTCCTCCCGACTCGCTTCTTCTATTTTCATGGCCATGATTACCACCGTGAGTGGTTACCGCTTTGTCCGTATTCTTCTTTCTCCATTTGGTTATCGTTATTCGATGATTGCTATCTCTTGGTATGATCCCGGTTATGGTCCTTGGTCAACGTATTTCGTTATCTCGCTTCTAACAATCGAGCCCCCGCTGACAACATCGGAATAGAGAAAATTTATGAGAAATGAGATATCGACGTACGCCGGGTTTCAAACCTCTCGTAAACATCCGCGTCATACGCTCCTCATTCTCCACCAAATGAGGTGCAAACTCGATAACTCCATGAACTTCGCCTCAGATCGATACCGTCATGTTATTCTCGCTCAGCCTAATAAACTCCACTTCCTTCATATGACGAATACTTTCGTGGAAGTGCTTGTCATTGAACTGCATTTCAAACGTCTCCCATGACATGCCGAAGAGTACGGATGGGGTACGCTCACTGAGACTCCCACCGAAGATTCGCCTCGCCACGGAACATAAAGGTGGCAAATGGAACCTTCGTTTCTCCGCATCCCAAGACATCGAATATCTTGGTAATTTGTTTTGACCCATGTTTCCGCCCATAATCGGATCCGCTTTCCTTAAATTTCGTGGTCCCAACTCTTTGAATCGCTCATTTGTGACAACTCGTGAATTGCTATCATTTCTCCTCAGTATTTTGAACACAGTCTCCCTCGCTCGATTTTGCATGAACTGCAAAAAGCTTCTAAACATCCCCTCGCTCATCATCTCGCTTTCGGTGGTGTTGTTCACAGGAGGTACATTGTCGACTGTTGCACGTTCTCCTCGTTGGTAAATCATGAGCATCTCCACGGCCTCATTTACTCCACTTTGTTAATATTCTCAGTTGACATTCTCAAACTTTGTCATAAAATAAGGGTTAATTAAGGAAATCAATATATCACATAATATCCTATATATCGACTAACTAACAAATAAGCTTAGGTAGGACACACCAGCGAAGGATTTACTCGTCTCTCCCTCCTAGTTCTATTCCCGATCTCCGCCAGAGATCATATCCTAAGCTCTAATACCAACTGTGATGACGACCCCAAAATAGGTCCATTCGAAGTCGCCAAATACATGGTATGTAAACAACTACAACTTTATTATTACAACAAGAAAGCTGTGAGTTTGAATACAAATATTATCTTCTAGACAATATCTATACTCAAATAAATCCTCATCACATTTATTGATACATTAAAAAATGGTGAGGACTACTAAACAATCCTTTCTAAAACCTTCATTCCATACCCCAGGCTAAATACTCGCTTATATTCTCGCCTCCCGAGAAAAATGGAACAAAAAGGAAAGGGTGAGCTCAACTAGCCCGATAAAGAAGAATGTTATGACTAAGATAATATGTAACAAATTATCGTTAGTCTTCAACAGGAAAAATCGATAGAATACAATAGACAACAAGTTTCGGATCAATATTCGCGGTGAAATAATAATTCATAGAAGAGTTACGAGAAAATGAAATCTACTATAATCTATGAATTTAACAGTCCATCATCAATATTTTATCCTCAGTAACATCAATCAATATTCATCTCAAATCAAATATTCGTCTTTGCACTATGTGCCAAAGATATTCATCGATCGGTCATGTTCATCTCAACACTGCTCATCTTTGCACTAAAGGCCAAAGATATTCATCGATCGATTGGCCATGTTCATTTAAACACTGCTCATCTTCAGACTACGTGCCAAAGATATTCTTCAGAAATCATTCATCTTTGCACTCATGTGCCAAAGATATTCAATAATATCATCATTTAAGACCGAGGATGATGAAAATATTTTAAAGAAACGAATCCGGTGAAACAAAATGACAAGGATTAAGGATTCGTACTTGGTTTTATCCACGCCCAAAAATACCTCAAAAAATAATCATAGTGGTGTAAAATTCAAGAATGATCAAAACATGGATACAATCAAAGCTAGTATCCGTAATAGATATTTTAGATTTAAAAGAAAAATTTTTATTTTCGATTGAATAGTGCCGTATTCGTGAATAGTGTCAGATATCGTGAATAGTCTTGATACGTGAATAAGAATCTCGACACCAAAGGATAGAAATTTCACAAAAAAAACCATCTTCACGCTTCATTTAATAGTACTCGTGAATAAGTAACTCGTGAATAGTAACTCATGAATAGTAACCCGACATGAAAAAGTTCCAAATTTGATAAAAAGTTCCAACTAATATTTCAACATAATGATATTGAAGAAATAATATCATTTGAGAAGAAAATAACATCCCTTACCTCGAAAAGACAAGATTTCTTAGTTGAAACACCGGATATAGTCTTTGAAGGAACTTGCACCGCCTAACAATACTCAAAGTATACTCAAAATACTCACAAGAATACTCGATAATAGAGAGAGAAAGAGAGAAAACTTGTTTCGGTGTGATTTCCAATTCTAACTTAGCCTCTATTTATAGAAAATGTTAAGACGCCAAGCGCACTTAACCCGCAAACCCGATGGCTTTACCGCTACTATTCCCACCCACCACATTTGAAATAAAATTCAGCACATTTCTTCACCAACCACAAGTGGGGCCCACTCAATTCTAGAATTTTCCACCAAAATCAATTATAAACCTAATTTAAGAATCGGTCACCTCTTAAAATTCATAACAAATCATTCGTTCATTTTTAACGGTTCAAAATTTGTGGACATATACTCAACTTATGTATGTATAACATATCCAAAAATTACAACGATCCAACTATTCGGATTAAAAATTATAACTCACGCAATATATCGTAAAAATATCGATTTGATTTTTAATACCTCCATCCAGATAAAATACCGATAAAACACCTCAACATTAATTTCTTCATTTATAACCATATAAATAAATCCATCATTTATATCCACATAAAATAAATATTTCTTTATCATATGAATCAATAATTAATTATTCACAAATAATATTACGTAATCACAATTATGACAACCAGCCGCTCCTGTGAAAGAGGGCTTTTCGATAAGGATTTCTCTCATCTGGCGCCGCAATTAGGTGACCAAACCTCTCTCGATGTAACTTTCTAGACATTGCCAATAATGCTATCTAATAATATTATTCAAATAATATGAATTATTGATATGATAATGGAGATAATGTGCAATGACAATTATTGAACAACAATAATATAAAATATCAACGCAAAGAATTATTGAATTAATAAAATAAAATATTGAATAAAGAATTCATCGTGAAAATTATTGAGTAGTGCCTTCACGTAAGGATCAATAATTCAACAACACGGTAACATCGTGTGCTACATCTTTAAACCACGCCAGACATCTTGTATTTTAACCACCGGGTATTCCAATGATCTTAATTCAGAATAACTACGCCTGTTATTTATAACCACCCAAACTTTGTCGTTTTCCTCATCAATCGCTTTTCAAGTTATGGGGCCCACACATGGTCGTGTCGTCATTGCATTTAATATTCCTCGACAAGCATTTAATATTCCACGACCAAACTAATATTCCCGACAAAAATGAATATTTTATAACCACTGCTTATTTTGAAATATTTATGTATTTAACCCTAACTATCCACATTAATCAAATCAACCCTTACTATTTCAAAATAATAAATAAAGGAATTTCCTTTTATTTAAAAAATTTCGGTCTTACAACCTCCCTCCTTATGAAATTTTCGTTCCTCTAAATTGGACGACGTATACTGGTGTTTGAAAAGATGAGGATACCTCGCTTTCATTTCCGTTTCCAATTCCCGTGTCATTTCCTCTATAAGCATGATTCTTCCACAAAACTTTAACTAGTGGTATGACTTTCTTTGCAGACAGACATGCTCCTTCCTATCCAAAATCTTTGACAGTACCTCCTCATACGTTAAGTCTTTGGCTATCTCGTCCTGGGTTCTAACTCTATAACGTGGTTCGGGTTTTCACATATTTACGTAACATCGATACGTGAAAAACGTTATGAACACGCCGTCATACTTAGCAGTAAAAACGAGTCTATAGCCACGGTTCCTATTCGATCGAGAATTTCAACTGGATTAATAAATCGAAGGTTTGAGCTTTCTCACCTCACCGATTCTCGCTTTTGAAATAACAACTTCTTGCACCTCCTTCTTCAAATTCATCACTCAAATTGTGTAGCTTGAATGTTTTAACTTTATCGATTAAAGTCGATTATACTCATATATCATCACGCTCAGTATATCATCACGTGGGTACCTAGAGTTTTCATCTCCATCTCTATTATTTGTATATTATACTGAAATGAGTCTTTGACAATATCGTACTCAGACTTGTATACGATCTTCTACTCAACACGTCACCTACCACGCGCTTTTCGAGGATGGCATGGTCGTAACATATCTTTGAAATGAGTCTCTCTCGAGTTCTTGAAGCTCTTACCACATTCCTGCTCCATTTGAATTTTGTATCTCTATGAGTCACCACGTTAATGGAATAGCGATTCGAGAATATCCTTCAACGAATCTCCGATAATAACCAACTAAGCCTAGAAAGCTAAGTATTTCGATTACCGACTTAGGTTGTTCTCAATCGTGACTCATATCCCAACCTTGGATAACACGTTACAATGACACCTATCGCTTTCTTATCGCACGAATATGGTGTCCCTACGGAGAGTCTCGGCGGTGCATTCCACAAAGGAAGTCACCAGATAAAGGCTCAGTACCAAATTTATAGTTGAATTTTTAACTCCCTCAAGTTCAATAGAGCCATTCGATATAAGATTTTAGAAATGAGTTTGTCTGGGTTCAAAGTCGATACAAAATTTAATATCATTCTTTGGGAGTAAGCCAAGAAATTCTTCAAGAAATACATCAGGAAAAATCAACAACAGGAATATTATTCAAATCTGACGTGTCTTTATTCAAATCCATAACATGGACTAAGAAAACTTGACATCCGTAATAAACGAATGACTTCATGGCTTGATATGAAAATGTTTGACTACAATGGTTTGATTGCTTGAATTCGAATAACAGGTTGCTTAGGAATATGAAAACTAACAACCTTACAAAAGCAATCAATTTGGCATGATGAGTAGTTAACCAATCAATACCTAAAATCACATCAAAAGCAAATATCTCAATAGAAATAAGGTTAACAGGTAATGTGATAGTGCCAACTTGAATCAAGCAATATTTTTAAACAACGGATGTAATGAAAGTTTCTCCTAATGGAGTCTCCATAAATAGGTCAAAGTCTAATTTCTCCGTAGTCAAGTTCAAACGTTGAGCGCAAGCAAGAGAGATAAAAGAATGGGTAGAACCCAGATATCAGTAAGGTATAAACTTCGCAAGAATTTATAATTAACTAACCTGCGTGCTAACTTCGTCGGGTTCTCGTATTTTTTTACCCGTCACGACAAACGCTTCTTCCAAGAACCGCTGACTTTGACTTTTTCGGGACATCCTTTTGAGTCACCATTCCACGGATCTGGGTTTCGATATCGCATAATCTCGAGCGATATGTCCTTCTTTTCCACAATTATAGCATACCTTGGAAGGCTTTGAGCAGTTTGACCTTATATGTCCCCTCCTCTCCACATCTCAGAAGATCTAACCGGCGATCGTTCTCTTCCCTAGAATTTGTTGATGGTGCCGATCTTTGCCGACGTCTTCCCGTCATCGTTAAATCTTCTCTTTTAGATTGGACATCTCTTTCCATAATATCAACGCGTCAAGCGCTTTTACCCATGCATCACTCATTCTCACTGCTCGCTTATTTCTTCGCTTTTTCATTTCGATTCCGGCTTTTATCATCTTATACTCGCCAAAGAGTGCTTCATTCAGCATCACATATCGGGTAACACAAGCTTGAATCGTTGCATCCTTTTGCTCCACGATTGCTTCGCAATTCTTCAACTGCTTCTTCTAACTCATGAATACGATTTTGCAATTCTATATTTTGATCATAAAATACCTCTAATAAACTCTTTGTGTACCTCTTCTTCTCTTCTTCCTCACTCTCAATTTGTTACCTCTGCGACTATCTCAAAGTGCAACTATCAATTCTTCACTCACCCACATGGATATCTCTAATTCCTTCTTCACCGACATCACATTATCCGGTTGGCGATTAGAGGTGTCTCCACGATCTCATTCACTCCATTGTTAACGTTCTCGCAGCCCATTCTTAAAAACTATCATAAAACAAGGGTTAATTAAATAAATTAACAAATCACATAATACCCCTATATTATGACCAACCAACAAATAAGCTTAGGTAGGACACACTTAGCGAAGGATTTACTCACTCTCTCCCTCCTAGTTCTATTCCCGATCTCCATGGAGATCATATCCCTAAGCTCGATACCAACCATCATTGACGACCCCAAAATAGGTCCATTCCATCCAACCCATTACGAAGTCGCCAATACATGGTACGTAAACAACTACAACTTTATTATTACAACAAGAAAGCGTGAGTTTGAATACAAATATTATCTTCTGTACAATATCTATACTCAAATAAATCCTCATCACATTTATTGATACATTATTTTACAAAAATGATGAGGACTACTAAACAATCATTTCTAACACCTTCATTCCATACCCAGACTCGTCTTTTCGCTATATTCTCGCCTCTTGAGAAGAATGGAACAAAAGGAAAAGGGTGAGCTCAACTAGCCCAAAGAAGAATGTTATGACTAAGATAATATAGAACAAATTATCGTTAGTCTTCAACAGGAAAAAATCGATAGAATACAATAGACAACAAGTTTCGAGATCAATATTCAGTAAAGGAAATAATAATTCATAGAAGAGTTACGTAGAGAATGAAATCTACTATAATCTATGAATTTAATAAATCCATCATCAATATTTTATCCTCGTAACATCAATCAATATTCATCTCAAATCAAATATTCATCTTTGCACTATGTGCCAAAAGATATTCATCGATCGGTCATGTTCATCTCAACACTGCTCATCTTTGCACTAAAGGCCAAAGATATTCATCGATCGACCATGTTCATTTAAACACCCGCCTCATCTTTGCACTATCTGCCAAAGATATTCTTCAGAAATCATTCATCTTTTGACTACGGGCCAAAGATATTCAATAATATCATCATTTAAGACCGAGGATGATGAAAAATATTTTTAAAGAAACGAATCGGTGAAACAAAATGACAAGGATTAAGGATTCAGTACTTGGTTTTATCCACGTCCAAAAATACCTCAAAAATAATCATAGTGGTGTAAAATTCAAGAATGATTCAAAACATGGATACAATCAAAGCTAGTATCCGTAATAGATATTTTAGATTTAAAAGAAAAATTTTCATTTTTCGATTGAATAGTCTTGCGTGATTTGTGAATAAGATCAGATATGCGTGAATAAGTCCAGACACGTGAATAGTAACTCACACCAAAAGTTAGAAATTCCACAAAAAAACATCTTCACGCTTCATTAATAGTACTCGTGAATAAGAACTCGTGAATAAGTAACTCATGAATAAGAACTCGTGAATAAGAACTCATGAATAAGAACCCCGAGCATGAAAAAGTTCCAAATTTGATAAAAAGTTCCAACTAATATTTCAAAGATAATGATATTGAAGAAATAATATCATTTGAGAAGAAAATAACATCCCTTACCTCGAAAAGAGGCGATTTCTTAATAAAAACAGGATATAAGGTCAAGGAACTTGCACTCGCCTAACAATACTCAAAGTATACTCAAAATACTCACAAGAATACGCCGATAATATAGAGAGAAAGAGAAAACTTGTTTCGGTGTAATTTTCAATTCTAACTTAGCCCTCTATTTATAGGAAAATGTTAAGACGTCAAGCAGACTTGACGACCACCACCGATGGCTTTACTCGCTACTATTGCCACCCACCACATTTGAAATAAAATTCAGCACATTTCTTCACCAACCACAAGTGGGGCCTACCAATTCTAGAATTTTCCACCACCAAAATCATTTATAACCTAATTTCGAATCACCACCTCTAAAAATTCATAATAAATTATACGCCATCTTTAACTGTTCAAAATTTGTGGACATATACTCAACTTATATATGTATAACATATCCAAAAATTACAACGATCCAACGGTCGGATTAAATATTATAACTCACACAATGAAGTCAGTAATAACACCGATTTGATCTTTTAATACCTCCAATCCGACAAAATACAAACAAAACATCTCAAAGATTAATTCCTTCATTAATAACCAAATAAATAAATCCATCATTTATATTCATATAAAATAAATATTTCCTTATCATATGAATCAATAATTAATTATTCACAAATAATATATGTAATCACAT
The DNA here is from genome assembly GCA_020205615.1 of Panax quinquefolius. Taxonomy (NCBI): domain Eukaryota; kingdom Viridiplantae; phylum Streptophyta; class Magnoliopsida; order Apiales; family Araliaceae; genus Panax; species Panax quinquefolius. The sequence goes on along the minus strand of CM035159.1, from coordinate 120,884,761 downwards.
TTATGACAAACCAGTCGCTCCTCAGAGAAGAGGGCTTTCCAATAAGGATCTCTCCTTACTGGCGCGCAATTAGGTGACCAAACCTCTCCTGAAGATGTAACTTTCTAGACATTGCCAATAATGTTATCTAATAATATTATTCAAATAATATGAATTATTGATCCGATAATGGAGATAATGCAAAAGTGACAATTATTGAACAACAATAATATAAAATATCAACGCAAAGAATTATTGAATCAATAAAATAAAATATTGAGCAAGAACTCATCGTGAAAATTATCGAGTAAAGGCCTTCTTACGTAAGGATCAATAATTCAACAATCATGCGGTAATACCGTAATATGCGCCATCGCGGCAACCACGCCAGACATCGTATTTTAAACCACGGTATTCCAACAGCCTTAATTCTGTGAATAACTACGCCAAGTTATTTATAATCACCCAAACTTTGTCGTTTTCCTCATCCAATCGCTTTCGTTATGGGGCCACACACGGTCGCTACCGTCGCATTTAATATTCTCGACAGCATTTAATATTCCACACCAAACGAATATTCTCCAAACAAAAATGAATATTTTATAACCACTTGCTTATTTTGAAATATTTCATGTATTTAACCCCTAACTATCCACATTAATCAAATCAACCCTACTTATTTCAAAATAATAAATAAAGGAATTTCCTTTTTATTTAAAAAATTTGAGGGTCTTACAACTACACTATGCCTTCTTAGGTTTATAATTATACATCTTTTTAGGGTTTAAATAATAATATCCTTTACTTAAAAGGCAATAAACATATTGCATAAGCGCTTTCAGTGTGAAATACAAAACCAAGCAAACCGAATATATGCACCCTAATCCGACTAAATAGAAAACATTATTTTTGCTCAAAAAACACTACGACTTCTTCTTCTTTACACTTAGATATCTATTGTTATTTGTAGGGATCCAATAAAATATCCTCGACGAAGCTCTAATTCCTCGACGTAAAAATGAGAAAAGGGATAATGGTGATGCAAGGTCAATACATATTGCTTTCAACATTTGCGTCGTGAAAAAGAGAAACAAGCAAAAATAATACAATCTCAACCATATCCATTTCAACCAAGATTTTTCCCTGGTTTGATCCCCAGGCCATCTAAACGCGTAGTTTATGAACCGAATTGTATCGCGATCAAGAATCATTTTTATCAGCATCCGTCGTTGTTAAAACCTACGCGTCGAATTCCTCCAGATCCGATTTTACCACCTCAAGGGTTATATTCAACTAACTCAAATTCAATGGGTGCAGAAATCCAACTTCCACCAAATAATATAGAGCATGTACATGACTCCCGTAACATTATATCATCTTCCATGCCTACATCACAAGCTTTTGGGTTAGTTCAATGCAAATTATTTATAACTATATACCATAAGGAGTGTTACGATATATGTGAACTATTTGAAATAAGTTCATTTATTTTCTAGGTTATTACCAATTATTCAGTCAATCATTGATGAAGCTTATGATAAGAGGAGGCATTGCTTACAAATATAGCCCTCCGCCGCATCCTATTTTAGGAAGACACTACCGATAAAATGAATATACAATGTCCTCATCGCTTTCAAAGATTGCATTCGAAAACCGAAAAGTTATCAAATTCATCATTGACCGCCCTTTCTTCTGAACATGTTGTTTGTAAGGAAAGATTCGACTTCCACAACTATTAACGCCTCTCGTAAATTCAATCATTATATGATGGAAATGATGATCACCAAAGTCCTTTCGGTTATACCCGATCGCATAACGCGCCTAATGCTTTTACGAGCTTAGGTGTACATATGGATGATAGAGTGGTTCCGGTAGGGGTCCCAACGCATTTACAATCCACGGGAATGCGACATCGGATTGTGGTTACTACAACCTCCACCCCGGTCAAGATCCAAAGATATGACAACAGACATTCACGATGCCGCAGATGCTTTAGAATATCGTTCTCGAAGAAACCCGAATCATGGAGAGGATGTCCTAAGAACAATCCAGATAGTCTTTTGAGATACAACTCATTTTCGGTAAGTTTAGACATGCAATTGTAATTTTAAGCGGGGAAGATTTGAACAATCGCGACATCCCAAAGATACCTTCATTATAGTCAAAGAAAAGACCGTCGAACTCATAATTTACCCACGCCGAGGAGGTTCTTGTTATATTACCCGAGATGGTGTGAATTCTTCTGCGATGAGGATATTATCAGATTTAAGAGGGAGTGACCAGTTGATACAGATAAATGAATGTCATCCAGCTTATTTACCACTACATTACATATTGTTGTTTTCGTATGGTGAGCTTGGATGGGAACCAAATTTTAAGCAGTGGGATGTCAATCAAGGTAAAAATTCATCAAAAAGACTTACGCAGTTGCAATATTATGGGTATCGTTTGTTTGAAAGACCTACTAAGTATTCAACTATTTTGAGGGGTGGAAGATTATTTCAAGAGTTTATTGTAGATGCATGGGCGGCAACAGAGCAGAATCGATTAACATATTATAGGCTCAACCAACAAAAATTACGATCTGATCTATACCAAGATCCGGTCGAGGTAGTTCTTGATGGGTTGAGGCTAATCAAGTCAGTAAACGAGTAGTTTTGCCTTCTCTTTTTTCTCGGGAGTCCAAGGCAAATGTTTGAAATCTTCCAAGATTCTATGGCCATAACTCTAAGATAACCAACACCCCGATATTTTCTTAACTATGACCGCAAATCCGAATTGGCCCGAGATAAAGATGCAATCGTTACCACATCAAATGTCAATCGACCGCCCAGACTTGGTGGCTGCCAGATTTAAATTGAAGCGACGAGCTTTGATGATGGAAATTGATAAGAAAAAGTATTTGGTGCAAAGGTGGTACATGTTTTCACGATTGAATTCCAAAAGCGTGTGTCACATATGCATTTGCTAATATTTCTTCAAGGATCCGATAAAATACGAACACGTGAACAGTAAATCGAAATCGGTGTGTCTTTAATTCCCGATCCAATTTCTTGACGCCCCCAAAATAGGTATACATCACCTATTCCGAAAGTTGTCAATACATGGTACGTAAACAACTACAACTTTATTATTACAACAAGAAAACGTGAGTTTAAATACAAATATTATCTTCTGACAATATCTATACTCAAATAAATCCTCATCACATTTATTGATACATTATTTTACAAAATGGTGAGGACTACTAAACAATCCTTTCTAAAACCTTCATTCCATACCCCGACTGCACTCGCTTATATTCTCGCCTCCCGAGAAGAAAAATGGAACAAAAAGGAAAAGGGTGAGCTCAACTAGCCCAAAGAAAGAATATTATGACTAAGATAATATACAACAAATTATCGTTAGTCTTCAACAGGAAAAATCTAATAGTAATACAATAGACAACAAATTTTAAATCAATATTCAGAATGAAATAATAATTCATTAGAAGAGTTAAGTAGAGAATGCAAACTACTATCTTCTATGTATGAATTTAAAAGTTCATCGCTCATCTTTTATCCCTCGTAACATCAATCAATATACATCCGAATCAAATATTCATCTTTGCACTACGTGCCAAAGATATTCATCAATTGGTCATGTTCATCTAAACACTGCTCATCTTTGCACTACTACCAAAGATATTCTTCAGAAATCATTCATCTTTGCACTACAGCCAAAGATATTCAATAATATCATCATTTAAGACCGAGGATGATGAAAATATTTTTTAAAGAAACGAATCCAAAGGAAACAAAATGACAAGGATTAAGGATTAAGGATTCGTACTTTGTTTTATCCATGTTCAAAAATACCTCAAAATAATCATAGTGGTGTAAAATTCAAGAATGATCAAAACATGGATACAATCAAAGCTAGTATCCGTAATAGATATTTTGGACAAAAAGAAGAAATTTTATTTTTCTATGAATAGTGTCAGATATCGTGAATAGCCCGATACGTGAATAAGAATCTCGACACCAAAAGATAGAAATTCCACAAAAACATCTTCACGCTTCGCTTAATAGTACTCGTGAATAAGAACTCGTGAATAAGAACTCATGAATAAGAACTCGTGAATAAGAACTCATGAATAGTAACCCCGACATGAAAAAGTTCCAAATTTGATAAAAAGTTCCAACCAATATTTCAAAGATAATGATATTGAAGAAATAATATCATTCGAGAAGAAAATAACATCCCTTACCTCGAAAGATTAAGATTTAAATTTGAATACCGTATATAAGGTCAAGGAACTTCAGACCGCCTAACAATACTCAAAGTATACTCAAAATACTCACAAGAATACGCCGATAATATAGAGAGAGAAAACTTCAGCTTTCGTGTGATTTTCAATTCTAACCTAAAGACCCTATTTATAGAAAACGCTAGAAACACCAAAGCGTAAAATTTAATAAAATATTAATATATATTATAAATTTCCTTAGCCCATCTTTGAAGATCTGATTTCAGCAATTAATATCACATGTTAGCCCACTTAAATGCAAAAAACGTTTTTCTTTAAAATAATAATTAAAACTTCCAAAAATCAATTATTTTGAGTTTTGAACTTCAATAATTCACAATAAATAGCCCTTTTATCAGAAAATTCGAATCTCATGAGTTTTTATAGGAAATTCAATTTCTACAACTTTGCGTAAGAAAGTTTTTCCGAATTCCAAATGTAAATTGACCAAATCCACAAACGGGCAATTTTACAAAGTTATAATCAAATTTCACCAATAAATGGGGTCCACAAGACATGTTTAACATGTTTTAAACATTTATTGCAACAAAAATACTCTTCCTCCTCAGATACTCATATATCCCACATTCGTTGTAAAATATCACCATTATTATATTATTAAAATATAATAATATATTTAAATGAATTATTTTATCGTAAAAAAGATAAATTTCAATTTTCAACAATTGTCACATTAAAAATTTTCTCCATCTATATCCACATAAAATTAATATTTTCCTCATCATATGAATCAATAATTAATTATTCACAAATAATATTACGTAATCACAATATCGACAACCGTGCGCTCCTGTGAAAGAGGGGCTTTCCAATAAGAATTTCTCCTTCATCAAGCGCCAAGCAATTAGGTGACCAAACCTCTCCTTAGATGTAACTTTCTAGACATTGCCAATAATGTTATCTAATAATATTATTCAGATAATATGAATTATTGCTTCGATAATGAAAAATATTATGTAATGACAATTATCAAACAACAAAGAATATAAAATATCAACGCAAAGAATTATTAACTCAATAAAATATCGAATAAAGAATTACTTGAACCATTATCGAGTAGTGCTTCTTCACGTAAGAATCAATAATTGGTGCAATACCGCAAAGCTACCGTGTTTTAACCAATCGAGTATTTTAACAAGATAATAATCTGAATAACTACGCCCGTTATTTTTAACCAACTTATATTTGTCGCTTTCTTCATCCAATCGCTTCTCACATGGGCCCACACATGGTCTACTGGTCGCATTTAATATTCCCGACAAAGCATTTAATATTCCACGCACCAAACTAATATTCCCCGACAACAATGAATATTTTATAACACACTGCTTATTTTGAAATATTTCATATTTTACCCCTAACTATCCACATTAATCACATCAACCCTTACTATTTCAAAATAATAAATAGAGAAAATTAAATTTCATTAATAATAAGTTGGGGTCTTACAACCTCCCTCCTTATGAAATTTCGTCCTAAATCGACGACGACGCCGGTGTGTTTCAAAAGGTGAGGATACCTCGCTTTCATTTCCGCTTCCAATTCCCTGTGTCATTTCCTCTATAACATGATTCCTCCACAAAACTTTAACTTGTGGTATGAATTTTCATGCTGTAGGACATGCTCCTTCCTATCCAAGATCTTGAAACAGTACCTCCTCATACGTTAAGTCTTCGCTATTTCGTCCTGCTTCTAACTCTATAACGTGGTTTGGGTCTTTCACATATTTATTTAAGTACATGTATATGTGAAACACATTATGAACACGAGACATACTTGGAGGTAACGCAAGTCTATAAGCTACATTTCCTACTCGGTCAAGAATTTGAAATGGACCAATAAATCGTGGATCGAGCTTTTCTCTCTTCCCAAATCTTGTAACTCCCTTCCATGGAGCAACTCGCGCAACAATACATGATCCCCTACACTAAATTCCACGCCCTTTCGATGAAGATCCGATAACTCTTTTGTCGATCTTGTGCCGCTTTGTATACGCTTGTCGAATCATTTGAATCTTTTTTCCGTAGTCATATCGCATTTCAACTTGGGTCCCAACAATGTTGCTTCACCCACCTCATCCCAACATATTGGAGAACGACATTTTCGGCCCATATAATGCTTCAATTGAGCCACACCTATACTTGCTCGATAATCGTTGTTGTAGGAGAATTCCACCAATGGTAAATACTTATCCTAACCGCCTTGAAGTCTAGGACACAGTAGTCTTAATAGATCTTCAAGAGTTTGAATAGTCCTCTCTCGATTGTCCGTCTGCTTGGGGATGGTACGCCGAACTAAATCGCAAACTGCGCTCAGTTTTTGCAAGCTAACCCAAAATCTTGAAGTGAATCTTGGGTCACGATCCAAAACTATGGATACTTGGCATGCCATGCAACCTCACAATCTCATTCACATATATACTAGCAAGACGCTCAAGGAATAAGTCTCCAGACGGCAAAAAAATGAGCGTACTTGGTTAATCTATCAACAATAACCCCAAATAGCATTGATGCCTTGAGAAACCGTAGGAAGACCCAGAATCTAAATCCATGGTAATGTGTTCCCACTTCCATTTCGGAATCTCAAGTGGTTGCAACGGACCCTTAGGTACCAGATGCTCCGCTTTTACACGCTGACAAGTTAAACACATCGAGATAAACTTTGCAATCTCTTTCTTCATATTGTTCCACCAAAATGTATGTCAAGATCACGATACATTTTAGTACTTCCAGGATGGATTGCAAATGGTGTATTGTGTGCCTCCATCATAATCTTGTACTTCAAATCAGAGTCGTTAGAACACAAAGTCTCAGAGTGGACTCAAGTATTCCTTCTTCATCAATTCTCGCCCTAATAGCTCCTTCTTGTACTTTCTTCTTCATACGCGATTAGTCCCGGTTCTGTGGCTCGAGCAACCTTAACTTTTTCTATTAAAGTTGGCTCTACGCAGATACTTGACATCATCGCACTCGCTCCTCAAGATATGATCTTCTACTCAACGCGCGCCACTACCACGCTCGCCTTTTCCAGATGGTATCAATAGTGTGGTCGTAGTCTTCAATAGCTCGAGCCAACGTCACGCCGCCGCATGTTGAGTTCTTTTGAGTGAAGAAATATTTAAGGCTTTTTATGGTCCTAATATATCTCCACTTTCTCCCCATATGATAGTGTCTCCATATTTTAGCGCTGAAAACGATCGGCCGCTAACTCTAGATCATGAGTAGGATAATTCCTCTCATACTCTTTTAAGTTGTCGCGAGGCATAGGCTATGACTTTCCCACGTTGTATGAGAACACATCCTAACCCTTTTCCTCAAGCATCATCAGAGATAACAAATCCATCCCAACCAGATGGTATTGTTAGAACAAAGTCAAATAAGTCTCCTCTTAAGCTCTTGGAAACTCTTCTCGATTCTTCACTCCAAACGAATTTTGTATCCTTCCGAGTTAGTTGAAGTTAATGGAGTAGCGATTCGAGAAAAACCCTTCCACTTAATCTCCGATAATAACCAGCTAAGCCCAAAAGCTACGACTTTACCACCGACTTTGGTTGTTCCTAACTTTCAGATTGCTTCAATCTTCACGGATCAACAGATACTCCATGTTTCGACACCACGCGCCCAAGGAATGCTACTTCCTCGCCGTAACTCGCATTTCTTCAATTTGGCATATAGTTTGTTTTAACGAAGCCTTTCGAGTACCAAACTTCAAATGGTGCTCATGATCTTCACGATTTTTGAATATATAAGGATGTCATCAATAAAGACAACAACGAATCGATCCAAATATTCCTTGAATACTCTGGCTCATCATATCCATGAAAGTCAGCAGAGCATTAGTTAGTCCGAAAGACATGACTAAGAATTTATAATGCCCATACCGAAGTTCTAAAGCGCCTTTGAATATCCTCGATTCTAATCTTCACCGATGATATCCGTAACTAAGATCATTTTTGAAAAGAATTGTGCCCTTCAGAATCGGGTCAAACAAGTCATCAATACGAGGTAGAGGATACCTATTCTTGATGGTGACATGGTTCAATTCCCGATAGTCAATACAAAGTCGATACTCCCGCCTTTTCTTCTTTACAAATAAAACAGAGCACCCCAAGGAGATGTACTAGGATGAATGAAACCGATGTCCAACAATTCTCGTAGTTGGACCTTTAACTCCTCAAGTTCAATAGAGCCATTCGATATGGGGTTTTAGAAATGGGCTTTGTACCGTGTTCAAGATCAATAAAGAATTCAACTTCACGCTCGGGGTAGTAATTCGGAAGTTCTTCTAGAAATACGCCAGAAAGTCAATAACAACAGAATATTATTCAAATTTGACGTGTCTTTATTCAAATCCATAACATGGGCTAAGAAAGCTTGACATCCATTTTTCAATAAACTAATAGCTTTATGATTAGATATGACAGTGATTGATTTTAATGGTTTAGTTACTTGAATTGCATAACAAAGTTGGTTAGAATATGAAAACTAACAACCTTATTTAAAACAATCAATTTTGGTATGATGAGTAGTTAACCAATCAATCCCTAAAATCACATCAAAAGCAAGTATCTTTAAAGAGATAAGGTCAATGTGTAAGGTAATGGTGCCAACTTGAATCAAACAAGATTTATAAACAAAGGATGTGATGAAAGTTTCTCCTAACTGAGTTTCCACAGATAGGTCAAAGTCTAATTTCTCCTGAGTCAAGTTTAAACGCTGAGCACAAGCAGGAGAGATAAATGAATGGGTAGCACCCCAGATCAAGTAAGGTATAAACTTTGCAAGAATTTATAAATAGCTTACCGTGATCACCTCGTTTGGGTCCTCGATTTTGACCGACCACACAACAAACGCCTTCCCTAATCGCTGACTTTGACTTTTCTCGGGATCTTTTTGAGTCACCGCCCCTCATTGAACTAGGTTTCGCCATCGCATAATCTCGAGCGATATGTCTTCTTCCTTTCCACAATTATAGCATACCTTGAACTGTTAGGATAGCTTTGATCGATATGTCCCTCTTTCCCAAGATTTATAAAGATATGACCGGTGGTCGTTCTCTCTCCTTAGAACCCGCTTGTCGCCAAGACATCGCTGCCTTCATATGGTCGTTGTTAAATCTCTTCTTTTAAAATCTCCTCCCGACTCGCTTCTTCTATTTTCATGGCCATGATTACCACCAGAGTGGTTACCATTTTTTGTCCGTCTGCTTTTCTCCATTGGTTATCATTATTATTCTGCTGATCGCTATCTCTCGGTACGATCCTCGTCAGGGTCCTCGCCGACTGCAGACTCGTTATCTCGCCTAATAATTGAGCCCTGCTTACAACATCCGGTCAGAGAGAAAGTTTATGAGAAATGAGATATCGACGACGCCGGGTTTCAAACCTCTAAGAAACATCCGCATCATACGCTCCTCATTCTCCACCAAATGAGGTGCAAACTCGATAACTCTCGCAAACTTTGCTCTCATCGAGACACCGCCATGTTGTTTTGCTCTAATCGATGAACTCCACTTCCTTCATACGATTTAACACTTTCGTGAAAGTATTTATCATTAAATAGTTTCAAACGCTTCCCAAGACACGCCGAAAAGTACTGGATGGGTACGCTTCACGCATCTCCCACCAAGAGAGTCTCGCTTCGCCATTTTAACATAAAGGTGGCGAATGGAACCTTCGTTCTCCGCATCCCAAGACATCGAATATCTTGGTAATTTGTTTGACCCATGTTTCCGCCATGATCGGATCCGCTTTCCTTTAATTTCGTGGTCCCAACTCTTCGAATGCTTGGTCGTGATAAACCCGTGAATTGCTATCATTTCTCCTCAGATTTTGAACACGAAGTCTCCTCGCTCGATTTTGCATGAATCGCAAAAAGCTTCTAAACATCCCCTCGCTCATCATCTCGCCAGTGGTGTTGTTCACAGGAGGAACATTGCCACTGTTGCAGACGCTCTCCTCGCTGGTGAGTATAAAGCATCTCCACGGCCTCTCATTTCCATTGTTAATATTCTCACCGACATTCTCAAACATCGCTCATAAAACAAGGGTTAATTAAGGAAATCAATATATCACATAATATCCCTATATATCGACCAACTAAAAAAAATAAGCTTAGGTAGGACACACTAGCTAAGGATTTACTCGCTCTCCCTCCTAGTTCTATTCCCCGATCTCCGCCAGAGATCATATCCGCCGTAGATCATATCCCTAAGCTCGATAAAGAAATCGACGGCCCCTACGGAGAAAATAGGTATACATCACCCATTCCGAGGCTCGGGCTTTTATTTACGGCTCTCGATACTAATCTGACGCCCCAAAATAGTCGAAGTTGTCAATACATGGTACGTAAACAACTACAACTTTATTATTACAACAAGAAATCGTGAGTTTGAATACAAATATTATCTTCTAGACAATATCTATACTCAAATAAATCCTCATCACATTTATTGATACATTATTTTACAAAAATGGTGAGGACTACTAAACAATCCTTTCTAAAACCTTCATTCCATACTCCGACTCGTACTCGCTATATTCTCGCCTCCTGAGAAGAAAAATGGAACAAAAAGGAAAAGGGTGAGCTCAACTAGCCCAGTAAAGAATATTACGACTAAGATAATATACAACAAATTATCGTTAGTCTTCAACAGGAAAAATCTAATAGAATACAATAGACAACAAATTTTAAATCAATATTCGCAATGAAATAATAATTCATTAGAAGAGTTAAGTAGAGAATGCAAACTACTATCTTCTATGTATGAATTTAAAAGTTCATCGCTCATCTTTTATCCCTCGTAACATCAATCAATATACATCCGAATCAAATATTCATCTTTGCACATGTGCCAAAGATATTCATCGATTGGTCATGTTCATCTAAACACTATTCATCTTTGCACTACGTACCAAAGATATTCTTCAGAATCATTCATCTTTGCACTACGTGCCAAAGATATTCAATAATATCATCATTTAAGACCGAGGATGATGAAAAATTTTTTTAAAGAAACGAATCCAAAGGAAACAAAATGACAAGGATTAAGGATTAAGGATTCGTATTTTATTTTATCCATGTTCAAAAATACCTCAAAAATAATCATAGTGGTGTAAAATTCAAGAATGATCAAAACATGGATACAATCAAAGCTAGTATCCGTAATAGATATTTTGGACAAAAAGAAGAAATTTTATTTTTCTATGAATAAGGTCAGATATCGTGAATAGGTCAGATACGTGAATAGTAACTCCGACACCAAAAGATAGAAATTCCACAAAAACATCTTCACGCTTCACATTAATAGTACTCGTGAATAAGAACTCGTGAATAAGAACTCATGAATAAGAACTCGTGAATAAGAACTCATGAATAGTAACCCCGATACATGAAAAAGTTCCAAATTTGATAAAAAGTTCCAACCAATATTTCAAAGATAATGATATGAAGAAATAATATCATTTGAGAAGAAAATAACATCCCTTACCTCGAAAGATTAAGACTTTATTTTGGAATACCGTATAAGGTATGAAGGAACTCAGACCGCCTAACAATACTCAAAGTATACTCAAAATACTCACAAGAATACGCCGATAATATAGAGAGAAAACTTCGCTTCGTGTGATTTTCAATTCTAACCCAAGACCCTATTTATAGAAAACGCTAGAACACTCAAAGCGTAAAATTTAATAAAATATTAATATATATTATAAATTTCCTTAGCCCATCTTTGAAGATCTGATTTCAGCAATTAATATCACATGTTAGCCCACTTAAATGCAAAAAACGTTTTTCTTTAAAATAATAATTAAAACTTCCAAAATCAATTATTTTGAGCTTTCTAGGTTCAATAATTTACAATAAATAGCCCTTTTATCAGTAAAAATTTGAATCTCGCGAGTTTTTATAGGAAATTCAATTTCTACAACTTTGCGTAAGAAAGTTTTTCCGAATTCCAAATGTAAATTGACCGAAATCCATAAATGGGCAATTTTATTAAAGTTATAATCAAATTTTCACCAATAAATGGGGTCCACCGACATGTTTAACATGTTTTAAACATTTATTGCAACAAAAATACTCTTCCTCCTCAGATACTCATATATCCCACATTCGTTGTAAAAATATCACCATTATTATATTATTAAAATATAATAATATATTTAAATGAATTATTTTATCGTAAAAGATAAAATTTCAATTTTCAACAATTGTCACATTAAAAAATTTCTCCATCTATATCCACATAAAATTAATATTTTCCTCATCATATGAATCAATAATTAATTATTCACAAATAATATTATGTAATCACAATATCGACAACTGTGCAGCTTCCTGTGAAAGAGGGGCTTTCCAATAAGAATTTCTCCTCATCGGGCGCCGCAATTGGTGACCAAACCTCTCCTTAGATGTAACTTTCTAGACATTGCCAATAATGTTATCTAATAATATTATTCAGATAATATGAATAATTGCTTCGATAATGAAAAAATATTGTGTAATGACAATTATCAAACAACAAGAATATAAAATATCAACGCAAAGAATTATTAACTCAATAAAATATCGAACAAGAATTATCGTAACCATTATTGAGTAAAGTGCCTTCACGTAAGAATCAATAATTGGTGCAATACCGCAAAGCATCCGTGTTTTAACCACCGAGTATTTTAACAAGATTAATCTGTAGAATAACTACGCTGTTATTTTTAACCAACTTATATTGTCGCTTTCTTCATCCAATCTCTTTCCACATGGGGCCCATACATGGTCGCTACTGGTCGCATTTAATATTCCCCGATAAAGATTTAATATTCCACGCACCAAACTAATATTCCCTAACAACAATGAATATTTTATAACCACTTGCTTATTTTGAAATATTTCATGATTTTACCCCTAACTATCCACATTAATCACATCAACCCTTACTATTTCAAAATAATAAATAGAGAAAATTAAATTTCATTAATAATAAGTTGGGGTCTTACAAAGAAAAGACAAGGGGTTTTGCAATCGGAAGAATGTATTTTGCCATTCAAATGAAGGTGAAAGGTTTTATCTGCATCTTACATTGACAGTTGTAGAGGGACCTCAATCTTTTCAATGTTTAAGAAACAGATTGATAATGTTGTACACCCCACATATAAGGTCGCATGTATTGCAAAAAGGCCTTTTGGAAGACGATAAAGAGTGGATTCAATGTCTTGTAGAAGCATCAATAATGAGAACAGCTCTCAATTAAGAAGGTTATTTTCTATTATCTTGACACAATGCTCTCCTTTAAATCCAGAAGCGTTGTGGAACCAATTTTCTATGCATATTTGTGATGATTTATCACACAAAATAAGTACATGTTATGGCATTGATGTTCCTACTAATGCTCAAATTTGTGATTATGGTTTATACCTTATTAATCTTTTGCTTCAAGAGTCGGGGAAGAGCTTATCAGATTACCCACCAATGCCACTGCCATATGATAATTGGAGAATTATCGTTGGCAATCGACTTATTTGGGAACATAGGCGATTCTAACTTGAAGTTGATCAAATAAATGTCCAAAGAGAAACATTGATCTCTCGAATGAAGGTCGGTATGGCTTATAATGCAATCATTTCATCCATTTATGAAAATAGAGGAACAACATTCTTCTTCGAGTGGGAAGTGCGAGAACGGAAAGACTTTTCTCTATAATACAATTGCCAAAAATGTCGTTTCTTATGCGATATAGTAATTACAAGAAGATCCTCCTGGAATTACTTACGGGTTGTTTACATGGGGACGTCTTGCACATTCAACATTCTCGCATTCCACTTAACGTATTAGAAAATTCGGTTTGTGGATTCACGAAGCAATCATCACACTCGTAATTATTTCGGAAGGCTAGACTAATTATATGGGATGAGGTTCCAATGCAAAGATCGCCATTGTGTTGAAGCGATTAATCGGACCTCACAAGACATTCGTGATAACTCCCAACCATTTGGAGGTATTCTATCGTTGTTCTTGGGGAGATTTTAGGCGATTCTTCCCTGTTATACCTAGAGGTCTTCGTGAGCATATAGTGGCGATAGATTACCACGATGTTCTTTGCTTTGGAAAGATATACATGTCTTGACATTACAAGTTAATATGCACTCGCACGATGATTAATCAATCGTTATTATTTGATTTCTCGGCTTTTCTTAATGAGGTTTGAGTATTTGTATCTTTATTCATATCGACATCTATATATCGTCAAGAATATTTGATAATTTACTAATACTTCATTATTGTGTAGATTGGGTCAAACCCTCAAGAATCTATACAACTTCCAGATTCAATAAAAATAACTCAAAGTGTAGATAATCTTATCTCGATCATCTACCCAGAGCTAGAAGTGCCAAGTAAGGTCACTCCCGAATTCTTAAAAGAGCGCACAATTCTATCTGCTAGAAATGATGATGCCAATGATATCAACCTAGTCATTGCGTTGGCGGTTTTAAGGAGAAATACATACATACTGTCACGACAAAATGGTTGAAGATGATGATGTGGATCGGACTATTATGCATCGGTGCGAATGAATATTTGAACACACTCAATCCCCTCGACCGCCACCGCTCAAATTAGATTTAAAGAGGGTTGTCCAAGAATGCTTCTAAGGAACTTTGCATAGAAAGATGGCCTTTGTAATGGTACTAGACTTATCATAGTCAAGTGTGGTGCTTTAGTACTTGAAGCAAAGATTTTAGCGGTGATAAGCATGGCGACTTAGTATTTATTCCAAGAATTTCTTTGACTCCTTCTTCGTTTGAGTTAAGTATTAAAATGACAAGAAGACAATTCCCAAGTGAGGTTAAGCGTGATGCAATGACAATTAATAAATCACAGGCGGTCACCACAAATTTGTTGGGGTAGATTTACGACGCCAAGATTTAGTCACGATCAACTATATGTAGCTCACAAGATGCACAAGTTCTTCCCCATTTATGTATATTTCTTCGTGAATTAACCGACAAGTCCACAACAAATATCGCATCATCCCAAGTTTTGTTATAATTTTATATGTTTGAGGTATCATTTCTTATCTCCGTGCATTATTGATCTTCTTATGATAAAAGTATTGATATGTTTTGAATTGACTGATAAAAGTTTTGAATTAACTGACAAGTCCAAAACAAATATTGTCTTTATATATGTGTTAATTGTTAAATCGGGGAATATTTGCTAATTATTATAAATGAGATTGATGCTTGAATAAGTTGTGGCATCGTTGTTGTTGTGGCATATGCTAGCAAGACTCCTGATGGGTATATGTGAGTCCTACACTCATGTGAAATGGAACTTTCTAGGACTAACAAGTTTCCCTATGTAAATAAGAAGCCCCATAAATTATTGTAGGTGTAATACAATATTTTTAGTCGATCGTAGAAGCTTAAAAAACATGAAATATGTGTACTCAAGTTACAATACCGTATATTACACATACAACCTCATGTTTTTTAATCCACGTGATACATTTGTCAACTTATTTACTGAGATGATGCCTTCGTAAAAGTTACTCATTTTCTAATTTGCATAAAATTGTTTTACATCTCCTCGCTTTTTTTTCGTCGTAAACAAATCGATAATGTTCAGAGAGTATGATGCCTCCACCGAATAACAATTTCGCTTTGGCTATTGAATATATGATTTAGTAATGTATGAACATCGATAACATATCTTATAGAAAACCATTCGGATAACATACGAGTATATATATATGTGTGTGTATGTGTGAAGAACAAATTTGAGAAGCTCGATCATCGCAGTTAACATAATAAGTTTATACATGTTGGTTGAGCTATAAATATGCTTATTATATATAACTTATGTTTTAGTTTTACTTGCATTGCGTTAATCAATCAATTTGTACATATATCCTTTTCATTATATTTTTTTATCAATTTCCAAGTAGATGATTTAATTTGTTGATATAACTAAACGATTCATTTCAATTTTTGCAGTCTTGGGATGATATTACTATTGAATGGAAACGTGTTCATTCAACAAGTCGAGGTGGAGAAAAGTTAATGTGGTTATGTGTATTTTATAATTCTTAAATCGTATTCAAGTAATCACGTGTCAATTGTTTCGTTCTTCGCGATACTACTAACATTTTGCTTTCTCTTATAAATAATGATTTTTGTTATAAATAATATTTGTTGGTAGTGGACGTTCTTAGATGGATAGCCTTTCTTTTCAAAGGTTTATGTCAATCAAGACATGGTAAAGCTTGATAGATCTACAAGGTAAATGTTATTATATGTATTTTCGGGTATATATTGAAGTATACTTGGTGTAAGTTGTAAAAAATATATTTGGAGTAAGATGTAAAGTAAAGGGTGGTGCTCAACATGTTGCTTTCTCTATTTTCTCGTGATATATGTAATTTTGTTCTCCGCCTTTTGTAAAGTTGGGTAATTATACATGATTATGATGATTTTGAGTATGGAATGATGTTTTTTTTGTGGTTTGGATATGTATGGATGATTATAAGTTTTTAAACAGTTTAGATTTTTCTGGATATTTATTTTTAAAGGAAACTCTGTAGAAATTTCTTGAAATTAATAGCTACTATCCTGGATATTTTGGTGGTCGTATGTGTTGATTATTGAATATGTATAGATTTCTGCATGGTATAACGATTTTGGGTATGAAATGATGGTTTTTTTTTTGTGGTTTAGATATGTTTGGATGATTGTAAGTTTTATGTATGAGGTTTAGATTTGTATCGGATATCTATTTTTAAACGAAACTCTCGCCAAAAATTTTTAAAATCAAGAAGAACTAGTCTTTGCCCAAATTTGCGATATTCAAACCGATTTTTTTGGCTATATGTTTGACTAAATTTACCTTTTTTTTGCGGTTGGGTCAATTACTTTTGAAGTTCTTATTTTATTTTAATTTTTTTTAATCGTGTGAAAGGAGTTTTTAAACCAATTTGGTTCAAATGAACCTTTTAAGCAAGTGGGTATCATTATGCTATTTCAAAACTACAATGCTTTTTACCGTTAATGGACATATTTGTATGATGTATTGTGCTTAAAATAGTTTTACTAATTAATCCATGTTCCATCTAAAATTGCAAATTAAATGAAGGAAACAACAACATATAGGTGAAGAGAAAGCTTTTAAATGTGTTTGAAGAAAATATGAAGGTCGTTCCAGATTGGGATTGTTTTGAATTTAATAAATGTAGTTAACCCGCCTCAGTCAAATTTATTGTTGAGTGAATGTGGATGTTGGCTTTTAGTTGTTTCCTTAACAAATTCATTTTTTTCGCCAGGTCTTGATTTGTAAATAATGAGTATGTAGATATAATTTGTGATAAAATTCTCGACTTCTTTATTTTTTTGGGTGAGATGCCTATCTTGATTAGAAATTTTCTTATTTACAACAAAATTTTATCAAATATATACTCTTTAAACATTGTAACTCATATTTTTTATTTAAATTTATCTTTAAATATTAAATAAATTACACGAATATTAATAATGCCGGAGTCACGGGTTTACACTAGTATATATATATATATCCCATGGACAAGATACATAGTGGTCCAAAAAAAGCTTTCTATACCTTCAGTGTGCAGTTTATCAATCACTGCCCGTCCAGTCCGGGGGCTCCACCACTTGATCTATTTTCGTATTATTTGACTTTTGCGCTACGTACGCTAGTAGACAGTAGCAGTATATTAAAATATCAATAGATCCAGATTTCTTTATTGTATTTATTGTCAATCGCCCAATGCATAGCCCACCAACCAGTACCAAGGATTAATTAATTAGTACATACTCCCTCTTATCAATCATGCATATTAAAAAAGTAAAAAAAAAAAATTTAAATTTTTTAATAGGCCCACAAAATTTATAAAATAATGAGTAATTTTGTTTTTTCTATTAATAAATCTATATAATAACATTTTATATATTTTATCTCTTTTTTTAAAAAAAATAATAATTATACTTTTAATTTTCCTTTGTTGATTGGGAAATTTTGAAACAATAACTTGCTGTATTCAAGTCGGGACAGAAATTACAAATGGGGAGCTGAGATCATGGGCCTCCACGCAAACTATGGATTTTAAAATTAAAAAAACAAACAAAATAAAGGGTATACTTTAGAGGATATGCCTTTTTGTTTTATTTGTGGCTGGGCTGGCTATAAGACCACACCACACTCCCCAGTATATTGCAAGTAATCGCCTTTAAAACAAAAGAAAAAAGTAGGGTCTCCAACAAGAGAGGGAGGAGGGAAAGAAGAAATGAGATCATATTTTAGTTACAAGGGGTCAATATGGATCAAAATATTGGTGATACAATGGCTGACACTTGTTTGTGTTTCCAGAGATTTTGATTTCTACTATTTTGTTCAGCAGGTCCCTAGCTCCCCTCACCTCACCTCCTCCATATATATATATATATATATATATATATATATATATATATATATATATATATATATATATTAATTCATTCTTTCTCTACATATGAACTAACATACTAGGCCCTGGCGCATGCATCTATCTATGTTATGCTATGCTATGCTAATCTTCTATTAATAATCATATGTGCAGTGGCCGGCCTCATACTGTGATACTAAGAAAAGTTGCTGCTACCCGACAACAGGGAAGCCAGCTGAAGACTTTGGGATTCATGGGCTTTGGCCTAATTACATCGATGGCTCTTATCCTTCTGACTGTGATTCTCGTAACACATTCGATACTTCGCAGGTATTCAATTCCATTTCAAATGAAATAGAGAGTTTTCATTCTTTGTATATTCTCCATTATCATCATCATCATCATCTCTCTCCCATCATGATCATCATTATAAAATAAAATAGAGACTCTCCAATTCATTTGAAATAGAGTGGATTCTAATTCTGCCAGGTATATATATATTAGTTATATCTCTTTATATATTAGTTATTAGTTATTATTACTGGCTAGCTAGCTAGCTAGTAAGTAAGTTAACCATGATCGATCTGTTTGTTATCTATATAAATATATAGATCTCAGATCTTAAAAGTAGACTGCAAGAGGATTGGCCAACACTAGCTTGCCCAAGTGGCGATGGGTACAAATTTTGGGGACACGAGTGGGATAAGCATGGGACTTGCTCCGAGTCTGTTCTGGACCAACACTCTTATTTTGACAATTCTCTGGACCTCAAGCACAAAGCCAATACCCTCCTTGCCCTCAAGACTGCAGGTATATACTAGCTAGCTAGCTATCTATCTATCTATCTATCTATCTAAGAAATTGAAATAAATTTATGTTACTAACTGCAGGAATAACGCCAGGCGATGGAATATATTACAGCTTAGGAAACATCAAAGAAGCTATAAAAGAATCAACGGGGTATACTCCATTTATAGAGTGCAACGTTGATACATTAGGCAACCATCAGCTATATCAGGTTTACATGTGTGTGGAAAAAACAGCATCGGAATTCATAGAATGTCCTGTTTTTCCCAAAGGAAGACCCTGTGGTTCTGGAATTGAATTTCCTTCTTTCTCAGGCCATGTTTTAATCTCTACCGAATGAATGAATACTGTATTTTAATTACTATCCTTGTGGGATACCAGTTATTTATTTGGAAGAATATATGAATAATGGCATCCAATTCCAATTATACGAAGCCAAATTTTTAATCTTTAGGTTATGTTTCTGAGTTTTATATACAACATGCACAACATATTTTGATGAAATACTTTTCAAGGGGTTTCTTTAATATTAAAAGTTATTATTATTGAAAAGAATAATATTAAAACTACATGATGTATTGATGATAAGGTGGTCCGTCCGGACGGGACGTAAAGGTGGTTGGCGAATTGTACCAAAGTTCCACCCCTGAAGACAAAATTATTTAAAATTATGCTTCATTTAGGATTAAGAAACAATCGTTTACAATATCTGGTAGGAATTGTTAATGTTGTGTTAAGGGTGACAAATTTGAAATATATATATATATATATATATATATATATATATATATATATATATGATAAAATAATTAATGATTATTACTAAAAGAATCACAACTAATTAATTATAAGAACAATTTAATTCAAAATGTGTGATTTTAATTAGCATTGTAAAATGACAATTTTTTAATAAAGAATAAAAATTAAAATTTCAACTTGTATATAAATTTGTTGGCATATAAATTATTATTTTACTTCCCATTCGTTCCTTCAACATTATATTTAGGTCATGTTTGTTTATAAAAAATATGTTTAGGATTAAATTATTTGTCTTAATTTAACACTACATGGGATTATTTTATCTCATGATGGGGATTAATAGTCCATGAGACTATTTTTTGTCATTCATTAGACTATTTATGAGGATTATATAATCACATAATGAATGTGGGATTAATAGTCTTCTCCTTTTAAGATATTAAATGATTTTATGGGACTAATAATCCCATATTAAAATATTAAAGGACTAATTATTAGTTAAAAAATTAAATTTTTTTTTTAAAATATTAAATTAAAAAAAATAGTTGAATCACAAAACTAATTTTTTATAAACAAACATGGCCGCCTAAGTGTCTATCTATTTCACAAACCCACTACCGACAAACATAAGTATAGTTATAATTAGCAGCCCGTAGATACCTAATTAGACATCGTAAACGAGCGAATAGGCCGGCCCATAATAAAATTTATTTCCTACATGTAACATAATACCACCTGGCAATGGCATGCATAATCCATAGGCCCATACTTCAGATTTGAAGCGAAAGCCCCTAGGCCCTACCGACCGTCATAAGTTCTTATTCAAATGGGGTGCCAGCAAATTGGGAGAGCTCCATATATATTTTATTTTATTTGGATAACTTTCAGAAAATCAAAAAAGAAAAAACAATAAATTAAAACATAAAAATGTTGTAGCGGGCAATATTTTTATTTACATCTCAAAATGAGTTTCTTTTCTAGATTAAGTGATGATATTATGTTTCAAATTTATTTTATTAAAATATAATTACATTCTTTCTTGTAAAGTTGTTTACGATAACAACTTTCATCATATTCTCTTTAATCCTAATGTAACATAATGTTTTTAAGTTTATTAATATAATTTTATTATCATTTTATGAGATCCGTCATTATTAAACTAACAACTCTTTATTTTTTTATTTCAAGAAAAAAATATATCAAATGAACATATAATTTTAATATTTATAAACGAGCCTATTAAACTTTAAGGATATGTTTTGTTTCCTATTTACACATGAATTTATGTAAATATTAATTATATAATAATAAATTTTTATTTTTCTTATAATATTATAAGCAATAAGTAATATTCAAGACAAATTCGTTAATATTTTTGTCATGATTATTATTATTATATCAAAGTGGAGTAGTATTTATTTGAATAATAAGTAATCAACTTCAACTAATAATAAAACAATAACACGTCTCCAATCTTCACCAGCTGCGGCCTGCACCTCGTAAACCCCTCAACCAACATTCAATAAAGTAGTACTCCGTGTTTGATAAAAGCACGGAATACGTCAATTGTAAATTGCTCACAGTCAAATCTTAATCAAAGGAGCACACGTGTATGGCCCGTATTACTTGCTTCAATTGAATCCTTAGATAAGCGGGGTCAACCGTGCTGTGATGGGACTCTGTCACCAGTAGAAAGCCCCTGCTTTTATACTTGTAAACCCATTTCATTTTCTCTTTACTCTTTCTCTTTACGGAGTCGTTAGTTTAGTACAAGTGTAGAAGAACTGTGTAGTAGAAGTAGGACTTGAAATAAGAAAGGAGCAAAGCTCGTTTTGCTTGCAGAATTTATAGCGTATACTTGAAGTCAAATCGACGACCAGCAAGTTTGAAGAAAGAGATCGATCATCTACTTTCTCCGATTTTCTCTCGGCGGTCGGCATTCATTTTTCATACTCACCTGACTCCAATATGGTATAATTTACTACTATTTTTCCTCTCTAGTGCAGTTTTGTTGAGCAGTGCACTTTTTTTTTACAAGGAAAACTCACGTCTCTTTTTTTACTCAGAAAATTCAATATTTTTACTTCTTAGTTCCTGAATTTTAGTGTAATGCGTTTGGATCTGAGACTGATGATGAATTCTCTAGAGTTTACCGCATTGGTGTTTTATTTAAATTCATAAATCAGGTTCAGAATTTGTTATAATTACAGTTATGGAGGTTGATAGGTAGAGAATAGTTAATTGGATGGAAAATTGTTTGTATTCTAAGGTGAGTCGATTGAATTTTCTGGTAGCAAGCTCAATTTGTGCTTCAATTACGCGATTCGGCCAGGATGTAGAGTTTTATTTTACTTTACACTTCAGAGTTTGAATGCTGTAATCCCTGCCACTTTGAGAAAGGTTATTTCTCCAGCATTGTGTCGATCTAAGTTCAAATCGTCTCCAGCATTAGTCTTCATGGAATTTAATATTAACTGTTTGAAAACTGGAACATCACTTGTTTATTTTAGTTGACCCGAGGAAGACTTGAATATATAATAGATTTTTTTTTTAAATCCGCCCAGAATTTTTGACTTGCCTCTATAGAGACTTAGGAGAAGACATTAAATTTTAAAAATGCAGAACTTATCTATTAGTCAAACTCTATTTAATAGCATTATTCTTTCCTATCTCTATTTTCACTCAAGTGTGCATTTATTTCATACTTCTCCATTTGTTTGTTTTTATCTGAAAATTAGATCATGGATGCAGCATAACTAGCACGGAATTATGAGCCTCCATGTCTACACTTGAATTTCCCTTCCATGTTACATCATTTCCAATATCTACAGAGGGCAGAGATCTAGAAAAACAACTTATTGTCACTAATGTCATATACTTTCCTCAATAACTTCGAGTATTAAATATATTCCCCAAAACTAGCAGTGTGTTGTGACGCATTGTACTGTCAATTTATTTATTGTTTTATTAAAAGTTCCAAATTTCTTGGTTTTTTCTGCTGCAGTGTTTTGGCCCATATAGTTGTGTATCATCTGAATTTCAAATTTTGTTGTTCAAATTTGACATCTGTTTATGGAATTCACATGCAAGTAGGTTTTAAAGGCTGATCAAGTCCAAAATTAAGGCTTCAGCATCACAAGTCTCATATTCTTCATGAGGGACGTTTACTATAGGTGCCCATTTTCATTTTGAGATTATTTAATTTTTGGATTGTTACGAAAGGACATGCTTACAAGACAAACACTGGCTTGGTGCAAAGGGCAAACTGGAAATTGGAAGACCCATACTTCCAATACAACTCTTGATCTTTCTCCAACTTTACTTGTGATCAGGTGCTTTTTTTAGAGAAAAGTACAAGAACTGTCTCTTAACTTGTATTATTAATTTCACCGTCAATAGCTCTAATCTGAGGACTTGCCTATGCAGAGTCTCAGAAGCATGTACAAGAGTAGGAATCAGAAGTTTTGACACAAATTGGTTTTGAACAGATATGAAGAAATGTTACGGCGGTATTCTATTCGCATCTGTTTTGATGTTATTGGTTCTGGGATATTGTGTCATGAAAAATCCTGTTAGAGAAAGTTATTATGCAAGTCCGTTATACTTCAATACTACAAATCCTCTTGAATGGATCAGTTCTGGCACGCCACCTGCGGTTCAGAACCCAGATAATGGTACTCACGTGATCTCAGCAGAAGCCATTGTCTTGAATCTCTTTGTTCAGCGGAACATTTCCAAGGGAGAGCAACAATCTCTGCATACATGGAACCATCTGAAACACTTGATTAGTCATGAGCAAGCTTTACCTAATGCGGTAGAGGCTATCAAGGAAGGTGGCATTGCGTGGAGTAACCTTATGACTACGGTAGAAGAGGAAAGAAATAGAAATGAAAATTCAAGTAGGAGAGGAAAAGAGAAACAATGTCCCCATTTCCTTAGTAGAATGAATACCACAGAACTTGATAATATTGGTTTTAAGTTGCAGGTTCCTTGTGGCTTGACACAAGGTTCTTCGATTACAATAATTGGCATTCCTAGTGGACTTCTTGGTAATTTTCGAATCGACTTAACCGGCGAACCACTTCCAGGGGAGCCAGATCCTCCTGTAATTTTGCACTACAATGTTAGGCTCCATGGTGATAAGATAACTGAGGACCCTGTAATTGTTCAAAATACCTGGACAGTTGCTCATGACTGGGGTGAAGAGGAGCGTTGCCCATCTCCTGCTCCTGATAAGAATAAGAAATGTAGGGAATTTTCATATTATTTTTCACATTTCTTATGTTGCAATATGGGATCTCTCTATATATGTATACACACACACACTATAGTCTTTCGGTGAATTGTTCATTCCAGTCGCAGGTTTTGCATTACTATGGATCAGGTATACAAGAACCAATGTATTTCATCAATCCCCTCAAAATGTAACAAATTGGTGAATTGTTCATGTGTGAAGTCTATATGCTGGGGTGTGGGTGTGGGTGCGTAGAGAGAGAAGTCTAGCATTTGCTCATATAATTTATATGTGATTGATGTTAGTATGAGTATACATCATCCTATTTGTGTCATGTTATTCAATAACTTGGGGCTGCCACTCCCTTGGTGCTTTTTTGGAATATAATACCTTTATTAATCATAAAAGAGTATACATTATGCTATTTGATTACATGCATAAATAAAGAAAGGTCTAAACTGATATTTGGAGGTCACTGGCTATTTGCCAATGCTATTTTGTTGTTTTCTTGTAGTACTATTTCATCTTTTCCTGTTGAATCTTTCATCTTGTTCCTGTGCATCAGGAACTTTATTTGATTTCACTTCGATAACTGTTTCTCTTTGTTAAATAACTGTACTTAGTTTAAATGTCAGTTGATGATTTGGACCAGTGTAATGAGATGGTGGGTAAAGATGATACTCAGATTCTCATTGGTAGCAGGCATACAAATCAATCAAGGAAGGGTTCCATGGTTCAAGAAGGATCTATTGCAAGAAAATATTTTCCTTTTAAACAAGGTTATCTATCGGTTGCAACACTCAGAGTGGGATCAGAGGGGATCCAAATGACAGTTGATGGAAAGCACACAACATCCTTTGCTTTTCGTGAGGTAATCTCTCTCTCTCAAATTTGCTTCATATTTTCCTCAAAGATATAATTTTTTGACTTGTTATAACTTTGGCACATATTTGTTCAGACTTTGGAGCCATGGCTTGTTAGTGAAGTAAGGATTTCAGGAGACTTGAAATTAGCTTCTGTTGTGGCCAGTGGTTTACCCACTTCTGAGGATTTAGAGCATATAATTGACTTGGAAGCACTTAAATCAGCTCCACTCCCTCCTTGGAAACAGTTATATCTTTTCATTGGTGTGTTCTCTACCGCTAACAACTTCAAACGACGCATGGCTGTTCGACGAACGTGGATGCAGTATTCTGCTGTACGGTCAGGAGAAGTTGCAGTGCGCTTTTTTGTTGGTTTGGTGAGTGCTGCATGTGGAATTTATTTTTTTTACATATTAATCAACTGAAATATCAAAGTATGATTTTTGCATACTTAATTAGCTATGTTCAGAATTCATTTTACTTAATGTCTGAAAATGTTGGTGTCCAAAATTTCCAGTTGAAGAATGTTAATTCTTGATACGACTAGTATTAGTGTTATCAACCCAAGGTTTAATCTTAGAATCTTGAAGTAACACGATCTTATATGTAATCAAGTGCTTGCATCTTGTTGTTATTGTCTTTGTTCAAGTATCGTTTATTTCATTACATAAACCGGTAAGACTATGTCCAACTGAATCACTTCAATCTCGATTATAGCATAAAAATCAGATGGTGAACGAGGAGCTCTGGAACGAGGCATGGACATATGGAGATATACAGCTTATGCCTTTTGTTGATTACTACAGCCTAATCACATGGAAGACAATAGCCATCTGCATCTATGGGGTAAATTTCTGTTCTTCCCTTACTCAAAGAGAGCATGATCTGCCTTATTGACCTCGTTTCTTCAACAGACACAGGTGGTTTCAGCAAAATATGTCATGAAGACAGATGATGATGCATTTGTTCGTGTTGATGAAGTGATGACTTCTTTGGCTGATCTTAATGTGAGTCGTGGGTTGCTTTACGGTCTCATTAATTCAGATTCTCGACCTCATAGGGATCCTGATAGCAAATGGTATATTAGCCCCGAGGTATCTCTCTCTTCTAGCTTTTCTTCTTTAATGGTTCGAATTTACTAGGTAAAACTGAATTTTTTTTATTTGAAGGTACTACCAGACTTCAACTCAATTCAAGTCAACAATACTTTTTGTCCCAAATTTCGGTAGGATGAAAATGAATCGCGTAAAAGAATAAAAGCAAGAAAAATAACTAAAAAGATAAAAAAAATTAAATAACAAAAGAGTAAATTATATAACTGAAAGAAAAAGAAAAGAAAAGAATGGAGATAAATAAAATAAAAACACACCCACGTATTGAAAACCAGGTCTTACCTACACACAAGTACTACCTGACTTGTGTTCTGGAAATATTTATGTTAGTGTACTTGACCATTGACAACAGTTGCAATTGCGAATTGATGTTTCAAATATCAAAAACATAACTGTACTCAAATATTAGAATTGAAATAACAAGAAAGATATCTATCTGGCATGTCTCAAACATTAAACACAGCATATTAGATTATTCAGAATATTATAGACCTATTATGTGATCTAGAACAGTGTTGTAGATGGTATGGTTAAAGACTATTTATCCTTACAAGGCATTTCTTTAGCAGATTGTAGAATATATTGTCAATTTTGAACATGATCCATAAAGCAATAACAGGATTTGGATAAATCAAGAAAGATAATATTCTTCTTCTCTTTATCTCTCATTCTCTCTCGAGTGTTCCCCCCATGGAGGAGGCAGGGGTTATTTATGTAGGAAGCTAAAAGTTAAAATACTAGGGAGTCTGTGAAGGGCATGTATGATTTTCTCCATCTGTCCCTTGTGTTTAAACTTTGATCACAGTGAACTTCCATTACTTCTTTCTCATCTATGCTAATGTCTCTCCCTGTTTTCTATTCAAGGAATGGCCTGAAGATACTTACCCCCCTTGGGCACATGGTCCTGGTTATGTTGTGTCAAGTGACATAGCAACAACAATCTACAAGAAACATAAAAGAGGCCGCCTAAAGGTATGAAAAGAATTGATCTTGCTTCTTCATTCTGTCTGTATATTTCTTCATCCATGTTACAATAACAACTTCCAGTGCTTTCCTTAATGAAATCTGAACTCCTCTTCTTTCACTCCCCAGATTCACGAACTAAGCATATAAATCTAAAAGCTATTGACTTGATACTGCAGATGTTCAAGCTAGAAGATGTTGCAATGGGCATCTGGATTGCAGATATCAAGAAGAAAGGATTAGAAATTAAGTACGCCAAGGAAGATAGGATCTTTAATGAGGGATGCAAAGATGGTTATATTATTGCCCACTATCAAGCACCCAGAGAGCTTCTTTGTCTGTGGCAGAAGCTTCAAGAAGGAAATCGAGCTACATGCTGTGGCGATTAACATATGGTTGTCGGAAGCTATTTTTCCTGGGAAGATACTTTTGACTGATATTTGGATAATTGAACAGACTAAACGGCAGGAAGGAAGCAAGCCTCATTGGGAAAAGCAGGGGAGAGAGAGATTTTATCTACCATGTTTGTTATAGTGGAATACATGCTGTTGTATGTTTAGGAGAATAGTACTAATGCATATCAGTAGTTTTAGTCTATAGGAATACGTTTGATTTGTATCATATGTAGAAATAGAGAGAGGGAGAGAATGTTATGCCTTGAACACCATATTATTTTTAACTATACGCCATTTTTCTTCTAAAACATTTTTTCACTTCTGTTGGTGTTAGCTATAACATGAAATGACACGTAAGTTGTTTCCTGTAATTGTCTGCAGAATCTGCCAGTGTAGTGGACTACTTTCAAACCAGAACTAGTAATGAATATAGGCACTCTTACATAATCATTTTATGAGGAACCAAAATCATAGAATATAGGCACTCTCTTCCATAATCATTAAATATTTATAATTTACAGGGATCCCATATAACTAGATGCAGATTAATTATGACGAGAGGCAAGAGCCCATGACGTGAAATTGCAATCTCAAATGCTTGCATCTTTGAACCTCGGGCAAAACCATTACGATCATAAGACATTTCGTTGATGTTAAGATCAGTACAAGTCTTAACAAGTTCTTCGCCAATGAGTGCAGCTGCTTCCTGCTATTATTAAATGTCCAAAATAAAGATTAGAACAGCAGCACAATGACAAAAAACGTATAGACAGATGAACAATAAAGACGAAAAGTTTTAAAGCACGCTTGTACAAAGCACCTACAACCCCAAGGATACGTTTTAAGTATAAAAGTGGCTATTTTTCATACTCTCTCTCTCTCTCCCCCCTTAGAAGTTAGCACTGTTAAGATGAGTACTTACAATGGTGCTACAGGCTTCCTCTCGAACAGTTTTTTGCAATGTGCTGCCATAAAAAATATTCTTCTTGTTCTGATCATCGACCAGTGCAACATACAACTGTTTATCAGAGCAGAATACTGAAAGCCTTGGTCTTGTAGGTAACTGGTTAAGAAAACAAAATTTTGTTTCAATGGATCAACATGTAAAGATATGATGCATACAACAGTTTATCAAACAAATATGAAGGACAAAGAAGAGTTAACAATATATTAGTGCATGGTCACCCTATACGCGGTTTACCCTATACTTGGTGACATTCTTCTATTATTCTGTTGGACATCATCGCATGCATGTATTTTACAGGACTGGTTCGTCTTTATTATTATTTTGTTGGAACATCATGTATACGTGTTTTACACCGGACCGGTTAAAATCTTTATCATTACGTTGGAATATCCTATCTCGTGTGTTTTACAGGATCTGGTTCCATCTTTATTATTCTACGTTGGAACATCCCGCCGATTGTGAATTTCACGACTTTGGTTAAGATTATTATTATTACGTTGGAATAACGCCTGTCATCACAAGTACCGCATGCATGGTGATTTATTTTGTTATTCCATTCTTTATTATACGGTTGGGTTGGTTAAAACTTTGACTTCTATATTCCATGAAATTAGTAGAATATCCTCGATATTTGCGTTTTCATCCAAAGATCTTTTCATAAAAATATTCTTCTCGATCATTCTTGAATTTTACTCTACAAAAGCAAAGATCATTTTGACAAATTGGACGTTAATAATTCCCGGATAAAATAATTCTTGAACTTGTTTTATTGAATTATTATGTCATTGTCATCATCCTCATGTTATATTATGTTATCTTGACTTACGTGTATAGATGAACTTAGTATGATTATGACTAGGGATCATTCTAAGATAATCATGGCTTGTTATAAATGATGTGATAAAAGTCCTCGATTGGCTTTGTAATGCGTTGATGGATAGTTTTTGGTATGATTATGATGGGGGTGATTCGGTATAGTCGTGACCATTGATAATTTGATGAATATCCTCGGCAGTAGTAGTGCGAGGGGTGATTCGATGATGTGGATTATTTATTAAAAGTGAGTCTCAATTTATAACGATGATGAAAACCTTTTAAAACCTAAAAGATAGTAGACTTTATTCTCTACTTAACTCTTTTAATGGATTGCTTATTTCGGCCATGATTAAACTTGTTGTCTATTGTATTTTATCGGTTTAACTTTGTTGAAGGCTAATGATAAATTATTCGCATTATCTTAGTCATAATATTTCATCTTGGGCTAGTTGAGCTCACCCTTTCTTTCCTTCGTTCTCTTTGAAATGAGAACATAAATGGAGACGAGTCGGGGAGCGGAGTAATGGTCCGGAGGATAGCATTAGTAGTCCCCACTATTCTGTGAAATAGTGTGATAATAGTAGTAATGAGGACTCCTTTTGAGTTTGTATAATATCTAGTAGACAATATTTGTATTCAAACTCACAGTTTATGTCGTATTGTACACGACAATTATATTAGTAAGTTGTATTTGAATTTATGTACAATGTAAGTGGCGACCCAAGATGGGTGACGTATACCTAATTTTGGGGGCGTCACATCGGCGGTATGCAGGAGGTAAACTTGGAGTATATGAGGACAGAGCAAACAACGAAAGAGGTAACTGATATTTTTATTATCAAAACACTAGAGCTTATCACCTCCATTGTTAACCTTGTGTCTGCCTGTACTGACTCTCACGCCGAAGCTATCTCCTGACGGTCCAAGCCGTTAAGCTTCTGGTATTGACTCGTTTACTGTGCAGGATTGGACGCACTTTTCGGTGATTAAGGCACGTGGAAAGATCTTGTTGGCGCTAGAAGGAGGGCTTTTTATTTAGTGTTTTCTGAATTTCAAAAGTATTAACTGTTTTACGTCAGAAGTTATGGTGAAGAGTAAGACAGCTACTGCTGAAAGACAGCCGACGACTGTGAGTTCATTTGTCCAAAGAATCTCTGTTAAAGACAGGTTGAGTCATTCAAAAAGTATTCATGATAGCACCGCGTCACGAGATGCTTTAGAAGGTTCGCATGAAAAAGTCCATGGTGATACCAAAGGAAGATTATTTTTTATTGTTAGTAAAGGACCTGACCAGGATCGGAGAAGGGTAGAAGGCATACCGCCTAGAACCCAACGCCGAGATGGTCAGACCGATAGAACATCCATGTTGGCCAAGATGGCAGAAGAAGCTGACAAAGCTTTAGAAGTTCTTCTGAAACAGAGGAAAGAAATTGTTGAACAGATGGTTTATTATAGCCGAGATGAAGGATGAAGCGTCAAGCTATGCTCGATCCGAAGAGCGTAGTAGATCTATGGAGAGGAGATCAAGAAGAGGAGAGGAGCCTATGCACTCTGAACATGTCTCGAGGCCGATCTCGTGACCGAAGAAGGCCAAGGAGCCATAATCCTAAGGATCCAAAGAGGGTACCTAACCCTAAGGGTTTTCGGGATTAGGGAAATGCTAATGTAACACAAGTTTGTGTGTGTCATTGTGAGACCCCAGATTTTATCAATAAAGATTTAAATTTTGTCGAAATAATTTTTTTATATTATGGTGTGAATTTAAGATAATATTATAGTTGTGGGTAGTATTTATAAATTTTGCAAAGTATGCAAGTGGTTATATTATATTAGATTGGTGGGGGAATATATTCGGTTTAGCGGGGAATATTAAATAATGGCTCAATCATTGGTGGACCCCACAATGAAATTATTGTCGGATTGAAAGCGACAAAAATATTTTATTGAAATAACGGCGGAAGTTTTCTGGTTGATCTTTGTTGAACTACTCGGTAGTAAAAATGCGATGTCGTGTGGTTGCGTAGTAGCTACGCGGTATTGATTATTGATCTTATGTGAGAAGTCACTCGGTTTGATTCCATTATTGTCGATTAATAATATGAATTATTATAGCGATAATGGCGTTTTGTTTTATTCGTATTATTAACGTAATAAAAGCGAAACATCTTTTATATAAAATAGAATACTTTATTAAAGTTATTACATAAATAGAATATATTATATTTTATTATGCATAGTGTTGCGCGTAGTGTTTTGCATAGTGTTTTGCATAGTATTGCATAGTGTTTGCATAGTAAAATGTTTTTATATAAATAGAATATATTATATTTTATTTAAAAGATTTTTCTTTAAATATGGACCGTCGATTAAAGTAAATCAATCTGGGATAGTTCATGGATTAATTCTTATGCATTCCATTTTCTATAAATAGAAGCTCATTCCTTCATTATTTTCTTTGAATTCATTGAAACTCTAGAGAGAGAAATTATAGAGAGAAGCTATAGAGAGAAAATTATAGAAAGAAGAAGAGATACGCTACTTCACTACTTCTATATTGGTTCTTTTTACGGTGAGGGTGTTATTCTTTCTTCTTGAAGAGAACTTACATTATTCCATTCACATTATTTTATTATTACATTGGAATAACTTTGTAAAAAGTGGCATACCCTATACATAACTTGTGTCATGGCATATACCTATACTTGGTGAAATCCTTATGTTATTCCATTGCTTATTATTACATTGGAATAACTTTGTATCTGTGATTTTACCTATACTTGGTGACATTCTTCTATTATTACATTTGGAACATCACATGCATGTGTTTTACAGGACTGGTTAAAATCTTTATTATTACATTGGAACATCACATGCGTGTGTTTTACGGACTGGTTAAAATCTTTATCATACTGTTGGAATATCCTATCGTGTGTGTTTTACAGGATGCGGTTCCATCTTTATTATTACATTGGAACATCACAGCCGATTGTGAATTTCACGACTTGGTTAGATTATTATTATTACATTGGAATAACACAATCATCTGCAATCAAGTACCGCATGCGTGGTGATTTCTTTTGTTATTCCATTCTTTATTATACCCGGTTGGTTAAAACTTTGACTTCTATACTCCATGAAATTAGTAGAATATCCTTGATATTTGCGTTTCATCGGTATCTTTTCATGGAAATATTCTTACGATCATTCTTGAATTTTTACTCTCTGAAAGCGATATCGTGTTGACAATTTGGGCGTTAATAATTCATGGATTAAATAATTCTTGAACTTGTTTTATTGAATTATTATGTCATTGTCATCATCCTCATGTTATATTATGTTATCTTTGGCTTACGTGCATAGATGAACTTAGTATGATTATGACCGGGGATCATTCGGTATAATCATGACTTGATATAAATGATGTGACAAAAGTCCTCGATTGGCACATGTAATGCGATGATGGATAGTTTTTGGTATGATTATGACCGAGGGGTGATTCGGTATAGTCATGACCATTGATAATTTGATGAAAATCCTTGGCCAGTAGTGCGGGGATGATTAGATGTGGTGGTTTATTTATTAAGTGAGTCTCGTGATAAAAATTGATGAAAACCTTTTAAAACCTAAAAGATAGTAGACTTTATTCTCTACTTGACTCTTTTAATGGATTGCTTATTCTGCATGATTAAAGCTGGTTGTCTATTGTATTTTATCGGTTTAACCTTTGTTGAAGGCTAATGATAATTTATTACGCATTATCTTAGTCGTAATATTTCTTCTTGGGCTAGTTGAGCTCACCCTTTCTTTCTTTCCTTTATTCTCTTGAAATGAGAACATAAATTTGGGACGAGTCGGGGAGCGAAGTAATGGTCGGAGGATAGCATTAGTAGTCCTCACTATTACGTGAAATAGTGTGATAATAGTTGTAATGAGGACTCCTTTTGAGTTTGTATAATATCTAGTAGACAATATTTGTATTCAAACTCACGGTTTATGTCGTATTATTATACTGACAGTTATATTAGTAAGTTGTATTTGAATTTATGTACCATGTAAGTGGCGACCCAAGATGGGTGGCGTATACCTAATTTTGAGGCGTCACGGTTGGTATCGAGCTTAGGGATATGATCCACGGCTGAGATGTGAGATAAGAACTAGGAGGGAGGCAGGGAATTCCTTGCTAGTATGACCTACCTAAATTTATTTGGTATTTAATTGGTGGTCGGAGTATAGGGATAATATGTGATATGTTAATTAACCCTTGTTTTGTGGCGGTGTTTGAGAATGACATCGAAAATGCTTGAGATAAGCAATGAAGCACATGAGAGTGTTGATTCATTTCAAACAAAAGGTAACGACCAACAACACGATAATAATCATCTCTGGTGGCAGCGGCTATCGAACAATGATAACCATCGTCGGGGAAATTATCATGCTAAGAATGGTAACCACCGGTGGTAATCATGGCAAAGATAATAGAGTGGAAATTGCAAGAAGAGAAGGTCATTTAGCTCGATTTTGTTGTGCACCAAAGTGAAGTCGAAGTCCATTTGGGACGGTGGCACCAAAGGTGGATATGGACAAAACAAAAGTCGTTGGGTTTAGGAAGTGCATTTTTCATGACTTCTCAAAAAAAGGTAGTAAACCGAACGAAGTTAGCACGGGTTAGTTAATTATAAATTCTTGCGAAGTCTATATCTTATAAGATACCGTTCTACCCATTATTTTATCTCTCTTGCTTGCGTTCAGCGTTTAAATTTGACTCAGGAGAAGTTAGACTTTGACTTATTGGTTGAAACCTCGAGCCGCCGTTACCTCTCTTATTTTTAAATCTTGTTTGATTCAAATAAACACTTTCACGTTACTGTCGATCTTATCTCTTTGAAAATACTTGCCTTTGAGGTAATTTTTGAAAGCGATTGATTAACTACTCATTATTCTTTTTGTAAGGTTGTTAGCTTTCATATTCCTAACCAACTTTGTTATCTGAATTCAAAGTAACCAAATCCTAAAGTTAATCTTTGTTATATCAAGCCATAAGTAAAGAGCCCGATCCTTTCGTTGTTGACTTCCTTGTGTGGAATGCTGCCGAAGCCGGACTTTACTGTGGCGACGTCGTGATTGAAGATAGCAAGTTTATAGGTATCATTGTGAGGTCTTTATCTAGGTTAAGGGATAGAAGTCACAGTTGGTATCAATGTGACGTCTACTATCCAAGTCTTGGATGAGAGTCACAGTTTTGAATGATATTTCTATTATTAATAAATTTCTGGCGTATTCTTGAAGACTTCTTAGCCTACTTAGGCGTGAAATCGAATTTTGTATTGACCCCAAGATACAAAACCCATTTCTTAAACCCTCAAATATTTCTTTAACTAAAATGAGCAGGTTTACGTGGTTTATGATGAAAGTCATAATAAAAGCATTGGAATAATGAAAATCATGGGTATCGTGGTATTAGTAAGTTTTATAATGAGTTATGTTGGTTAGTATGTGAAAACATGAAAGTTTCTTAGAAATCACAAAGAGTTGAAAATCAGATTTTGGTGAAAAACGTAACATGAAATTCAATTGACCATATCTCTTATTATATTTTGAATTTTTGAATGTGGTCAAGTCCTAGAGTTAGATCTATGAGTTACCTAACTAATCCAAGTTGAATTACTGGAAAAGGTGTTGTAGATTTTTGTGTGGACTGATTTTAGCAAAGGAGGCCAAAGCTGTAAATTTCGAAAATGCTACTGCCCAGAAACTTTAAGGAGCTGTTTCGGCCACTTAAATTATGAGAAAAATTCTAGCCTTTTGGGACATGAAAGTATATGGTATAAAGTACCTCCTGTCCAAAAAATGAGCTCATTCGACTTAAAATGAGCAAGTTATGACTATTTCAATATTTAGGTTTTTAGGCGAAAAATGCTATAAGCAGGAGTTCTATAACTTCGATGACCATGAAATTTAAACTAGAAGCTCACGTTAACATGTAAAGGTCCTGCCAAGATTTGGGAATTTTGGAGTTAAACTTGAGGTAGCTAATTTCTTAAGGAATTAATTAGAAATTGATTTTTGAAAAATAGTAAATGAATTTTAAAAATTCGAGAAAAATATATTTTCATTATGGGACTATATTATGCTAAATCCCAGAAAAGAAATATTTTTGGGACTAATTTGGTATTTTTCATGAAAATAGTTTAATTCTGAACATATGAGTTAAATATGTTATGTGAAGTAACAAAGTTGAAAATAGGATTTTATGGCTAGAGAATCCTATATAGAGAGTATATGCATATTTTTGATGAGGATTTGATAATTGGTGATGATATTTTATGAGTATGGCATTTTGAATGATTAAATGCATTATATGGTAAAAGCGTAAACAATTGAGATAAATTGTTTATAAATTTAAGAAGTGATTAAAATATTGTTATAATATTAATGATATTAGATTATGAGATTATTAAGTGATTGATAACATGGGGATATTCTTGAATCTGGATAAATTATATTATAAATGTTTAATATTTATCCTTTATCTCATTTGATTGATTCTTTATATCATTATCCTCATGCTTTATATTATGTTGAAAGTCATACGTGGCTGTGGTGCATAGATGGACTTGGTATGATTATGACCGAGGGATTGTTCGGTATAATCATAGCTTAGTAATTGAATACACAATTATCTTTGGTAGTAGTGCATGGATAATTTGTGGTCGTGATATCTTAATGAATACACAATTATCTTTGGTAGTAGTGCATGGATAATTTGTGGTCGTGTGATCTTAATGAATACGATTATCTTTGGCCGTAGTGCATGGATAATTGTGGTCGTGATACTAATGAATACACAATTATCTTTGGTAGTAGTGCATGGATAATTTGTGGTCGTGATCTTAATGAATACACAATTATCTTTGGTAGTAGTGCATGGATAATTTGTGGTCGTGATCTTAATGAATACACAATTATCTTTGGTAGTAGTGCATGGATAATTTGTGGTCGTGATCTTAATGAATACACGATTATCTTTGGCCGTAGTGCATGGATAATTTCGTGGTCGTGATCTTAATGAATACACAATTATCTTTGGTAGTAGTGCATGGATAATTTGTGGTCGTGATCTTAATGAATACACAATTATCTTTGGTAGTAGTGCATGGATAATTTGTGGTCGTGATACTTAATGAATACACGATTATCTTTGGTAGTAGTGCATGGATAATTAATTGGTCGTGATCTAATGAATACACAATTATCTTTAAGTAGTAGTGCATGGATAATTTGTGGTCGTGATCTTAATGAATACACAATTATCTTTGGTAGTAGTGCATGGATAATTGTGGTCGTGATCTTAATGAATACACGATTATCTTTGGTAGTAGCATGGATAATGGATAATTTGTGGTCGGAATCTTAATGAATAATACACAATTATCTTTGGTAGTAGTGCATGGATAATTTGTGGTCGTGATCTTAATGAATACACGATTATCTTTGGTAGTAGTGCATGGATATTTCGTGGTGTGATCTTAATGAATATCCTTGGCACGTAGTGCGGGGATGATTCGATGATATGGATTAATTATTGAGATGAGTCTCGTGATGAAATATTAATTCATGGATGTGGTAAAAAAGTCATCTTTGGTAGTAGTGCATTGATAGACTTGGTATGATTATGACCACGGATTATTCGGTATAATCATGGTAGTAATTGAAAACACGAATATCCTTAGCCCGATAGTGCATGGATAATTCATGGTTGTGATCTATTAAGTCGAAGTCTCGATATTATTGCGTTTCGATTATATATCTTTGGCTTTTCAAAGATGAATTGTTAATAAATATCTTTGGCTTTTGTAGTGCAAAGATGAATTGTTAATGAATATCTTTGGCGGATTACGAAGATGAATTTAATATTTTTAACGATAAAGGTTTTCAAGGTATCCTCACCTCTTTATCATACCAGGTCGTACCCTAATTAATTTGAGAAATTCCATAAGGAGGGAGATTGTGAGACCCAGATTTTATCGATAAAGATTTAAATTTTGTCGAAATAATTTTTAATATTATGGTGTGAATTTAAGATAATATTATAGTTGTGGGTAGTATTTATAAATTTTGCAAAGTATGCAAGTGGTTATATTATATTCGATTGGTGGGGAATATTAGGTTTAGCGGGGAATATTAAATACAACTAGCTCAATCATTGGTGGACCCCACAATGAAATTATTGTCGGATTGAGAAAAGCGACAAAAATATTTTATTGAAATAACGGCGGAAGTTTTCTGGTTGATCTTGTTGAACTACTCGGTAGTAAAAGAAATGAATATGTCACGTGTGGTTGCGTAGTAGCACTGCGGTATTGATTATTGATCTTATGTGAGAAGTCACTCGGTTTGATTCCATTATTGTCGATTAATAATATGAATTATTATAGCGATAATGACGTTTTGTTTTATTCGTATTATTAGCGTAATAAAAGCGAAACATCTTTTATATAAAATAGAATACTTTATTAAAGTTATTACATAAATAGAATATATTATATTTTATTATGCGTAGTGTTGCGTAGTGTTTTGCATAGTGTTTTGCATAGTATTGCATAGTGTTTGCATAGTAAAATGTTTTTATATAAATAGAATATATTATATTTTATTTAAAAGATTTTTCTTTAAATATGGACCGTCAGATTAAAGTAAATCAATACGGATAGTTCATGGATTAATTCTTATGCATTCCATTTTTCTATAAATAAAAGCTCATTCCTTCATTATTTTCTTACGAATTCATTGAAACTCTAGAGAGAAATTATAGAGAGAAATTATATAGAGAAAATTATAGAAGAAGAAGAGTATTACGCTACTTCACTTACTTATATTAGGTTCTTTTTACGGTGAGGGTGTTATTCTTTCTTCTTGAAGAGAACTTACATTATTCCATTCATTATTATTACATTGGAATAACTTTTGTAAAAGTGGCATACCCTATACATAACTTTGTATCTGTGGCGTACCCTATACTTGGTGAAATCCTTATGTTATTCCATTGCTTATTATTACATTGGAATAACTTTTGTATCTGTGATTTTACCTATACTTGGTGACATTCTTCTATTATTACATTGGAACATCACATGCGTGTGTTTTACAGGACTGGTTAAAATCTTTTTATTATTACATTGGAACATCACATGCATGTGTTTTACAGGACTGGTTAAAATCTTTATCATTCATTGGAATATCCTATCGTGTGTTTTACACAGGATGCTGGTTCCATCTTTATTATTACATTGGAACATCTGCCGATTGTGAATTTCACGACTTTGGTTAGATTATTATTATTACATTGGAATACTTTTATACATCATGCAATCTGCATGCGTGGTGATTTCTTTTGTTATTCCATTCTTTATTATACCCGGTTGGTTAAAACTTTGACTTCTATACTCCATGAAATTAGTAGAATATCCTTGATATTTGCGTTTCATCCGATATCTTTTCATGGAAATATTCTTACGATCATTCTTGAATTTTACTCTACTGCAAAAGCTTGATATCATGTTGACAATTTGGGCGTTAATAATTCATGGATTAAATAATTCTTGAACTTGTTTTATTGAATTATTATGTCATTGTCATCATCCTCATGTTATATTATGTTATCTTTGGCTTACGTGCATAGATGAACTTAGTATGATTATGACCGGGGATCATTCGGTATAATCATGACTTGATATAAATGATGTGACAAAAGTCCTCGGTGGCTTTGTAATGCGATTGATGGATAGTTTTTGGTATGATTATGACCGGGGGTGATTCGGTATAGTCATGACCATTGATAATTTGATGAAAATCCTTGGCCAGTAGTACGGGGATGATTAGATGTGGTGGTTTATTTATTAATTTGAGTCTCGTGATAAAAATTGATGAAAACCTTTTAAAACCTAAAAGATAGTAGACTTTATTCTCTACTTGACTCTTTTAATGGATTGCTTATTCAGCTGCTTGATTAAGCTGGTTGTCTATTGTATTTTATCGGTTTAAACTTTGTTGAAGGCTAATGATAATTTATTACGCATTATCTTAGTCATAATATTTCTTCTTTGGGCTAGTTGAGCTCACCCTTTCTTTCTTTGTTCTCTTGAGGAAATGAGAACATATTTGAGACGAGTCGGGGAGCGAAGTAATGGTCGGAGGATAGCATTAGTAGTCCTCACTATTACGTGAAATAGTGTGATAATAGTTGTAATGAGGACTCCTTTTGAGTTTGTATAATATCTAGTAGACAATATTTGTATTCAAACTCACGTTTTATGTCGTATTATATACAGCAGTTATATTAGTAAGTTGTATTTGAATTTATGTACCATGTAAGTGGCGACCCAAGATGGGTGATGTATACCTAATTTTGGGGGGCGTCTGAGATAAAACTATTAACTCCAAATGGCACATTTTATTTTAAATTTAGACTTAAGACTATTAGTGTCGAAATTATAAAATGACTTAATAATCTTGACATTATAATTATAATCCCTAATTATAATCCTAAGATTAATAATTTTATAATTATAATTTTTGTAAAAAAAATGTGTATTGTGTATCTTCTCACGCATGATTAGATATTTAAAATAATAAAATATTATAAAGTTAATTAAAATACCAGGTAGTAGGGTCTAAGCTTGATGCGTAAACCTTAAGCCCAGAGTATATGGACCTGAGACCCATCACATAAGTAAGACTTATGGGTCACGATAGCGCTTGAGGCCCAAGTCTTAAGTCCAAGGCGCAACTCCTTTTTTGACCTGTTGAATTATTTTTATTTTTTTTTGCTCCAGCCGAAATTTTAACAGACCAAAAAAGATTGCTCCACAAAGAACCTAGGTTCTTTGTGGATGAAACCATATATATATATATATATATATATATATATATATATATACACGTAACCGTCGGTGAGGCTCCACTTACTTTGTTAAAATCTGATTTTTTTTGTTTTTTGTTAAAACAACTAATTTTTTTTAATATTTTATGGGGCTGGAATTTTTCATAATACAATGTTTTGGGCGTGATTTGGATACCTATACCAAAAATGTATATACGATGCCGCATGACAGACCGCATGCGACAGGCTGCTTTTGCTATTATCGTATCCAAATCACGCCCAAAACATCTGTATATGAAAAAAATCGATTCCATAAAATATTAAACTTTTTTTTAGTTCTTTAAAAAAAAAAAAAAAGAACAAAAAAAATTCGCATGATTTAACAAAGTAAAGAAGCCACTTCTAGAACAGGACCTATATATATATATATAGGGAAAATGGGGTACTGCTTGGTAGTGTTCTTTTTTGTTTACACAGTCGCCAAAACAACGTCGTTTTGGAGTTAAAAAAAATAAAAGCACGGCTTCTCTCCCTTTCTCTTCCTCAATCACGAATCATCTTCTCCTTCCTAAGGGCTTCTATCCCTTCTCCTCCTCAATCGCACATCATCTCCTCTCCCTTCTCCTATGTCAATGTCAACGATTATATTATATACTTTGAGAGATGAAAAACCCTCGAATTTGGGCTTAGATACTGAGTAATAAGGAATAAAGGGATGACTAGATGTACGAATACCTTGATTAGGCACATAAATCGAGGTGTTTGGAGTGCGAAATTTGCAATTGGGGAGGAATGTATTGAGAATTCTAGTAATGGTGGAGAGAGAAGAGACGAAATTAAAAACCCTGATGATCCTCCTGTTGTTGTTAGTCGTGGAGGAGAGAGAAATGAAGAACAGTTAGGAAACTCTGGTTCGGACTCTGTTGGAGGCATGGAAATTGTTATGGTAAGAGAGAGGAAGAATGATAGAACTCCTGCTGATGATGTATGCGCTATCTACTTTGGGAATTTCACTATTCCCTTCAAAACTAACTGTGGACACTGGTTTTGTGGTAATCCTTCTTTATTTGGTTTCTTTTAGCTTTTGCCTTTTGATTAAGATTAGTATTTCTTGCAGTTTTTTTAATGAAAAAAGTAGAGGCACAAATATATTTTAGTGTGATGAAAACATCAATAAAATTTGCTTCAATAAAATCTCTACCTTTTAAGTTTAATTATGTTTTTATTTTCTTGGTAAATCTGAGGATGCATAGAGATTTTTTATTAAAGAGGCTCTTATTTTAAACTTCATGAACCCTTACTCTTGAAGATTTATCATGTCTTTGGATTTGAAATTATTAGTTATAGTGTAATTGACAACACGTCCCCCAAAGGAACATAATTGGGTATAATGTTGGTTTGGTTACTTGAATTTCTCGCTAGTAGTTGTTGTTTCAACTTGGTTTTCACCTCTCTCAAACTTTTCTTTGGACACCAAAATTTGCAAAACTTTCAAGAATTACTTGTCATTGAGAATACTTTCAGTTGATCGAATTTAATGGCGAAGAAGTAACTCTAAATTTAACAATTCCATGTCTGGAAATTTTTATGTGGAGTTTTTTCCCCTACTTGAACTAATATAAGTGTTGTGCAGGCAATTGCATATTGCAGTTTTGGAATTATAAGGCATCTCTGCAGAATATACACATAATGTGTTGCACATTATTTTGTCCGTCTCATAAGGAGATATGTTCTCTTAATTTTTATGGACAATCTTTAGATTAATACCTTATAGCTCACTATGATAATAAAACCCACTAACTTTTGGTTCCCAATAGCTGATAATAAAACCCACTAACTTTTGGTTCTCAATAGTTGTTAAACTGAGGCATATTGGAGATTATGTAAGCAACTTTTGATTCCTTATTGTATGCAAACGAGGACATATATAGAGAAATTCTTAAATTAATGCTACATTAAGCGGCCATAATGCCGTGGGTATCAGTATCTTCTTTGTGGCGCCCCCAAAATTAGGTATCGTCACCCATCTTGGGTCGCCACTTACATTGTACATAAATTCAAATACAACTTACTAATATAAGCGCCGTGTATAATAATACGACATAAATCGTGAGTTTGAATACAAATATTGTCTACTAGATATTATACAAACTCAAAAGGAGTCCTCATTACAACTATTATCACACTATTTCACGAATAGTGAGGACTACTAATGCTATCCTGCGGACCATTACTCCATTCCCGACTTCGTCCCATTATGTTCTCATTTCACAAGAAAATAATGAAAGAAAGGTGAGCTCAATAGCCTCAAAGAAGAAATATTATGACTAAGATAATGCGAGAATAAATTATCATTAGCCTTCAACAGCTTTTTAAAAGCGATAAAATACAATAGACAACCGGTTTAAGCTGCGGTGAATAAGCAATCCATTAAAAGAGTCAAGTAGAGAATAAAGTCTACTATCTTTTAGGTTTTAAAAGGTTTTCATCAATTTTTATCGTTGAGACTCAAATTTTAATAAATAAACCACCACATCTAATCATCCCCGTATCACTTGGCCAAGGATTTTCATCAAATTATCAATGGTCATGACTATCTTAAGAATCACCCACGGTCATAATCATACCAAAAGCTGTCCATCATTGCATTACGTGCCATGAGGACTTTTGTCACATCATTTATATCAAGTCGTGATTATACCGAATGATCCTCGGTCATAATCATACTAAGTTCATCTATGACGTAAGCCAAAGATAACATAATATAACATGAGGATGATGACAATGACATAATAATTCAATAAAACAAGTTCAAGAATTATTTAATCCATGAATTATTAACGTTCATATTGTCAACATGATCTTTGTTTACGTGAGAGTAAAATTCAAGAATGATCGGAAGAATATTTCCATGAAAAGATCTTTGGATGAAACGCAAATATCAAGGATATTCTACTAATTTCATGGAGTATAGAAGTCAAAGTTTTAACCATTTGGTATAATAAAGAATGGAATAACAAAAGAAATCACCGTAAATGCGATTGCCGCGTAGACAAAGTTATTCCAATGAGAATAATAATAACGGAACCCGTGTCGGTGAAATTCACACAAGCTGGGATGTTCCAACAGAATAATAAAGATGGAACCGGATCCGGTGTAAAACACACGGATAGGATATTCCAACAGAATGATAAAGAGCGGAACCGAAGTCCGGTGTAAAACACATGCATGTGATGTTCCAATGCAGAATAATAAAAGGCGGAACCAGTGTCCGATTGTAAAACACATGATAGGATGTTCCAACAGAATAATAGAAGAATGTCACCAAGTATAGGGTAAATTGCAGAGCAAAAGTTATTCCAATGAATAATAAGCAATGGAATAACATAAGGATTTCACCAAGTATAGGGTATGCTGGCGTATCACAAGGTTATGTATAGAGTATGCCACTTTTACAAAGTTATTCCAGCAGAATAATAATGAATGGAATAATGAAGTTCTCTTCATGAATAAGAAAGAATAACACCCTACGGTACAACAAATAATATTCTTACTAGTAAAAAGACCTTTGGATATCAAAGTAGTGAAGTACCGAGAATACTCTTCTTCTTTCTCTCTATAGATTTTCTCTCTATAGCTTCTCTCTATAATCTCTCTCTCTAGAGTTTCAGTGAATTCGTAAGAAAACAATGAAGGAATGAGCTTCTATTTATAGGAAAATAGAATGCATAGTAATTAATCAATGAACGGTCCAGATTGATTTTGTAAGACCCCAACTTATTATTAATGAAATTTAATTTTCTCTATTTATTATTTTGAAATAGTAAGGGTTGATGTGATTAATGTGGATAGTTAGGGGTAAAATACGCAAATATTTCAAAATAAGCAAGTGGTTATAAAATATTCATTGTTGTCGGGGAATATTCGTTTGGTCGTGGAATATTCGTACTGTCGGGGAATATTCGTATGACGACGC
Organism: Panax quinquefolius; assembly: GCA_020205615.1. Classification (NCBI taxonomy): domain Eukaryota; kingdom Viridiplantae; phylum Streptophyta; class Magnoliopsida; order Apiales; family Araliaceae; genus Panax; species Panax quinquefolius. The sequence continues at coordinate 120,840,272 of CM035159.1, read as the reverse complement.
AGCCATGTGTGGGCTCCATAACGGAAAGCGATTGGATGAAGAAAACGACAAATATAAGTTGTTTAAAAATAACTAGGCGTAGTTATTACAATTATCTTGTTAAAATACTAAGGTGGTTAAAAACACAAGAGCCTGCACCGGTATTGCACCAATTATTGATTCTTACGTGAAGAAGGCTTTACTCAATAATGGTTTACGAGTAATTCTTATTCGATATTTTATTGAGTTAATAATTGTTGCGTTGATATTTTATATTCTTTGTTGTTTGATAATTGTCATTACACGGTATTTTTCATTATCGAAGCAATAATTCATATTATCTGAATAATATTATTAGATAACATTATTGGCAATGTCTAGAAAGTTACATCTAAGGAGAGGTTTGGTCACCTAAATTGCGCCAAGAAGAAGAAATTCTTATTGGAAAGCCCCTCTTTCACAAGGCGCACAGGTCAATAATATTGTGATTACGTAATATTATTTGTGAATAATTAATTATTGATTCATATGATGAGAAAAATATTGATTTTATGTGGATATAGATGGAGAAAATTTTTATTGTGACAATTGTTGAAAATTGAAATTTTATCTTTTTACGATAAAATAATTCATTTAAATATATTATTATATTTTAATAATATAATAATGGTGATATTTTTACAACGAATGTGGGATATATGAGTATACGAGGAGGAAGAGTATTTTTGTTGCAATAAATGTTTAAAACATGTTAAACATGTGGGTGGACCCTATTTATTATTTGAAATTTGATTATAGCTTTGTAAAATCGTCTGTTTGTGGATTTGATCAATTTCTATTTGGAATTTAGAAAAACTTTCTTCGCAAAGTTGTAGAGAATTGAATTTCTATAAAAATTCGCGTGATTGAATTTTTCGATGAAAAGGCTATTTATTATGAATTATTGAAGTTACGAAGCTCAAAATAATTGATTTTTGGAAGTTTAAAATATTTAAAATTAGAAAAATTTTTTCTTACTTTTTCTAGAATGTGGCATGTGTTTGATGGTGAAATCAGATTCTAGGCATGTGTAGGAAATTTATATAATTATATTATTAATTTATTAAATTTTACTGCTTTTTGGTGTTCTAGCAATTTCTATAAATAGGGTGCTTGGGTTAGAATTGAAAATCACACCGTAAAGCTGAAGTTTTTTTCTCTCTATATTATCGAGCGTATTCTTGTGAGTATTTTGAGTATACTTTGAGTATTGTTAGGCGGTCTGAGTTCCTTCAAAGACTTATACCGGTATTCAAATTTAAATCTTAATCTTTCGAGGTAAGGGATATTATTTTTTCGTAATGATATTATTTCTTCAATATCATTATGTTAAAATATTGATCTGAAGTTTTTATCAAATTTGGAACTTTTGGTGTGAGTTTCTATTCACGATATCACTATATTCACGTATCGACTTATTTATTCACGAATACTGACTATTCATCGAAAAATAAAAAAATTTCTTTTCGTCCAAAATATCTATTCTGGATACTAGCTTTGATTGTATCCATGTTTTGATCATTCTTGAATTTTACACCACTGCGATTATTTTTGAGGTATTTTTGGACGTGAATAAAACAAAGTACGAATCCTTAATCCTTAATCCTTGTCATTTTGTTTCACTTTGGATTCGTTTCTTTAAAAATATTTTCATCATCTTGATCTTAAATGATGATATTATGGAATATCTTTGGCACGTAGTGCAAAGATGAATGATTTCTGAAGAATATCTTTGGCACGTAGTGCAAAGATGAGCAGTGTTTAGATGAACATGACCAAGTGATGAATATCTTTGGCTGTAGTGAAAAGATGAATATGTGATTTGAGGATATATATTGATTGATGTTACTGGGGATAAAAGATGAGCGATGAACTTTTAAAGTCATACATGGAAGATAGTAGTTTGCATTCTCTACTTAACTCTTACAATGAATTATTATTTCAGCTGCGAATATTGATTTAAAATTTGTTGTCTATTGTATTACATTAGATTTTCCTGTTGAAGACTAACGGTAATTTGTTGTATATTATCTTAGTCATAATATTCTTTATTGAAAGCTAGTTGAGCTCACCCTTTTCCTTTTGTTCCATTTTTTCTCGGGAGGCGAGAATATAGCAAGACGAGTGGGGTATGGAATGAAGGTTCTAGAGAGAGTTGTTTAGTAGTCCTCACCATTTTGTGAAATAATGTATCAATAAATGTGATGAGGATTTATTTGAGTATAGATATTGTCAGAAGATAATATTTGTATTTAAACTCACAGTTTCTTGTTGTAATAATAAAGTTGTAGTTGTTTACATACCATGTATTGACAACTTCGGAATGGGTGATGTATATACTATTTTGGGGCGTCGCGGTTGGTATCGAGCCATAAGTAAAAGAACCCAGAGCCTCTATCTGGTGACTTCTGTTGATGGGGATGCAAAGCCGGACTCTCTCCGTGGGGGGCCTTGATTCTGCGGTGGCAAACCGATAGGTATCCTTTGGTGAGAGTCTTGACACGTGTTGGTGTCAGTCGCGGTTGGTATCGAGCTTAGGGATATGATCTCTGGCGGAGATCGGGGAATAGAACTAGGAGGGAGAGTCGAGTAAATCCTTCGTTAGTGTGTCCTACCTAAGCTTATTTGTTAGTTGGTCAAGTATATAGGGATATTATGTGATATATTGATTTCCTTAATTAACCCTTGTTTTATGGCGGTATTTGAGAATGTCGATTGAGAATATTAACAATGGAAATGAGACCGTGGAGAGGCGCTGTACTCACCAACGAGGAGAGCGATACAGCAATTTGGCAATGTTCCTCCTGTGAACAATACCTTTGAAGCGAGATGATGAGCGAGGGATGTTTAGAAGCTTTTTTGCGATTCATGCAAAATCAGACGAGGAGACTCGTGTTCAAAATACTGAGGAGGAAATGATAGCAATTCACGAGTTGTCACGCCCAAGCGATTCGAAGTTGGGACCACTGAATTTAAGGAAAGCCAGATCCGATCATGGCGGAAACATGGGTCAAGCAAATTACCAAGATATTCGATGTCTTGGGATGCGGAGGAACGAAGGTTCCATTCGCCACCTTTATGTTAAAGTGGTGAGGCGAGATCATTTGGTGGGAGTGCATGAAGCGTACCCATCCACCGCTTTTCAAAGATGTCTTGGGAGGCGTTTGAAACTATTTAATGACAAATACTTTCACGAAAGTGTTCGTCTATATGAAGGAAGTGGAGTTTATTATCTTTGGAGCGTAACAACATGGCGGTGTCTCGAAGACAAGGCAAAGTTTGCGAGTTATCGGTTTGCACCTCATTTGGTGGAGAATGAGAGCGCGTATGACCACGAATGTTTCTTAGAGGTTTGAAACGGCGTCGTCGATATCTCATTTCTCATAAATTTTCTCTCTATTCGGATGTTGTAAGCAGGGCTCAATTATTAGAGGCGAGATAACTTGAGTACAGTCGGTGAGGACCCAACCGAGGATCGCGTGCAGAGATAGCGATCAATGAGAATAATGATAACCGGCGGAGAAAAGCGAGACGGACAAAAATGGTAACCACTCGGTGGTAATCATGGCCGTGAAAATAGAAAAAGCGAGTCGGGGAGGAGATTTTAAAAGAGGAGATTTAACAACGACCATGTGAAGGCAGCGGTCTTAAGAAGAACTAGTTCTAAGGAGGAGAAGCGACCACCGGTTATATGCTACAAATGCGGAAAAGAGGGACATATCGGTCAAACTACCCACAATGCAGTTCAAGGTATGCTATAATTGTGGAAAAAGAAGGACATATCGCCTTCGAGATTATGCAGATATGAAACCTAGTTCAATGCGGGGACGGTGACTCAAAAGATCATCCCGGAAAAGTCAAAGTCAACGATTAGGGAAGAAGCGTTTGTTGGATTTGGTCATAATGCGAGAATCAAACGAGGTGATCACGGGTAAGCTATTTATAAATTCTTGCGAAGTTTATACCTTACTTGATCTAGGTCTTACCCATTCATTTATCTCTCTGCATGTGCTCAACGTTTAAACTTGACTCAGGAGAAATTAGACTTTGACTATCTGTGGAAACTCAGTTAGGAGAAACTTTCATCACATCCACTGCTTATAAATCTTGTTTGATTCAAGTTGGCACCATCACCTTACCTGTTGACCTTATCTGTTTAAAGATACTTGCTTTTGATGTGATTTTAGGGATTGATTGGTTAACTACTCATCATGCTAAAATTGATTGTTTTTCGTAAGGTTGTTAGTTTTCATATTCCTAACCAACTTTGTTTATGCAATTCAAGCAACTAAACCATTAAAATCAATCAACATGTCATATCTAATCATAAAGCTATTCGTTTATTGAAAAGCGGATGTCAAGCTTTCTTAGCCCATGTTATGGATTTGAATAAAGACACGTCAAATTTGAATAAAATTCTGTTATTATTGACTTTCTGACGTATTTCTAAAGAACTTCCGGCCCACCCCCGTAAGCGTGAAGTTGAATTCTTTATTGATCTTGAACTGGTACAAAGCCCATTTCTAAAACCCCATATCGAATGGCTCTATTGAACTTGAGGAGTTAAAGGTCCAACTACAGAATTGTTGGACATCGGTTTCATTAGATCTAGTACATCTCCTTGGGGTGCTTCTATTCTATTCGTAAAGAAGAAAGAGCGGGAGTATGCGACTTTGTATTGACTATCGGGAATTGAATCATGTCACCATCAAGAATATGTATCTTCTACCTCGTATTGATGACTTGTTTGACCGATTCTGAGGGCACAATTCTTTTCAAAAATCGATCTTCGATTACGGATATCATCAATTTGAAGATTAGAATCGAAGATATTCAAAGACCGCCTTTAGAACTCGATGACGGGCATTATGAATTCTTAGTCATGTCTTTCGGATGACTAATGCTCTCCTGCTTGACTTTCATGGATATGATGAACCGAGTATTTAAGGAATATTTAGATCGGTTTGTTGTTGTTTTTATTGATGACATCCTCATATATTCCAAAAAGTCGTGAAGATCATGAAAGCACCATTTGAATTTTGGTACTCCAAAGGCTTCATGAAAACAAACTATATGCCAAATTGAAGAAATGCGAGTTCTGGCTTGAGGAAGTAGCATTTCTCTACAACTTTGCAGAAGAAAGTTTTTCCAAATTCCAAACAGAAATTGACCGAAATCCATAAATGGGCGATTTTAAAGGCTATAATCAAATTTCGGTAAATAATTGTGTCCACCAACACACAAAATATGTGTTAAACATTTAATGCCACAAAAATACTCTTTTCCCTCGTATACTCATATATCCCACATTCATTGTAAAAATATCATCATTATTATATTATTAAAATATAATAATATATTTAAATGAATTATTTTATCAGAAAAAGATAAATTTCAATTTTCAACAATTGTCACTTTAAAAATTTTCTCCATCTATATCCACATAAAATTAATATTTTTCTCATCATATAAATCAATAATTAATTATTCACAAATAATATTACAGAATCACAAGATCTTGGCAACGGTAGCCGCTCCCGGGAAGAGGGGCTTTCAATAAGGATCTCTCTAACCTGGTAAGCGCAATTAGGTGACCAAACCTCTCCTTATGCAGAACTTTCTAGACATTGCCAATAATGTTATCCAATAATATTATTTAGATAATATGAATTATTGCTCCGATAATGGAAAATACTGTGTAATGATAATTTATTGAAACAATAGTAATATAAAATATCAATGCGTGATTATTGAATCAATAAAATAAAATACTAGAACGATAATTACTATAACAATTATTGAGTAAGTGCCTTCTTTACGTAAGAATCAATAATTGGTGCAATCTGGTATCTTCTTCAACAACGCGTATTAGTGTGTTTTAACCACCGGGTATTCCAACAGTATTAACGGTAACAACAACTTATATTTGTCATTTTCTTCATCCAATCGCTTTCCGTTATGGGGCCAACAAAAGACTGCGCCGTCGTACGAATATTCCACGACCAAACGAATATTCCCCGGCGATAATGAATATTTTATAACCACTTGCTTATTCGAAATATTTGCGTATTTTACCCATAACTATCCACATTAATCAAATCAACCCTTACTATTTCAAAATAATAAATAGAGGAAAATAAATTTCATTTATTAATAATTTGAGGTCTTCTGACCTCCCTCCTTATGAAATTTCGTCCTCGAAATTGACGACGTACTGGTGTTTGAAAAGATGAGAATACCTCGCTTTCATTTTCGTTTCCAACTCCCGGTCATTTCCTCAATAGCATGGTTTCTCCATGAAACTTTAACTTGTGGTATAACCTCGATACATGGGACATGTTCTTTCCTATCTAAGATCTTGACAGTACCTCCTCGACGTTAAGTCTTAATTTATCTCGTCCGGTTCTAACTCAATGACATGGTTGAATTCGTCGTCACATATTTACGTAACATCGATCGCGTGAAAAGCGTTATGAACACGCAGCGTCATACTTGGCGGTAAAAGCGAGTCTATAGGCCACAATTCCTATTCGATCGAGAATTTCAAATGGATTAATAAATCGAAGGTTTGAGCTTTCCCCACCTCACCGATTCTCGCTTTTGAAATAACAACTTCTTGCACCTCCTTCTTCAAATTCATCACTCGGTGTGTAGCTTGAAGCGACTTTAACTTTATCGATTAAAGTCGATTATACTCGTATATCATCACGTGGGTACCTAGAGTTTTCATCTCCATCTCTATTATTTGTAAATTATCTGAAATGAGTCTTTGACAATATCGTATTTCGTCTTGTATACGATCTTCTACTCAACACGTCGCCTACCACGTTCGCTTTTCCGGGATGGCATGGGTGAACATGTCTTTGAAATGAGTGTCCTCTTGAGTTCTTCAAGCTCTTCCCACATTCCTTGCTCCATTCGAATTTTGTATCTCTACGAGTCGGATCGTTAATGGAATAGCGACTCGAGAATATCCTTCAATGAATCTCGATAATAACCAACTAAGCCTGAAAGCTACGTATTTCGATTCTCGACTTAGGTTGTTCTCAAGCTGCGACTCATATCCCAACCTTGGATAAGACGTTACAATGACACCTATCGCATTTCTTATCGCGCGAATATGGTGTCCCCTACGGAGTGCGGCTTCGGTGCATTCCACAAAGGAAGTCACCGGATAAAGGCTCGTACCAAATTTATAGTTGGATTTTAACTCACGAAATTCAATAGGAGCCATTCGATATGAGATTTTAGAAATGAGTTTTGTCTGGGTTCAAAGTCGATACAAAATTTAATATCGAGCTTTGGGAGTAAGCAAGAAATTCTTCAGAAATCGTCGGGAAAAATCAATAACAACGGGAATATTATTCAAATCGGCGTGTCTTTATTCAAATCCATAACATGAACTAAGAAAACTTGACATCCATAATAAAGCGAATGACTTCATGGCTTGATATGAAAATGTTTGACTACAATGGTTTGATTGCTTGAATTGAATAACAAGTTGCTTAGGAATATGAAAACTAACAACCTTACGTAAAGTAATCAATTTCGGCGTGATGAGTAGTTAACCTTAAAATCACATCAAAAGCAAATATCTATATAGAAATAAGGTTAACGAGGTAATGTGATAGTGCCAACTGAATCAAACAAGATTTCTAAACAACGGATGTAATGAAAGTTTCTCTAACTGAGTCTCCATAAATAGGTCAAAGTCTAATTTCTCCGTAGTCAAGTTCAAGCGTTGGCGCAATGAACAAAAGAAATAAAAGAATGGGTAGAACCAAATTATCTAGTAAGGTATAAACTTCAAAGAATTTATAATTAACTAAACCCGTGCTAACCGTTCGGGTTCCTCGCATTTTTGACCTGGCCACGCATAAACGCTCTTCCAAGAACCGTTGACTTTGACTTTTACGGGACATCCTTTTGAGTCACCATTCTCATTGGGTGGGTTTTACGACCGTCTAATCTTGAGCAATATGTCCTTCTTTTCCACAATTATAACATACCTTAAAGCTGTTGTAGGCGGTTTGGTGATATGTCCCTCTTTCTCGCATTTGTAACATCTGATAGGTGGTCTTTCTCCTCCCTTGGAACCGATTCTTCTTTGTGCCGGCGTCTTCACATGGTCGTTGTTGAATCTCCTCTTTTAAAATCTCCTCCCAGGCTCGCTTCTTCTATTTTCATGGTACGATTACCACCGAGTAGTGGTTACCGCCTTTGTCGTATTCTTCTTTCTCCGTGGTTATCGTTATTACGATGATCGCTATCTTCGGTATGATCACGGTTATGGTCCTCGGTTGAACGTACTCGTTATCTCGCTCTATTTGAGCCACCGCTGACAACATCTCGAATAGAGAAAATTCATGAGAAATGAGATACTAACGTATCTGGGTTTCAAACCTCTCGAAACATCCACGTCATCGTTCCTCATTCTCCACCAAATGAGGTGCAAACACGGATAACTCATGAACTTCGCCTCGTCTTTGGGACACCGTCATGTTATTACGCCTTGATCCTAATAAACTCCACTTCCTTCGTATGACGAATACTTTCGAGGAAGTACTTGTCATTGAAGCTGCTTCAAAGCGTCTCCACGACATCTTTGAGTGCAATTTGGATGGGTACGCTTCATGAGACTCCACCGATAATTTGCCTCGTTCACGGAACATAAAAGTAGCGAATGAAACTTTTTGTTCCTCGTGCATCCAGAGACATCGAATATCTTGGTAATTTGTTTGACCCTTTCTCGCGCCTTAATCGGATCCGGCTTTCCCGAATTAATTGGTGGTCCCAACTCTTTGAACTGCTTGCATTTGTGACCACCGTGAATTGCTATCATTTCCTCCCGTATTTTGAACACAAGTCTCCTCAAATCGATTTTGCATGAAGCGCAAAAAGCTTCTAAACATCCCTCGTTCATCATCATCTCGATTGGTGGTGTTGTTCAGGAGGTACATTGCCGACTGTTGCACGTTCTCCTCGTTGGTAAGTATAGGCATCTCCACGATCTCATTTACTCCTTTGTTAATATTCTCGATCGACATTCTCAAAATCATGTCATAAAACAAGGGTTAATTAAAGAAATCAATATATCACATAATATCCCTATATCTTAACCAACTAACAAATAAGCTTAGGTAGGACACACTAGCGAAGGATTTACTCGTCTCTCCCCTCTAGTTTTATTCCCGATCTCGCCGGAGATCATATCCTAAGCTACGATACTAACCGGCGCCCCCAAAATAGGTCCATTCCATCCAACCCATTCTCGAGTCACCAAATACATGGTGCGAAATAACTACAACTTTATTAATACATTTGTCGTGCAAAATAAAACAACATATATCTTGTGAGTTTAAATACAATTATTGTCTTCAGGCAATATACATACCAAATAAATCCTCATCACAATTATTTATACATTATTTTACAAAAATGGTGAGGACTACTAAACAACTCTCTCTAGAACCTTCATTCCATACCCCGACTAGTAGTATTTCATTACATTCTCGCCTCACGAGAAGAAAAATGGAACAACAAGGAAAAGGGTGAGCTCAACTAGCCCGAAAAAGAATATTATGACTAAGATAATATACAACAAATTATCGTTAGTCTCTAACGAGGAAAAATCTAATAGAATCAATAGACAACCAATTTTAAATCAATCTTTGGTGAAATAATAATTCATTAGAAGAGTTAAGTAGAGAATGCAAACTACTATCTTACATGTATGAATTTAAAGTTCATAAATCTATCTTTTATCCCTGTAACATCAATCGATATATATCGGAATCAAATATTCATCTTTTTGCTTTCACAGGCCAAAGATATTCATCGATTGGTCATATTCATCTAAACACCTTTTTCATCTTCACAGACTACGGCCAAAGATATTCATCGAAATCATTCATTTTTACTACTCTGAGCCAAAGATATTCAATAATATCATCATTTAAGACCGAGGATGATGAAAAATATTTTTAAACAAAGCGAATCCGGTGAAACAAAATGACAAGGATTAAGGATTAAGGATTAGGTAGTACTTTGTTTTATCCATGTCCAAAAATACCTCAAAAATAATCATAGTGGTGTAAAATTCAAGAATGATCAAAACATGGATACAATCAAAGCTAGTATCCACAATAGATATTTTGGATGAAAAGGAAAATTTTTATTTTTCGATGAATAGTGTCGTATTCGTGAATAGTCTCAGTATCGTAAATAGTCCGAGTATCGTGAATAGTAACTCAGGCACCAAAAGTTCCAAATTTGATAAAAACTTCAGATCGATATTTCAAAGATAATGATATTGAAGAAATAATATCATTACAAAAAATAATATCCCCTTACCTCGAAAGATAAAGACTTTAGTTGAAACCAGGATATAAGGCTAGCATGACTTGAACTTGCATAGTATAGCAATACTCAAAGTATACTCAAAATACTCACAAGAATAAACTCGATAATATAGAGAGAGAGAAAACTTGATTTACGGTGTGATTTTCAATTCTAACCTAAGCACCTATTTATAGGAAATTGCTTAGAACACCAAAGCAGAAAATTTAATAAATTAATAAATATATATATTTTTTCCAACGCACACTTAATTTGCCCAACATCACCCACCAACCAAACCCACTACACAAGACTAACAACAACAAAAACGTTTTTTCTAATTTTAAATATTTTAAACTTCCGTAAATCAAATTTTTGAACTTCAATAATTCATAATAAATAGCCCTTTTATCAGAAAATTCGAATCTCTCAATTTTCTATAGGAAATTCAATTCTCTACAACTTTGCAGAAGAAAGTTTTTCCAAATTCCAAACAGAAATTGACCGAAATCCATAAATGGGCGATTTTAAAGGCTATAATCAAATTTCGGTCAATAATTGTGTCCACCAACACACAAAATATGTGTTAAACATTTAATGCCACAAAAATACTCTTTTCCCTCGTATACTCATATATCCCACATTCATTGTAAAAATATCATCATTATTATATTATTAAAATATAATAATATATTTAAATGAATTATTTTATCAGAAAAAGATAAATTTCAATTTTCAACAATTGTCACTTTAAAAATTTTCTCCATCTATATCCACATAAAATTAATATTTTCCTCATCATATAAATCAATAATTAATTATTCACAAATAATATTCTGGAATCACAAAGATGGCAACCTGTGCCGGTAGTTCACCAGGAAAGAGGGACTTTCCAATAAGGATCTCTCGCTTCTTGGCGCATGATTAGGTGACCAAACCTCTCCTTAGATGCGAACTTTCTAGACATTACCAATAATGTTATCCAATAATATTATTAGGATAATATGAATTATCGTCTCGATAATGGAAAATACGTGTAATGACAATTTATTGAAACAACAATAATATAAAATATCAATGCAAAGAATTATTGAATCAATAAAATAAAATCTTTGAATAAGTAATTACTATAACAATTATTGAGTAGTAAAGGCCTTTACGTAAGAATCAATAATTGGTGCAATACCGTAATATTCTTGTTCAACAACGCGTATTAATGTGTTTTAACCAACGGGTATTCAATGATAATTCAGTAACAACAACTTATATTTGTCGTTTTCTTCATCCAATCGCTTTTAGTTATGGGGCCCACAAAAGCTGTACCGTCAGATACGAATAGTCCAAAGCGATCTGAATATTCCACGACAAACGAATATTCCCAAGCGATAATGAATATTTTATAACCACTTGCTTATTGAAATATTTGCGTATTTTACCCATAACTATCCACATTAATCAAATCAACCCTTACTATTTCAAAATAATAAATAGAGGAAAAAAAATTTCATTTATTAATAATTTGGGGTCTTACACACAGGGCTATGGTCACTAGAAAGAACTAATATTCGATGAGAGAAAAAATCTTTCTTGCACATAGTTGTGGCTTTTTGCATGTCAGTTGTAATCTATTTTGTGAGACCCCAGATTTTATCAATAAAGATTTAAATTTTGTTGAAATAATTTTTAATATTATGGTGTGAATTTGAGATAATATTATAGTTGTGGGTAGTATTTATAAATTTTGCAAAGTATGCACAGTGGTTATATTATATTCGATTGGTCGGGAATATTAGGATTTAGCGAGGAATATTAAATACAACTACTCAATCATTGGTGGACCCCACAATGTAATTATTATCGGAATGAGAAAAGCGGCGAAAAATATTTTATTGAAATAACGGCGGAAGTTTTACCGTTGATCTTTGTTGAACTACTCGGTAGTAAAATGCGAAAGAATACGTGTAGTCAGACATAGTAAGACACCTAGGTATTGATTATTGATCTTATGTGAGAAGTCACTCGGTTTGATTCCATTATTGTCAATTAATAATATGAATTATTATAGCGATAATGACATTTTGTTTTATTCAGTATTATTAACGTAATAAAAGCGAAACATCTTTTATATAAAATAGAATACTTTATTAAAGTTATTCTATAAATAGAATATATTATATTTTATTATGCATAGTGTTGCATATAGTGTTTTGCATAGTATTGCATAGTGTTTGCATAGTAAAATATTTTTATATAAATAGAATATATTATATTTTATTTAAAAGATTTTTCTTTAAATATGGACCGTCAGATTAAAGTAAATCAATACGGACCGTTTCATGGATTAATTCTTATGCATTTCATTTTCCTTTAAATAGAAGCTCATTCCTTCATTATTTTCTTTGAATTCATTGAAACTCTAGAAAGAGAAATTATAGAAAGAAGCTATATAGAGAAAATTATAGAAAGAAGAAGAGTATTCTCGCTACTTCACTACTTCTATATTAGGTTCTTTTACGGTAAAGGTGTTATTCTTTCTTCTTGAAGAGAACTTCATTATTCCATTCATTATTATTACTGTTGGAATAACTTTGTAAAAGTGGCATACCCTATACATAACTCAGATACGCTGGCAGCATACCCTATACTTGGTGAAATCCTTATGTTATTCCATCGCTTATTATTACATTGGAATAACTTTGATATCATGGTTTACCTATACTTGGTGACATTCTTTATTATTACATTGGAACATCACGCTCGTGTGTTTTTACACCGGATCCGGGTTCCGCCTCTTTATTATTATTACATTTGGAACATCACATGCATGTGTTTTACAGGACTGGTTAAAATCTTTATCATTCATTGTTGAATATCCTATCTCGTGTTTTTTACAGGATCTGGTTCCATCTTTATTATTACATTGGAACATCCCGTCGGTGTGAATTTCACGACACGGTTAGATTATTATTATTACGTTGGAATAACTTTGTCACAAGCAATCGCATGCATGGTGATTTCTTTTGTTATTCCATTCTTTATTATACCCGGTTGGTTAAAACTTTGACTTCTATACTCCATGAAATTAGTAGAATATCCTTGATATTTGCGTTTCATCCGATATCTTTTCATGGAAATATTCTTACGATCATTCTTGAATTTTACTCTCACGTAAACGAGATCGTGTTGACAATATGAGCGTTAATAATTCATGGATTAAATAATTCTTGAACTTGTTTTATTGAATTATTATGTCATTGTCATCATCCTCATGTTATATTATATATATCTTTGGCTTACGTGCATAGATGAACTTAGTATGATTATGACCGAGGATCATTCGGTATAATCATGACTTGATATAAATGATGTGACAAAAGTCCTCGGTGGCTCTGTAATGCGGTGATGGGACAGTTTTTGGTATGATTATGACCGGGGTGATTCGGTATAGTCATGACCATTGATAATTTGATGAAAATCCTTGACCAAGTAGTGCTGGGGATGATTAGATGTGGTGGTTTATTTATTAATTTGAGTCTCAACGATAAAAATTGATGAAAACCTTTTAAAACCTAAAAGATAGTAGACTTTATTCTCTACTTGACTCTTTTAATGGATTGCTTATTCACGCATGATTAAACCGGTTGTCTATTGTATTTTATCGGTTTAACACTTTGTTGAAGGCTAATGATAATTTATTCGCATTATCTTAGTCATAATATTTCTTCTTGGGCTAGTTGAGCTCACCCTTTCTTTTTCACCTTTATTCTTTGAAATGAGAACATATTTGGGACGAGTCGGGGAGCGAAGTAATGGTCCGAGAGGATAGCATTAGTAGTCCTCACTATTACGTGAAATAGTGTGATAATAGTTGTAATGAGGACTCCTTTTGAGTTTGTATAATATCTAGTAGACAATATTTGTATTCAAACTCACGATTTATGTCGTATTGCATACCTACGCATGTTAGGTTAGTAAGTTGTATTTGAATTTATGTACCATGTAAGTGGCGACCCAAGATGGGTGGACGATACCTAATTTTGGGGGCGTCATTTGTTGGTATCGAGCTTAGGATATGATCCAGCTAAGATGTGAGAATAGTACTAGGAGGGGGAGAGACGGGAATTCCTTCGCTAGTATGACCTACCTAAAGTTATTTGGTATTTAATTAATTGGTCACGAGTATAGGGATAATATGTGATATGTTAATTAACCCTTATTTTGTGGCGGTGTTTGAAAATGGCATCCGAGAATGTTGAGAATAGCAATGGAGCACAGAGATCGTTGATTCTCCACAGATCAATAATCGAGACAATGTACAACGGGATGGCGATAATCCTCCTGTAAACAACAACTTGATCAATTGACTAACGCGTGAGACGTTTAAGAGGTTTTAGAATTCATGCAACATCAAAGTAAAGCGACTCTGTCCAAAACGTAGGTGGAAACACGGAAAACTCTCGGCGGTCACCGCTAAACAATTCAAGGAGCTAGGACCACCGGAGTTTAAGGGAGAGCCAAAACCACTTACGGCGGAAGCATGGATAAAGCAGATTACCAAGATATTTGATGTCTTGGGATGCTCGAGGAGCAAAGGTTCCTTTTGCAGCGCCTTTATGTTCAAGGCGAGAGGCGTGATTCTTGGTGGGAATCGGTGAAAGCGTACTCAACTGTTGATGAAGATATCTTGGGAGAAGTTCAAGAGTCATTCAACGACAAATACTTTCCGAAAGTATTCGCCACATGAAGGAGGTGGAGAGTTTATCAAGTTGGAACAAAACAATATGGCCAGTGTCGCAATACGAGGCAAAATTTGCGGAGTTATCACGGTTCAAGGCCCCACTTGGTGGATAATGAAGAGAGAATGGCGCGAATGTTTTTAAGAGGATTGAAGTTGGAGATACGTCAACATCTTATTTCTCATAAAGCTGTGTTTTTATTCAGATGTTGTAAATAGGGCTCGATTAGTGGTAGGCGCGATAACGAATCAACTAACTAAAAAGAAGCGGTAAGCAAAATTATAATACTAGCGAGAGTAGTCATCGAGCGGTGACAACAAGCGTGGAGGAATCAATAAAGGCGGATATGGTAACCACGGTGGTAATCGGGCCAATATAATAAGAATGGACATTTCAAGAAAAGGAGACTCAACAATGATGGAAAAGCGTCAAGACCAAAGACTGTTGTTGTTAAGGAAGGAGAAGGACCACCTATCATATGCTTTAAATGCGGGAGAGGGACACATCGATCAATCGCGCCATGCCATCCAAAGCATGTTATAATTGTGGAAGAGAAGGCCACTTAGCTCGATTTTGTCGATTTTCATCAAGATTTAATTCAACTAGGATGGAGGCACCAAAGGTGTCCCGAGACAAACCCAGGCCGGTAGTTTAAGAGAGGCGTTTTTTTTCTCGTGACGAGGAACACGAATAAAATTATCACGGGTAAGTAATCATAAGCTCTTGCGAAGTCTATACCGTGTTAGATACCGATTCTACCCACTCTTTTATTTCACCTAGTTGCGTTCAACGTTTAAATTTGACTCAGGAGAAGTTAGACTTTGACTTATTGGTTGAAACTTCGTTAGTAGGAGCCTTCGTATCGCTACTTATTTTTAAATCTTGTTGATTCAAATAAACATTTTCACGTTACTGTCGATCTTATCTTTTTGAAAATACTTGCCTTTGATGTGATTTTAGGAATCAATTGGTTAGCTAATCATCATGCTTTTCGTAAGGTTGTTAGCTTTTATATTCATAACCAACACTGTTATACTGAATTCAAAGTAACCAAACCCTAAAGTTAATCTTTGTTATATCAAGCCATAAGTAAAGAGCTCTCGAACCTTTCGTTGTTGATTTCCTTGTGTGGAATGCACCGGCAAGGCGGACTTTCGTGGCGACATCGTGAATGAAGATGGCAAGTTTATAGGTATCATTGTGAGGTCTTATCTAGGTTAAGGGATAGAAGTCACGGTTGGTATCAATGTGACGTCTTATCCAAGTCTTGGATAAGAGTAATGATTTTGAATGATATTTCTATCATTAATAAATTTCTTGGCGTATTCTTAAAGATTTCTAGCCTACCCTAGAGCGTGAAATCGAATTTTGTATTGACCCAAATCAAAACCCATTTCTTAAACCCTCAAATATTTCTTCAACTAAATGAGCAGGTTTACGTGGTTTATGATGAAAGTCATAATAAAAGCATTGGAATAATGAAAATCATGGGTATTCGTGGTATTAGTAAGTTTTATGATGAGTTATGTTGGTTAGTATGTAAAAACATGAAAGTTTCTTAGAAATCACAAAGAGTTGAAAATCGATTTTGGTGAAAAGCGTAACATAAAATTCAATTGACCATATCTCTTATTATATTTTGAATTTTGAATGTGGTCAAGTCCTAGAGTTAGATCTATGAGTTACCTAACTAATCCAAGTGGAATTACTGGAAAAGGTGTTGTAGATTTTTGTGTGGACTGATTTTAGCAAAGGAGGCCAAAGCTGTAAATTTCGAAAAATGCTACTGCCCAGAAACTTTAAGGGGCTGTTTCGGCCACTTAAATTATGAGAAAAATTCTGGCCTTTTTGGACATGAAAGTATATGGTATAAAGTACCTCCTGTCCAAAAATGAGCTCATTCGACTTAAAAAATGAGCAAGTTATGACTCTTTCAATATTTAGGTTTTTCCGATTGAAAAACGCTATATAGGAGTTCTATAACTCCAATGACCATGAAATTTAAACTAGAAGCTCACGTTAATATGTGTAAGGTCCTGCCAAGATTTGGGAATTTTGGAGTTAAACTTGAGGTAGCTAATTTCTTAAGGAATTAATTAGAAATTGATTTTGAAAAATAGTAAATGAATTTTAAAAATTCGAGAAAAATATATTTTCATTATGGGACTATATTATGCTAAATCCCAGAAAAGAAATATTTTTGGGACTGATTTGGTATTTTTTCATGAAAATAGTTTAATTACGAATATATGAGTTAAATATGTTATGTGAAATAACAAAGTTGAAAATATGATATTATGGCTAGAGAATCCTATATAGAGTATATGCATATTTTTTGAGAGATTTGATCATTGGTGATGATATCTTATGAGTATGGTATTTTGAATGATTAAATGCATTATATGGTAAAGCGTAAACAATTGAGATAAATTGTTTATAAATTTAAAAAATGATTAAAATATTGTTATAATATTAATGATATTAGATTATGAGATTATTAAGTGATTGATAACATGGGGATATTCTTGAATCCTGGATAAATTATATTATAAATGTTTAATATTTATCCTTTATCTCATTTGATTGATTCTTTATATCATTATCCTCATGCTTATATTATGTTGAAAGTCATACGTGGCTGTAGTGCATAGATGGACTTGGTATGATTATGACCGGGATTGTTTGGTATAATCATAATCAGTAATTGAAAAAACACAATTATCTTTGGTAGTAGTGCATGGATAATTTGTGGTCGTGATCTTAATGAATACACAATTATCTTTGGTAGTAGTGCATGGATAATTTGTGGTCGCGTAATCTTAATGAATACACGATTATCTTTGGTAGTAGTGCTTGGATAATTTGTGGTCGTGATACTAATGAATACACGATTATCTTTGGTAGTAGTGCATTGATAATTTGTGGTCGTGATCTTAATGAATACACGATTATCTTTGGTAGTAGTGCTTGGATAATTTGGTGGTGGTAATCTTAATGAATACACAATTATCTTTGGTAGTAGTGCATGGATAATTTTGTGGTCGTGATACTAATGAATATCCTTGGCACAGTAGTGCGGGGATGATTCGATGATATGGATTAATTATTGAAATTTGAGTCTCGTGAATGAAATATTAATTCATGGATGTGGTAAAAGTCATCTTTGGTAGTAGTGCATTGATAGACTTGGTATGATTATGACCAAGGATTATTCGGAGATAATCATGACCTTAATTGAAAACACGAATATCCTTGGCGATTGGTGCATGGATAATTCGTGGTCGTGATCTTATTAAGGCTGCGTCAAAGATTATTGGTTTTACAGTTGTATATCTTTAGCCTGTAGTGCAAAGATGAATTGTTAATGAATAGCTTTGGCAGATTTCAAAGATGAATTTAATATTTTTAAACGATAAAGGTATTCAAGGTATCCTCATCTCTTTATCATACCAGGTACGTACCCTAATTTCGAGGGCGAAATTCCATAAGGAGGGGGAGATTGTGAGACCCCAGATTTTATCAATAAAGATTTAAATTTTGTCGAAATAATTTTTAATATTATGGTGTGAATTTGAGATAATATTATAGTTGTGGGTAGTATTTATAAATTTTGCAAATGGTTATATTATATTCGATTGGTGGGGAATATTAGGTTTAGCGAGGGAATATTCGCATAACTACTCAATCATTGGTGGACCCCACAATGTAATTATTATTGTCGGAATGAGAAAAGCAAAAATATTTTATTGAAATAACGGCGGAAGTTTTACTGGTTGATCTTGTTGAACTACTTTCAGTAGTAAAAATACGATGTCGTGTAGTTGCGTAGTAGCACGGTATTGATTATTGATGCTTATGTGAGAAGTCACTCGGTTTGATTCCATTATTGTCGATTAATAATATGAATTATTATAGCGATAATGACGTTTTTTTTTTATTCAGTATTATTAACGTAATAAAAGCGAAACATCTTTTATATAAAATAGAATACTTTATTAAAGTTATTCTATAAATAGAATATATTATATTTTATTATGCATAGTGTTGCATAGTGTTTTTGCATAGTATTGCATAGTATTGTTTGCATAGTAAAATATTTTTATATAAATAGAATATATTATATTTTATTTAAAAGATTTTTCTTTAAATATGGACCGTCGATTAAAGTAAATCAAATCGGAATAGTTCATGGATTAATTCTTATGCATTTCATTTTCCTTTAAATAGAAGCTCATTCCTTCATTATTTTCTTACGAATTCATTGAAACTCTGTAAAGAGAAATTATAGAAAGAAGCTATAGAGAAAATTATAGAAAGAAGAAGAGTATTCTCGCTACTTCTTTACTTCTATATTCAGGTTCTTTTTACGGTAAGGGGTGTTATTCTTTTCTTCTTGAAGAGAACTTACATTATTCCATTCATTATTATTTTGTTGGAATAACTTTGTAAAAGTGGCATACCCTATACATAACTTTGTATACGCAGATACCTATTATTGGTGAAATCCTTATGTTATTCCATTGCTTATTATTACATTTGGAATAACTTTGTATCTGTGGTTTACCTATACTTGGTGACATTCTTCTATTATTCTATTGGAACATCACATGCATGTGTTTTACACAGGACTGGTTCCGCTTTTTTATTATTCTGTTGGAACATCACATGCGTGTGTTTTACAGGACTGGTTAAAATCTTTATCATTCATTGGAATATCCTATACGTGTGTTTTACATAGGATCCAGTTCCATCTTTATTATTACATTGGAACATCACAGCGATTGTGAATTTCACGACACGGTTCCGTTATTATTATTACATTGGAATATCTCGTCTCATCACAATACCGCATGCATGGTGATTTCTTTTGTTATTCCATTCTTTATTATACCCGGTTGGTTAAAACTTTGACTTTATACTCCATGAAATTAGTAGAATATCCTTGATATTTGCGTTTCATCCGAAGATCTTTTCATGGAAATATTCTTACGATCATTCTTGAATTTTACTCTCTGAAACAAAGATGTCATGTTGACAATATGAAGCGTTAATAATTCATGGATTAAATAATTCTTGAACTTGTTTTATTGAATTATTATGTCATTGTCATCATCCTCATGTTATATTATGTTATCTTTGGCTTACGTGCATAGATGAACTTAGTATGATTATGACCGAGGATCATTTGGTATAATCATGACTTGATATAAATGATGTGACAAAAGTCCTCGATTGGCACATAATGCGGTGATGGGCGTTTTTGGTATGATTATGACCGGGGGTGATTCGGTATAGTCATGACCATTGATAATTTGATGAAAATCCTTGGCGTGGTAGTACGGGGATGATTAGATGTGGTGGTTTATTTATTAAAGTGAGTCTCAACGATAAAAATTGATGAAAACCTTTTAAAACCTAAAAGATAGTAGACTTTATTCTCTCTTGACTCTTTTAATGGATTGCTTATTCAGCTGCAGATTAAACCGGGTTGTCTATTGTATTTTATCGGTTTAACATTTGTTGAAGGCTAATGATAATTTATTCGCATTATCTTAGTCATAATATTTCTTCTTGGGCTAGTTGAGCTCACCCTTTCTTTCTTTATTCTCTTCGTGAAATGAGAACATAGTTGGACGAGTCGGGGAGCGAAGTAATGGTCCAGAGGATAGCATTAGTAGTCCTCACTATTACCGTGAAATAGTGTGATAATAGTTGTAATGAGGACTCCTTTTGAGTTTGTATAATATCTAGTAGACAATATTTGTATTCAAACTCACGGTTTATGTCGTATTGTACCTACGACGATTAGGTTAGTAAGTTGTATTTGAATTTATGTACCATGTAAGTGGCGACCCAAGATGGGTGACGTATACCTAATTTTGGGGGCGTCATTGTTGATATCGAGCTTAGGATATGATCCACGGCTAAGATGTGAGAATAGTACTAGGAGGGAGAGAGCGGGAATTCCTTCATTTAGTATGACCTACCTAAAGTTATTTGGAATTTAATTGGTCGATTGAGTATAGGGATAATATGTGATATGTTAATTAACCCTTATTTTGTGGCGGTGTTTGAAAATGGCATCCGAGAATGTTGAGAATAGCAATGGATGTGGAGACCTATTGATTCTCCACGGATCAATAATCGGGACAATGTACAACGGGATGGCGATAATCCTCCCGTAAACAACAACACCGATCAATTGACTAACGACAGACGTTTAAGAGGTTTTAGAATTCATGCAACATCAAAGCGAAAGCGACTCTCATCCAAAACGTAGGTGGAAACACGGAAAACTCTCGGCGGTCACCGCTAAACAATTCATGGAGCTGGGACCACTTAGGAGTTTAAGGGAGAAGCAAAACCACTTCGGCGGAAGCATGGATAAAGCAGATTACCAAGATATTTGATGTCTTGGGATGCTCGAGAGCAAAAGGTTCTTTTGCCGCCTTTATGTTCTTGCGGAGAGGCGATTCTTGGTGGGAATCGGTAAAGCGTACTCAACTGTTGTCTTGAAGATATCTTGGGAGAAGTTCAAGAGTCGTTCAACGACAAATACTTTCCGAAAGTATTCGCCACATGAAGGAGGTGGAGTTTATCAAGTTGGAACAAAACAATATGACCGTGTCGTGATACGAGGCAAAATTTGCGGAGTTATCACGGTTTCGCCCCACTTGGTGGATAATGAAGAGAGAATGGCGCGAATGTTTTTAAGAGGAGTTGAAGCAGGAGATACGTCAACATCTTATTTCTCATAAAGCGTGTTTTTATTCGGATGTTGTAAATAGGGCTCGATTAGTGGGAGCGATAACGAATCATTATAACTAAAAAGAAGCGGTAAGCAAAATTATAATACTAGCGAGAGTAGTCATCGAGCGGTGACAACAAGCGTGGAGGAATCAACGGGCGGATATGGTAACCACGCCGGTGGTAATCGAGGCCAATATAATAAGAATGGACATTTCAAGAAAAGGAGACTCAACAATGATGGAAAGACGTCAAGACCAAAGACTTTTTGTTGTTAAGGAAGGAGAAGGACCACTATCATATGCTTTAAATGCGGAGGAGAGGACACATCGATCCAATCGCGCCATGCCATCAAAGCATGTTATAATTGTGGAAGAGAAGGCCACTTAGCTCGATTTTGTCGCCATCAAGACGAATTCAACTAGGATGGAGGCACCAAAGGTTGTCCTGCACAAACCAGAGCCGTGTAGTTTAAGAGAGAGTTTTTTTTTCTCGTGACGAGGAACCCGAATAAAATTATCACGGGTAAGTAATCATAAGCTCTTGCGAAGTCTATACCGTGTTAGATACCGATTCTACCCACTCTTTTATTTCACCTAGTTTGCGTTCAACGTTTAAATTTGACTCAGGAGAAGTTAGACTTTGACTTATTGGTTGAAACTTCGTTAGTAGGAGCCTTCGTTATCGCTTACTATTTTTAAATCTTGTTGATTCAAATAAACATTTTCACGTTACTGTCGATCTTATCTTTTTGAAAATACTTGCCTTTGATGTGATTTTTAGGAATCAATTGGTTAGCTAATCATCATGCTTTTTTCGTAAGGTTGTTAGCTTTTATATTCATAACCAACTTTGTTATCTGAATTCAAAGTAACCAAACCCTAAAGTTAATCATCGTTATATCAAGCCATAAGTAAAGAGCTCGAACCTTTCGTTGTTGATTTCTTGTGTGGAATGCAGAAGCGGACTTTCGTATGGCGACATCGTGAATGAAGATGGCAAGTTTATAGGTATCATTGTGAGGTCTTTATCTAGGTTAAGGGATAGAAGTCACAGTTGGTATCAATGTGACGTCTTATCCAAGTCTTGATAAAATGTGATTTTGAATGATATTTCTATCATTAATAAATTTCTTGACGTATTCTTAAAGATTTCTAGCCTACCCTAGGCGTGAAATCGAATTTTGTATTGACCCCAAAGATCAAAAACCCATTTCTTAAACCCTCAAATATTTCTTCAACTAAATGAGCAGGTTTACGTGGTTTATGATGAAAGTCATAATAAAAGCATTGGAATAATGAAAATCATGGGTATTCGTGGTATTAGTAAGTTTTATGATGAGTTATGTTGGTTAGTATGTAAAAACATGAAAGTTTCTTAGAAATCACAAAGAGTTGAAAATCGATTTTGGTGAAAAAGCGTAACATAAAATTCAATTGACCATATCTCTTATTATATTTTGAATTTTTGAATGTGGTCAAGTCCTAGAGTTAGATCTATGAGTTACCTAACTAATCCAAGTGGAATTACTGGAAAAGGTGTTGTAGATTTTTGTGTGGACTGATTTTAGCAAAGGAGGCCAAAGCTGTAAATTTGAAAATGCTACTGCCCAGAAACTTTAAGGGCTGTTTGGCCACTTAAATTATGAGAAAAATTCTGGCCTTTTTGGACATGAAAGTATATGGTATAAAGTACCTCCTGTCCAAAAATGAGCTCATTTCGACTTAAAATGAGCAAGTTATGACTCTTTCAATATTTAGGTTTTTCCGATTTAAAAACGCTATAACCAGGAGTTCTATAACTCCAATGACCATGAAATTTAAACTAGAAGCTCACGTTAATATGTGTAAGGTCCTGCCAAGATTTGGGAATTTTGGAGTTAAACTTGAGGTAGCTAATTTCTTAAGGAATTAATTAGAAATTGATTTTTGAAAAATAGTAAATGAATTTTAAAAATTCGAGAAAAATATATTTTCATTATGGGACTATATTATGCTAAATCCCAGAAAAGAAATATTTTGGGACTGATTTGGTATTTTTCATGAAAATAGTTTAATTCTGAATATATGAGTTAAATATGTTATGTGAAGTAACAAAGTTGAAAATATGATATTATGGCTAGAGAATCCTATATAGAGTATATGCATATTTTTTTGAGAGATTTGATCATTGGTGATGATATCTTATGAGTATGGTATTTTTGAATGATTAAATGCATTATATGGTAAAAGCGTAAACAATTGAGATAAATTGTTTATAAATTTAAAAATGATTAAAATATTGTTATAATATTAATGATATTAGATTATGAGATTATTAAGTGATTGATAACATGGGGATATTCTTGAATCTGGATAAATTATATTATAAATGTTTAATATTTATCCTTTATCTCATTTGATTGATTCTTTATATCATTATCCTCATTGCTTATATTATGTTGAAAGTCATACGTGGCTGTAGTGCATAGATGGACTTGGTATGATTATGACCGAGGATTGTTTGGTATAATCATAATAGTAATTGAAAACACAATTATCTTTGGCCGTAGTGCATGGATAATTTGTGGTCGTGATCTTAATGAATACACAATTATCTTTGGTAGTAGTGCATGGATAATTTGTGGTCGTGATACTTAATGAATACACGATTATCTTTGGTAGTAGTGCTTGGATAATTTGTGGTCGTGATACTAATGAATACACGATTATCTTTGGTAGTAGTGCATTGATAATTTGTGGTCGTGATACTAATGAATACGATTATCTTTGGTAGTAGTGCTTGGATAATTTGTGGTCGTGATCTTAATGAATACACAATTATCTTTGGTAGTAGTGCATGGATAATTTGTGGTCGTGATACTAATGAATATCCTTGGCACGTAGTGCGGGGATGATTCGATGATATGGATTAATTATTGAAATTTGAGTCTCAATGAATGAAATATTAATTCATGGATGTGGTAAAAAGTCATCTTTGGTAGTAGTGCATTGATAGACTTGGTATGATTATGACCAAGGATTATTCGGTATAATCATGACCTTAATTGAAAACACGAATATCCTTGGCGTTGGTGCATGGATAATTCGTGGTCGTGATCTTATTAAAGCTGCGTCTCGGCATTATTGTTTTTCTGGGTTGTATATCTTTAGCTTTGTAGTGCAAAGATGAATTGTTAATGAATAGCTTTAATGATTTCAAAGATGAATTTAATATTTTAAGCGATAAAGGTATTCAAGGTATCCTCATCTCTTTATCATACCAGTACGTACTTACCTAATTCGGTGAAATTCCATAAGGAGGGAGATTGTGAGACCCCAGATTTTATCAATAAAGATTTAAATTTTGTCGAAATAATTTTTAATATTATGGTGTGAATTTGAGATAATATTATAGTTGTGGGTAGTATTTATAAATTTTGCAAATGGTTATATTATATTCGATTGGTCGGGGAATATTCGGTTTAGCAGGGAATATTCGTACAACGGCTCAATCATTGGTGGACCCCACAACAGAATTATTGTCGGAATGAGAAAGCAGCGAAAATATTTTATTGAAATAACGGCGGAAGTTTTACTGGTTGATCTTGTTGAACTACTCGGTAGTAAAAAAGTACGATGAATACGTGTAGTTGCATAGTAGCTTACGGTATTGATTATTGATGCTTATGTGAGAAGTCACCGGTTTGATTCCATTATTGTCAATTAATAATATGAATTATTATAGCGATAATGACGTTTTGTTTTATTCAGTATTATTAACGTAATAAAATGCGAAACATCTTTTATATAAAATAGAATACTTTATTAAAGTTATTCTATAAATAGAATATATTATATTTTATTATGCATAGTGTTGCATAGTGTTTTGCATAGTATTGCATAGTGTTTGCATAGTAAAATATTTTTATATAAATAGAATATATTATATTTTATTTAAAAGATTTTTCTTTAAATATGGACCGTCAGATTAAAGTAAATCAATCTGGACCGTTCATGGATTAGTTACTATGCATTTCATTTTCCTTTAAATAGAAGCTCATTCCTTCATTATTTTCTTACGAATTCATTGAAACTCTAGAAAGAGAAATTATAGAAAGAAGCTATAGAGAGAAAATTATAGAAAGAAGAAGAGTATTCTGCTACTTCACTACTTCTATATTCAGTTCTTTTTTACGGTAAGGGGTGTTATTCTTTCTTCTTGAAGAGAACTTACATTATTCCATTCCATTCATTATTATTTTGTTGGAATAACTTTTGTAAAAGTGGCATACCCTATACATAACTTTATACGCCAGACATACCCTATACTTGGTGAAATCCTTATGTTATTCCATTGCTTATTATTACATTGGAATAACTTTGACACTGCTTAGTTTACCCTATACTTGGTGACATTCTTCTATTATTATTGGAACATCATGCATGTGTGTTTTAGGACACAGTTCCGCTTTTTATTATTCATTGGAACATCACATGCGTGTGTTTTACACGGACTGGTTAAAATCTTTATCATTCTGTTGGAATATCTATCGTGTGTTTTACACCGGATCTGGTTCCATCTTTATTATTCATTGGAACATCTGCTCGGTGTGAATTTCACGACACTGGTTCCGTTATTATTATTACATTGGAATATCCACATACATCTGCAAGCACCGCATGCGTGGTGATTTCTTTTGTTATTCCATTCTTTATTATACCCGGTTGGTTAAAACTTTGACTTCTATACTCCATGAAATTAGTAGAATATCCTTGATATTTGCGTTTCATCCGATATCTTTTCATGGAAATATTCTTACGATCATTCTTGAATTTTACTCTACTGAAACAAGATTATCGTGTTGACAATATGAACGTTAATAATTCATGGATTAAATAATTCTTAAACTTGTTTTATTGAATTATTATGTCATCATCATCATCCTCGTGTTATATTATGTTATCTTTGGCTTACGTGCGTAGATGAACTTAGTATGATTATGACCGAGGATCATTCGGTATAATCATGACTTGATATAAATGATGTGACAAAAGTCCTCGATTGGCTGTTGTAATGCGATGATGGGGATGCTTTTGGTATGATTATGACCGGGGTGATTCGGTATATAGTCATGACCATTGATAATTTGATGAAAATCCTTGGCCAGTAATACGAGGATGATTAGATGTGGTGGTTTATTTATTAGTTTGAGTCTCAACGATAAAAATTGATGAAAACCTTTTAAAACCTAAAAGATAGTAGACTTTATTCTCTACTTGACTCTTTTAATGGATTGCTTATTCATTGCAGATTAAAGCTGGTTGTCTATTGTATTTTATCGGTTTAACACTTTGTTGAAGGCTAATGATAATTTATTACGCATTATCTTAGTCATAATATTTCTTCTTGGGCTAGTTGAGCTCACCCTTTCTTTCACTTTGTTTCTTCGGAAATGAGAACATAAATTTGGACGAGTCTGGGAGCGAAGTAATGGTCCGGAGGATAGCATTAGTAGTCCTCACTATTACGTGAAATAGTGTGATAATAGTTGTAATGAGGACTCCTTTTGAGTTTGTATAATATCTAGTAGACAATATTTGTATTCAAACTCACGGTTTATGTCGTATTATTATACACTGAGTTAGGTTAGTAAGTTGTATTTGAATTTATGTACCATGTAAGTGGCGACCCAAGATGGGTGACGTATACCTAATTTTGGGGGCGTCACATATTTTGTACATCCATCCATCATCCATGTGTGAAGGGGAAGAATAACCTCTTTTTCTTTTTTCTCTCTGGTCTTTGTTCTTTGGTACCAAAAAAGAGAAGTAAGTATTCATAGTTTTATCAGCAGGAGCTAGAAAGTTGCAAGTTGTTGACAGAATGATTGTAGAGGAGTTCATCATCGTATAAAAAGAATGATTCATTTATTTCTTTTTTTACACATTGTTTGAAAATCGTTGCAGCGAAGAAAACACAAGTTGATGGAAAATGATATATCTTGCAACTTTATGTACCGTTTTTTTTGTTACTAGTTACGAAAATAACCATTGTTGACCAATATATAATGAAATTTTAACTCAATTTGTAAAATCCTAAAACTCCAATATGATTTTACATTTTATCTGTACTCCCTTAAAATCCATTAACCCCAACTAAGACAACTAATTCTACTCAATCTCATGTATCTATATGTTTCCAATGGTTCTTAGATTAGTAACTAGAACTAAACTTATAATTGAAACTGAGGGAGAAAGTCTCATTTTTGAAGTCTATAACAATTCAGAATCAGGAACAGTTGGCAGTTGAACCTCAGTAACAAGTAGTGGGACACCCAAAAACAGAGAATACCACATTTTAGAAAGTTATGATGTATTAAAATCACAATGCTCTAACAAAAATAACCCTCTTTTCAAAATAACTTCAAAAATTCAAACCATTAATAAACAAGAAAAGGCTGATAGTATGTATACAAAAGACAAGCACATTACGGTCTTCACGCATCCAAATCAACACTACATCCAACCTTGGGGTCTATAATATTGCAATTATATTGTCTTTCTTCGCATTACATAGAATACAAAATAAGATGGCGGAAAGAAACAACTCATAATAGAGCCTCAAACATCACTATATACTCAACAACTAGTCATTATTTTGGAGCAAAGCATCACCAAGCCTTCTTTTTCGGTACCAAACTTGGAACCCGTCACACACTAGTTAATTACTACAAGTAAAGCGAAACTTGCATATGCATTGTTGATTGTGAAAGTGAATGACCACGTTGACAAAGCGCGCATACAAAACTCGGTTTCTTTATCTCATCATTAGAAGTTATTCTCTATTTTTGGTGCTTTATCTGAGAACTCTTTTGAGGATATAGTAGTGGCAAACTATCGTCAAAATCAAGATTATAAATTGAAGTCCATGGAACCTCCATTTTGTAGATAAAACGCATTTGGTTCAGAATGCGTATTTTGTGGGAAGTAATGAGAGAATCAGAAATTATTGAGTCGGTAAAGTCTTTGATTCATCAACCTCGCTAACATTTGCGTAAACCTTGTGGCGTTTTGAATTTGATACGGAAGATGTGGTTGCCATCGAGATCACTCTAGGGAGAAAAGAGTGGAGAAAAGATTGTATTGAGAACTCATTCACACAAAATGGTATGATTGTTGGATATCTTTGGTAGTTGCAAAGAAAAGGAAAGTTGTTGAGTTTCCACAAATGCTATTGGGAAAAGAATGAACTCATTTGATCCTTGATAAGCAACCAAAATCTCAGACGCATTCTTTATATAGTCCTTGTTTAGATGCGTCAGGTGTGTTCGAAAAAAAAGTGCATATAAAGCGCTTTTAAGCCCCAAATTCACCGTGAAAAGGTCTTAAAAGTTTAGTTTGCGAGTTAAAAAAGTTATTTTTCAAATAAGTTGCCATTATACAAACAAAATTTTCAATATTTTCAAATGCGTTTGAACTCCCAAAACCTTATTATCCCCAAAAGCTCTAAACCAAATATGCACATAAGCTACAAAATCTCAATGCATCAAATATTGACAACACAATTACATTATTCTTATCTCTGTTCTCTCCACATCACGCAATCTGTTTGTTTCAAAAAAATACTGGATATAGTTTTGAAAACCCAGATTTCAAGTCCACTAAAAAAACATGATATAAGGAAATGTACACTTATAAGTAATAACAAATATCAAGAATTTTGAGCTTTAACAAAATTAAATTCAAATGGGTATGCTTCTGAAAACATCTATCTTACTGCAGGTTTGATTTTGTACAGGGATTTCTGTTAATCATTTTTACAAACATCTTACGTGCAACTTTTTCAAGGCGACACTCGGCCAAAAACTTGCACATGATTTCCAGTCTCAAAATTGCTCAATAATGTTATGGGAATGAAAAATATAGTTGATGGGAAAAAGCCGGACTTACTTTCTGATTGCATTCACTTCATACTTCACAGAAGACGCAAGGAGTAGACTGATTTTATCAATACCTACTCCTGCAGTCTCAAGTATACATAGTCATACCTTTTATCACCGTTCTAGAAAGAACTTGATATTTCCCCAAGTGAATTTTGTATTCGAGGGTTTTTCATCTCCCAAAGTATATAGTATAATCGTTGACATAGACATAAGAGAAGGGAGATGCGCGATTGAGGAGGAGAAGGGAGAGAAGCCGTGCTTTTATTTTTTTTAACTCCAAAAAGACGTCGTTTTTGGCTATTGTGTAAATAAAAAAAACACACATTTGATACTCATTTTTCACACACACACATATATATATATATATATATATATATATATATATATATATATATATATATTCACATTGACGACACATAACACTTGGTTAATATTTTGTGTTTTAATACCAATTAATAATAACATCAACATCGGAGACCAACCCTATTTATTATCCACAGAATTAGTGTAACCTAAAAATAATCAGAGACACTATCCCAAAAAATAGAACATTATCATCAGAAATGTACAATAAAGTATCTCCGACATAAATATTTTTAGCTTAGTTATAATTTCGATTTAATTATAAACCATTCCAAAACAATATATGTTTGGTCAATTGTCCCAATAAAGCGGCCCCACACACAAACTTTATTACTACACTATGCCAACAACTAAGGGCAGGGCAGGGCAGGGCCCATTAACAATTATGGGATCGGTTAGTATAAAATAAATTATTTCATGCTCAATACATAAGATAAGTGTGATCTCTTTATCCATGTGTATTAATATATTTGACTTTCTTTATTATACATTCATTTTTATTTTATTTAATATATTAATTATTTAATTTTACTAATTTTATTAGTAATAATAAAAATATATTAATAGATAATTAATAATATTAAGGTTAATTTTACAAAAAATTAGAATTATAAAAAATATTTTAATCGTTAAAGTTTTAAAAATTTAACTATTAAAATTTTGATAAAAATTCATATGTTTATTAAATTATTTTTAAAAAAATATTTATATTATTTAATATAATAAATTTATTAATGTATATTACTTTTTATTATACTAATTATAATTATAAAAATATGATATATCGGATATAACCGGAGGAAAGGTATAATGGATGGATCAAGTGCTGATCTGGCGGCCACCACAAATACCATTACTAAAAAAATATCTCGTCCTGCCCAAAAATACAGCCGCAAAATTCACTACTTTAGAATAGATAAAACATGAAGCTGTAATAAGCGAACACTGCGTCCAAGCTTCCAAATCTTTCCAAATTCCCATTATTCTACACTCCTACTCTACTTAGTTAATTCTTAGCTTTCCATCATCAATTTTTTCTCTCTAGAATTTTCATGGCTTCCGATCAAACAGAGATGCCTCAACGGCTCAACCTCAACCTCAACCTCAACCTCAACCTCAACCTTCTTTCGTTGAGCGTTTGATAAATTCAAGAAACATGGATCTTTCTGTATTCTTGCCAATCATCTTGGGCTCAACAAACGACCCAAGTAGCACCAACCCAGATCAAGATTCATCCGAAAGAGGTGACCCACGTGATTGGATCATCCTCATCAACCCGTTAACGCAGGGCATGGTGGTGATAGAAGGCAGCTCATCGGGCATGGATTCTCTGCTGCGTGACCTGCTGAGCAAAGATCGCCAACCACCAGCCTCGAAAGCTTCAATTGAGGCCATGCCAAGTGTGGAAGCAAAAGAGGGGGACGAGTGTGTGATATGTTTGGAGGAATTGAGGGGAATTGGTGATTTGGCTAAAGAAATGCCTTGTAAGCATAGTTTTCATGGGGAGTGTATAGAAAAGTGGCTAAAGATTCATGGGTCTTGCCCTGTTTGCAGGTATAAGATGCCTGTTGATGATGATCAAGATATTAACAAGAAAAGTGTTTTTGGTAGTGAGTTGAGAGGAGGAAGGAGGAGAGAGATTTGGGTTAGTTTTTCTTTCAGTAACAGTGTTAGAAGAAGTGGGGACACAAATCAGACGGCTTACCATGATTCTCCCGGGCCTGATAATGAAATGTAGGGGTTCGATACATTGTTTTTTAATTTTTAGTTTATCTCTCTCTCTGTGTCTATTTTCCCCATTGGAATCTTCTGTGAAATACCATGTATAGAGTGACAGAGCCTGGGTCTTTTTCATGTTTTGATTCTCTTAATCAATAATGAAATAGTAATTAATTATGTTTGAGATTGTTTTGGTTGGTTTTAATACTGTTTTTAAATGTCTATCTTGATACCATTGTCTTCATTTTTCAAAGGGATGAATTTTGGAAATAAATTAAAGAGTTACATCGAATTATTTGAAGGAAAAGAGTCCTGAAGAAATTTATGGATCCCAAATTATCTTTGATTTGAGCTTGGTTGAACAAATTGAATTCCATTTAAAATCTGTATTCAAATTGTTGAAACCCTTCATTACTTTTAATGTTTGCACATTCTTACCTACTAAAAAAACTGTTTATTAATTTTCTTGTTGCTACAAGGTCTTTATTACTTGGTGAATACCAGGTGAGTATGAAAAGGAAATCCTATAGGTTGGATTGCTCGTGTGTCCACGGGTGTTAAAGTCCTTCATCACTCTCAATCCTTCAACTCCATAAACTCTCTGATATCCTCTCCCATTCTTCCGGGTAACATGAAATTAATTTTGGTCAATTGATCAATACAGTGTAAACACGCAGGCAGTAGGTGATTTCTTCCTCTGCGTGTCAGCACTGATCAATTGACCAACTTACCATGAAGTTCATGGTAACCTGATCCCATTCTTCCGGATACAAGATTTTCTACCCAGCGGAGGTAAATGTTTCCTGATTGCAGAACGTCTTCATACTGCTATGCTGGGCATACAGCTTATCCCAATTCACTCCTCTTATTCTGATGAAGGGTTTTCCTTGGGTTTACAATTCTATCTTCCATTTGCATTTTGCATCCTACTTAAGAGTTGAAAATGCAGGTACTACTACTTGATTGTGGAATCAAATTTTAGAATATAATTGAAGTATATTGTATCATTAAGCAAGAACATGGCTAGTATAAGAAGCTTGTGCATGGAATTCAGAAAATCCTTCCTATCTAATGGAAGTTATGTTGGTGTTAGCAGCAGAAATATGATTCAAAAGTTCCCTTTCTAATCATATAACTTACACTGCGCATGCCGCATGGTTTAGCCAATGATTCTTTCCACCTTTGTCATACGATAACCCATAAGTTTGCTCCCACAACCACAATTATGTTTTCTCCTTTTGCTGTAGATTTGTGTGGGAAGGCGGAACCAGGGGGGTTAGGATGAAGCTTACTGCCGCCTACCCCTGCCGCAATGCCGCCTTCCCCTACCGAGTCCTTTTTGCATTTTCAGCAGTAGACCAGAGAAAAGTGTCAGGAAATTTGGGATCGACAAATTCAAAGTCTTTCTGCCATTGATGGTGAAGAAATTGAGAGTGATTCCGAAGCAAATAGTAATCTTGGCTCCTTTTTCTTTTCTTGGATTGATATGTTTCTGCATTAAGACCAAGATAAATAACAGAGACCTCTATCAAGCCCAACACCATGATGGTTATTCTTTTAACTAAATAATACTCTAGAAAGAAAATATTGATGGTAGGTGCTTTGAGAATTGAGACCTTACTTCAAGAAAATTGAGGTCATTGTTTCCATATTTGTTGTAATTTGGGTCTGATTATTGGTGCTCTTGCCAGTAGCATGGTGCCTTGTGCATTGGGTCACGATTCTCTGGTCGGTATGCATTGGGCCGCTAATATACTTTTCATTTTTTTCAATCTGGGTCAAAATTAAACCCAAGGACCTTAACTCCGCTCCCTCGCCACTACAACTTACAGGACGCTGCTCCGGACATCCGGTAATCGCCCTCAAATTTTGTTCTGGTTTCGCCAGTGGGATTCATTCATAATAAATATCCCCTGCCTTGGTGTCTTGTCAATCTTAAAAAGAATCAAAGTATAAAAGCATGATCTAGGTTTAGGTTACTACCAATTATAATATGTTATATACCTAAAGCACTAAAAGAGGATTTGTGGTTTTCTTCTTCTATCGGCACCAACAGCACTGGGATATACCAAAAAAAAGTCCCAGGAAAATGTTCTTAACCAAGTTAGATACCTAAAATGAAGTATAATTTGGTGTGAATCTAATATTCTCTTGCAAACTCTGAACAATGTCTTGAGATTTGGGTTGTCCCTAATACTGAATAGTTCTGTCAGTTGTGAATGCATACGAATCTGTGTGCTTGCTCTGCGAGTGTCAGAGGGACAGAAGAGAAGAAGATTATACAAAGTAGATTATACCTTTCAATATGGATATACTCTCAGATATATTCTTTAAGGTCCATACACAACAATATACATAGTTTATACACAACATATTCTCTATTAGAATTCAATTGCATTATAGATTATATAACATATAGTCATATACCATCAATACCAATGGTTAACAGAATTATAGATATTCATTAGATTTGTCAACTTCCTTGCTATTCAAATCTATTGCTTTTGGACCAGAATTCAAGTCATTCAAATAGTGGCTGTTCAGATCAAAGGTGCTCAACAAATCAAACTTTCTCGATTGATCATGACTTTTCTGGCCTGTTGATCTTTTTCCAGAAGGTTTCTCAACACAATTACCATCAGAAATGGTGCTTCGGCTTCTTTTTCTTGCATTAGCTTTCTCTATGGGTCCACTCTTTTCCCCTGGATGCATTTCCATTAGCGAGAGCACAACAAAATTTGAATTCCACTTATTCGTACTTTCGTTAGTTTCATGTTTTTGTTGACTATCTTCCTTTCGTCCAGAGCTCTCAGACGATGTCAAAGAACTTTCCAAGGAAAATCCATTGTCCCTTAATGGTTTGTTCTCAATATCTTTTAAGCTCGGGTGTTTGATATCTGTTAATACCGATAAAGAAGAACTAGGGCACCCAGAGTCAACCATTGAGACCAGCTGAGAGAGTTCAGCTTTAGCAAGTTCAACTTCTACAGATGAAGAATTATATCCAGAAAGTGTGTCCTGCGCTTTTTTTAACACGGACTGTAAATACTTTCCTTGAGCCTCAATTCGCAGCTGCAAATGCCTTTGTACCTGAGAGAGAAAATTTTCAACATGTTGCTTGAGTTGATAGGATTCTCTTGATCTTAACATAAAATGAATATGTAGAAAGTGCTATGATTGCGATAAGATTTACTTCAATCTGTTCATGAAGTTTCCTGTGCACCTCCATTTGCATCTGTAGAGCCTGAGCTATATGCAAGCTCCTGATGGAAAGACAAAACTCAATCAGTTATTATGACTCTCTTGCAGTAGTTCCATTTAATCCAACCAATATACAGTAAAGAAATAATCATTTAAGTATTATTACTCATTAATCTGAGTCTGGGTTCCATCACTGTAATCCCTACTGGTGTGACTCTCCCGCGTCTCTTCATATCCTGCATCGGAAAAAAAAAGTGTGATTAAATCCAGCTGCAATTTTCATACTTGTAATAATTTCACGATCAATCTATGCTACTTTACCTTCTTGGTCATTGTCAATGCAAGTTTGTGATTGTTGACTTTTACCCAGCCTATATTTCTGCAGGAATAGACTTATGATTCATCTTAAATAGCGTAATCGACATGAAATGATGAACTCAAACGTATACAGAAAGAGAAATGCCTGTAAATGGCTCTTTAAGTGGTACAATGTGAGTCCATGAATGCCCATCACCCTCAACAAAGATTTAGGTGTTGCCTCTGCCCATTCAGAAAAAAAAAATCAAGAAGATTTATTAGAGACTCTAATATACTGCTTGTAAATGTTCTGGAAACTTGGACTTGATTGTAAATATATATAATACGCAACTGTCTGCGCCACCGAGCTGAGCAACTGCATGGACAAATCGTTGGTGAAGTTCTGGAGTCCATTTCAGCCTGGGCTTTGCATCACTTGATAAAACCAAGCTCATATCTTGATCTTGCATATTCTGTAGAGCCATTCTGTTTATCTGGATGAGAACGTAAAGGTTGAGTAATGGAACATAAAAATATGGGTGTTTCTTTGTGTGTTTTTGATTAAAATGTGTGGCAGCTGGACTTCTCTTTATAATTGGGAGTTGTTTGAATGTCCTATGTTCTCACTCCATATCTGGAAACATAAGTGGGGTTCTGTTGGGGGTGGGGGGGTGGGGAGGAATATATGCCATGGCCTGTGGCTCTTTCTTTCTTTTTCACCATTTTCCCATTTCATATCAAACATTTTTGTTTTAATTATTTTTATTGTATCTCCAATTTTTCATTGTTCTTTCTTCCTTGACCTGAAAGGGGGTGGAGAGAATCTCTGATGCAGCAAAAACAGAGAAAGCAACACACTTCAACTTGAGTCTCAAAAGGAGAGAAAAGTGTATGGTTTACTTTTATCTTGCTGTTCTCCTATCCTCACCTTCGAAATATATACTTATTATATATATATATATATATATATATATACACACAAATAAGTTTGATTCCTGATGAATTAGGCAGCATCAGCCCCACCATGATGTAGAACGGGTTCAACTTTCTAAAATTGTGAGAGGGAAGATTATAATAGTGGGGATGCTTTAATGGAAATTTATTTGTGGAGATTGAAAGGGATAACCAAACGGGCCTTTATTTTTCTTGATAAGTTTTTTCTTTTTTTTCAATGCATTCTTTCTTAATTTTCTCTTTTGAGTAGAGTAGGAGTAGGGCGTGGTGGGATTGGCAGATTCTTTTTGTTCTTTGTAGGGATGAAGGAATCAAAGAATCCAACAATAATAGATTTTAGGACAAACTTTTGCCGTATTCATTTCATCAAGAACTACTTTCCAAAAAGATGAGTAAATGAACCAATTCATTAAATCCTAATTTACAACTTCATTTGATAGATTAGACTGAAATGGCATCTTGACCGTCCAAAGACCGATCCGGGTTGATGTGCGAGTAATACCACTAAAAAGGGGAATGGGAAAAATACAAGAAGTTATAATTAGGTATATGGGTAATCAATCCTATGGAACGGGATGCAAAAAGAATTGGGTCCCTGCCCAAAACATGACTATCTATCAAGTTCATGGCCTACAGTCTATTCACCAAATAATAGAATTGGACTAAAGCCTAACTGCCGGTGCAGCTTATAAATAAATATGTAAACAGATGAACAGAGATCATTCTTTGCTTGTTAAGAGAATATCAGTCTAGCACTCCACTCCCCCGCGCGGTCACCTACTGCATAACTTGATTCTGAATAAAATAATTCACTACTTTTTTGTAAATTGAAAACTCCAAGATGGTGAAAAAATATATTGGGTTTGTGGGTTTGATACAAAATGTACAGGAAGCTTTTCTACATTTTGTTTTTTTAAACCAAATAAAAATTACAAAAGCTTCCTGTATAATCTCTCTGACACACATACAACACAAGGAAATGACAAAAGGCTCACAAAATTTATATGTATGTATTCTTTCTCCAGATATAAAAGCAATCACACACTTGTAATCACCCAAAAGAAAAGGGAAAAAGAAATAAAGAAAGAAGAAAAAGAAAGCAATCAACAGGACCTATTCTTGCATAAAAATCCTCTGGAAAACATATTCCAAAGAGTGTTCCTTTTCTTCTTTTCTTTTCTTTTTCTTTTTCTTTTTTTTTTTGGACTGTGCACACAAATATGAACAGAAGGTTTTCATCTAGATTTTAAATATTTGTTTTTAGAAGTAAAAAAATATTAGAAAGGGAAGGACACAATAAGCAGCAACAAATCCTAAAAGTCAATTAGATTAGATGAGATCGATCTTCGGATTTCTGTGGTTGCTGTCAAGCCCCAATAGCCGGAATCAAAATTCAATGATTGATCTCCAAAGCATTGTCATCTCAGTGCCATACATTCAGTTGGTCTGCTGCAAGATAAACAATTTCAAATGGTTCAAAAGTGATAAAGATCATGTGGTAAATAATATAAAACCAAGAACCATATCATTTAAGAAGATTCCCTAACTGGAAAATTTTCCTTCTAAATGGAAGTTCATACGTCTCTAAACAAATTTTGTATGCAGTTGATTGGATTCAAAAGAATCAAAGGGTCCAGTAATTACATAATAGTCATTTTTCTACATATTGGAAACTTTTGACTTGAAAGAGGATGATCCGGTCTCAAGAGTCTCAGGAAGCAGATATTTTCTTCACCTAGTTTATGCTTCTTTAATTGCTGTACAGGTACTATTATTAGTCCTTACTGGCAAGCTCGTACTTGAAATTCAAACAAGAATATAATTATTAACAAGTTCTATGATATATGTGGCCCAAATGTTTGAAAAACAAGAAAAGAATGGTTATTTCAAGTAATTTTTCTTTAACCAGCTGCTGTACTTGAAGCTCCTTTCTTTTTTTTGCTTTAATATATTCCACAAGAGGTAAAGGAGATTCTAGGATGATGCCAAATGACCCCTTGGAATTTTTAGATCAGTAGCAGAAGGTCCGGTGAATCAAAAGTCACTAAAACAAAGTTGCCTCATCAATTATTATTATTCCGTTAGGGGCCCATTAGAGGAGATCTAACAAATCCAAAACCACGGAAAGAAGAATATGGATGGCCTAAGGAATCACGAAAAGGGAAACAAAAAGGAACTAGTCGCCATCCCCTAATGAATAGTTGAGATTTACCGAAAATGACGAGAGCGTTATGTCACTTATAAATTTCTTCGCTTTAAATCATGCCAATAAGCTTTTGTAAGCTTTAAGAGAGAAAAGTTTGTTCAACAGGTAAAGTGCGATTCTCACCAATGAATTGAAAAAAACAGTTGAAAAATCATAGTAAAAGCATGCAGATGCATGTTTCTTAATAAATGTCTAAGCTTCTTTAATCTGTGTGCTTCATGCCGGCGGCATAAATAAATCTATTGTAAGCTCTGTACCACAAGAATTACACCAATATAAAACAAGGCAGTTACAGTTTACAGAGTTTCTCTTCTGTCAATCTTAACACAAAGAACGTCTTCATCATAAAAAAAGTGATCAAATGATCACACACAAACTTGTATGATGTTAATTCTTCAAATCTTAATCATGGTACACCAAAATGGCATGACGTGATTATTTGGTGTGAATCCATGTGGAGCACATATAGTTATGTTGTAGCTTCTGATCTAGAAAAGTCTTATCAGCATATAGCTTGGCACATCAAGCATACCAGGGATAAACAGAAGTGAGTTATTAATTTCGACTCTAGAGATTCTATATCTATTAAAATAAGAAGGAAAAAAAACAGGGATAACCATAGGTTAAATCATTTAAACCTTCCAAGCAAGTACAAAATTTACACTAAAGTTAAACGAGCATAATGTAGGTCAGACGTTAATTTTCGGAACTATCTACATGGCCTAATCTATGTCAAAAAGGTGGAATATCATCTCAACGTCGTGAAACTGTTCTCTAGGAAAATTTATCATGGGTAAATCGCTGGCTACAAGTACAAGATCTCGGGTTCTTTTCCAGGCAAGAGAAGGTAAATTTAACATTTCTACGTTCTGTATATCTGTTTCAACAGCATGCAGAGGCAGAATAAAGATAAAGTGGGTAGTAGTAGAATTGTTTTCTTCACCAAGACAATTGATGTGCACTTCCTCCCACGGTGATGTCCATTGACTAAATTTCATACAAGGGACATCTATGTTCAATACCCTGCATCTTTAATGGTGGCAACAAAATAGAAACATGCAAAAATATTACTTAAAATAATTTAGGAAAAGGTTTAGTCATTTATGATAATACTCCCTCCATCCTAAAAAAGGACTACTACTCTTTTTGTTGACTTTTTTCCTTCTAATATTTAGGGTTGCATATGACATAATATTTGTGGATAAATTCTTTTGTAATAATATATGACACAATATTTGTGGTATTATGTTTCAACTAAGGTTCATTTTTTATAAAAATTTTGGGATGTAACTAGGGGGTGCATCTAATATTGTTTTAAAATCTTAATAATTTAAATTAACACAATCACTAGTTGATATATGAGTTGGAACCAGGAAATTGTGTTTTATGTGGAATAGGTGAAGTTGGGGGCATTTGTCATTAATTTCAATTTTGTGAGGAGCTATAACATATAACATGTAAGTTTATACTAAGTTCATCTTTTTACTAGAAGTCTTGAATTACCAAGAGGTTTGCTGTTACTATTGTTTTCATATTTATCATATCATTTTACATGCAATAAGTATATGATCTAAGAGTAAGTACAGGGAACATGCAGGAACCAGTTTAGATGGGCCTTGCGAGCATGCTTTTTCAAGAAGGTATAAGGCCTTACTTCTTTGGTCATAGAAAAAATTATACAGCCATCCAGATCTAAACTTTCTTCACCCTTGCACTCACTGCTAACAAGAAAATACCAAAATAATTACAAAAGAATAAGTGATGCTGCAGTCTAACCAGAATCATTCATCCCCTTTTAGGTAAAAGAAAGCCAAAAGGTTCATTAGATCCTCAATCAAGGTTATACAGCAAGGAATATTGTCTGCAAGTGGATGAGAACTATTGCGTAAAACTAGTAGGTCAAGTCTTGTTTCCTAAATTGATATTTGTTATGACAAACTATGGCAAACAGAATAAATCAACGCAGAAAGATAAAGACAATAACACAAGGTTTTACATAAAAACTCAAATCGGAAAAAAACCACGGAGAAGGCAGAAGAAATCCACTAAATAAATCTTCAAAATATTTGAAAAGTACAAGATAAAGAGAGAGAATTATGAGAATTCTTAAAATGTTTCTGAATTTCTCTGAATATATCTGAATTATATCTGAATGTCTCTGAATATATTTAAATGTATCTAAATCTCTCTCTGAATATCTCTTCTCCAAAATCTTAGCACCCATATTTATAGGCCATAGGAAAATTCATAATCAAACAGGATTAGAAATACTAAATTGAGTATAGGACAAGGTTTTTACTCGCTAAACTAAAGTCACACACATTTCACCAATGGATTCAAGCTAGATCTGTCTTTCTTTTCTTTTTGATAGAAAAGAAGGTACCATAATGCCCTATTGAGAGTCAAGATGGTCAATAACATGCAAGAGAATATTGGAGCCTAAAATTGAAGTGGCAGTTACAAAATTCTATATCTTACATTTTTTTCTCTTAATCTTCCCCAGAGGAAGTAACTAAACAACCACAATGAACAGCTTAATTAATTTACATTATCACTGAATCTCATATATGGATATGTTTACGTCAAATACATTAGTATTACACGAGTTTGTGGGAAGATGAATACGGCATAGCTGTTCAGGTAAGGCTTATTAATGTTTTATGGTTCAGTAAAAATCCAGTCATAGAAATCTGTGTTTCTGACAAGTGATGAGTGTTGATTGGAGGGAGGCAGGCAATGCTATCATGCACTACGAGGACTTCAACAATATTTGAAACAAATGACTAACATCTCTTAATGGTGAGATTCAGTTTTTTCTTGTACTTTTTTTTTTCTTTTTTTCTTTTTGGTGCAAGGTAGTAAAGATTTCAGAAACAAATTTAAAATAGTTTAACCCCGGCAAGTTTAATTGTTTTTTTTTTTAAAAAAAAACTCTGCACCACAAGCAACAGCCTAGGTACAGCAGATATTAGACACCACCTAGGGAAAGCAGTAGCCCTATAATTGGCCG
Source organism: Panax quinquefolius (assembly GCA_020205615.1). NCBI lineage: Eukaryota > Viridiplantae > Streptophyta > Magnoliopsida > Apiales > Araliaceae > Panax > Panax quinquefolius. The sequence continues at coordinate 120,798,759 of CM035159.1, read as the reverse complement.
AGTGAAATTTTATTATATACACAACTTAAATATCAAATGACAGAATGTCATATTTCAATTTCAATAAGACATGTTAGAATGTTTTTTAGGCATAGCGTGTGGACAAAGAATTCAGCTCAGTGATTTAGATACAATATTATGTGACTAGAGTTATCATCCATGGTTTGGATGTGGTGTCTATGGTTTTTGAAACCACAGGAGAAGGCCACAAAGTCTAAACAGGAAAACTGTTGATTATGATATAAAAGAGTTTTGAATCAATCTTTGTTAAGGCCACTTAGTGCTCAGCCTATAAAGCAGTATGGGAGGGTTTGGGAATTGGGAATTATTTCCTTTTACTACTTGTCGTCAATGACCAAGCAGAGTATTAGAGTTTTTACAGGAAATAAGCAATTAAAGTAATGATTAAGCTCTAGCATGTACTTAAACTCCAAAAATCCCAAAAGAACTATTTACTTATTTTCAACAGCATGGCAGCTGAGACTTCATTCTTCCACCTCTTATCCTCAATTAATTTATCTTTCACCTCTCCATGCCAATTAGCCAGCATAAAATTCTATGAACTAGAACAGTTAAATAAATATAAATATTACAAATACTATAGCTTACTGCAACTTGGAGTAATACATGATAGTATTCCTTGAATAGTTTTCATTTTGGATTTTGAGATTCCTTAACTTAGTCTGGTATTTATTTAGGAGATTGACTTGACATCAATACCATCCACTTAAGATACTACTCATATTCAACCTAATTTTATAAGCTTCTTTTACAGTAAAGTCCCACCTTTTACTAGATAAAGACCAAGATCTTCGTACATGAACATCTCTTCTCTTTCATGCGGATGCAAAATATCCAATGATAGTTTAATATTTTTCTAAACGAACCTAAAGTGATGAAGTATATTATCACTGGCACACTTCCTGCAGAACACAGTTACTATTAGCATATGCTTTTAGGTTCAAAATCAACACAAACGTTATGAAGGCGAGCAAAGTTTCTCTATATCAATGCATTCCCTGCTAGCATGAAGTAAATAATATTAAAATTCCTAACGAAAAAAAAAAAAGGGGAAGACCTGCAAACATATTACTTTAAATTTATTTATTTTTTAAAAAAGGTAACCCCTCATGTGCAAATAAAGGGACTGCCAGGCATCAAAGAATTTTGGAATGATTGATCCTTTAGCTGATTTGTATAAAGATCCTTGGTGTAAACTGAACCTTTAAATGGGATCTCCAGATGGGTCAATTCAAGAATTTAAAGTAAAAACTGAACTAATTCAAGTGGCTTATATGGATAACAGAACAAAGATTGCTATGAAATAATAAGTATACAAAACAAGATTTTGGCAAACATCCAGATGATGAAATTATTTAGCCATTCCACATTATCAATACAAACCAATAAAAGGGACAAATACGACCAATGTGAAAATGTTTATGAAGGGAATAACAAGAGAAGGGGGTGACTGAGTGCACCTGGAATGCTACAATGCTTGGCTAAAATAAAATCAACCCATTCGTAGATGGTTTCTGAGACATTATCTTTTGGTTATTGTCTTTATTTTTGTAGACTTCCGTAGTTTTCTATGACCTGCTTAACACTGGGAGTTTATGTGTTGATCGGCCTTGGAGTTTTTTTTTTTTTTTTAGCTCATTTTCTTTTTAAAATTTTCTCAAAACTGGTAGAGAAATGAAAACTTGGTTCACGAATATTTTTATAATACTAACTTTGTTCTTAAATTTTTAACTACCATAATTTATTTTTATGCATGTCCGAGGATACTAACATATCAATTTAGTAATAGTGTAATTTTTTTCCCCCTTTTTTTCTCAACTATATGTCAATACTGAATAAAATATAAAAAAATCCTATGCGGACATAATATACAGATATCTTTCATATCTTAATTACTTAATTTTATCAAATAGCGTCTAAAAAAAGAAAACTATCCCACTTTCTCTTATTTACTTATTGCAATTAATTTCTTATGCTCTGTTTCTGAGTTTTAAAATGGACAGAAAAGTAAAGTTTTCTTTCCAATTCTTATGTTTATGAGTTTTTTAATAAACGGAAAAGAAAAGAAATTGATAGAAAACTTGGCCATTTTTTCCTGCCAAAGTTTTTCGTCCAAAATTGGTCTGATTTGGACGGAAAAGAAATTGGAATAAATAATATTTTTATAATTCTCATATTATCCTCAATTTTTAATATAATAAATTTTAAATTACAAATGTCTTCAATTTTAAATTTTCTATTTTTTTTCTATTAAAAACTCAGAAACAACACAAAGGAAAACTTTAAATTTTCTATTCTTTTCTTTTTTGTTTTAATTTAAATTTTCTATTTTTTTTTTTTTTTTTTTCAAAACTCAGAAACATAGTGTTAATATTTTATTACTTTTTAGCAATAAAGCCCTTCAGCACAACTAATTTGAAATTGGCTGCAATTACCGACTCTGTGGTCCACTTCTATTTCAATTGGTTGCCCCTGATCAGTACGTGCAACAAATTGAAACTGAATTAATTGCAATAACTTTCTCTTTAAAGATGTGATGAGAGACTTCACGTCAGGGAATAAAAAAAGAAATTGTTAAATTCATAATATTTTTTGTTAATTTCATAATAAAAGTATCATTGTAAATGTATAACGACGATTTTAAGATCTATAACGATACTTTTGTTATAGAAATAATATTTTTATTGTGAATTTAATATTTTCCTTAAAAATTGTTGGTTGTGTTTCAATTTTTATAATTTATCATCAATTTTGGCATTTAAGGATTGTGATTTTTGTATTTGGAAGAAAGGTGGATTTAATACACAATTTTCTTACATATCCAATCAATCATTATAATAAATATGAAGGACAAAATTGGTGTGAATTATTTCGAGGTTTTGGTGAATTGGATTTGAAATATTAATTTTCAATCCCACACAAATAAATAATTAAAAAAAAGAAAAGAAAATATATAGTGATTGAAATAAGAGTACTTTTATACATTACAAAAGTTTTGTGTATACATGATATAGATAAAATAAAGAAAATTCCTATTTTAATTTATTCTATCTCGTTGTATATATTTAATTTCATGTTGAGTCAAATATTTGTCGATATTTATATCATTTTTCTTAAAATAATACTTCCTCTGTCCCATATTAAATATTTCTATATTTTTAACTACTTTTACCATATTTTTTCACTTATATTATCATAATCTTTTACTTATTTTTTGTTGGAAATTGAAAAAAATGAGAAAAAGGTTTGCATTGAAAACTGACGAAATATTATACCACTTTTTCTCTCATATTACCAATATAACGCATGTCTTTTATTTAATGGTTAATAGACTATTTTTCTCTATTCATTATATCTTTTAGTATTTTATTAGAAATGTGTGAATAATAAAAAGAATGATCTAAAAAACTACTCTCTCCGTCCCTTAATATAAGTCGTTTTAAAGTTGTGCACAAGTATTAAGGAAATGATTGTATATCATTAAATATAATAGTAATTGCTTATATTGTCTGCGTATTGTAAAAAAATAGTGTTATTTATTTGACAAAAAATAGCGAAGGAACCAAAGTTATATTTAATACTTGGGATAATATTGAGAACTAAGTAATTAATACTTACTTGAAAATCTCAAACAACAAATATTAAAAAATAAAAATATTTCTCTAAAATAATTTATATCAAAGGACAATGGGAGTAAAGTAATTCACATGGAAAAAATAATATTTCATAAAAAAAAATAGAGAAATACTTTAATTAATAAATGTTAATTCAAAATGACAATTTAAATAATAAAAAATATATTATTAATTAATATATCAAAATCAATTAAAATATATATTTTTTTTAGAGTATAGGACTATAAGTGGTTGACACCTCACATCCACTTCCTCCATTTAATAAGCATCTTCACTTTTCATGTTTGGTTAGTTACACGACTTGCTACTTTCAACAAATACTTTTGTATCATGTTGCATAAAAATTTTAGGAAAAAAGTTTAAAAACGTCCTGATTTTTATTGTGATGTCTATCGAATATTTTATATTTTTTTTTATTCAAAAGAATACTTAACATTATAATTTTGAATTGTTCGTACCCTTATCGTTAACAAATCTGTCAACTAGACTAACGTGCTCTTGCTGTGTCCTGACAAAATTAAATCTCTCTTAAAAAGTTTGTTTCACAAAATTTGAGCGTGATACGTTAGGGAATTCAAATACATACACTAGCTTTAGACCAATAATGGATTATGGACTAAAAGAACTTTAATTTGATTTTTAAAATTGTGTTCAACAATAATATTTTGGAAATTATTAAATCGACAATAAAAAAATTATTTTCACAAAAAAATATTGTTATAGATCTTATAGAAATATAGTATATATATCATATATTATTATTTACTATATTGTCATTGTAATATAATAGTATGTGTTGGGCCGTGATATTTCTCACGTTAGGTCATGCGTGGACGCCTACTTATTTATTAATTAGTCCATTGGGTCCTCATTATTGAACCTTAAAAGTTATGGGCCTAATCATTATATTATTCATATTGGATCCCTTTAAAGATCGGCCGGATCAATGGATTGATCCGTTAGATATTTTAGTATCTGTATCTTTTACTTGTAATGATGAAAAAGCATGACGGTTGACTGTTGTAAATGCCATGCATTAATGTGGATGGGATTATAACTTATTTCGGCCAGAGAAAACAAATGACCAAAGGTAGTGGGTAAAGCAGATGCGATTGCAGAACCCATCGATCGAATGTGTGTCGACAAGCATTGAATGGCACGGTAAATCGGCCAAGAGAGTATAACCTAATAAGGAAGTCTTCAAGGAAAAGGTACGTGCGCGTACACACACACATTCAACTAGAATTTTCTCTCTCTCAATACACTAGAGATTATTATCCTCCATTGTTAACCTTGTGAACACCGACATCGACTCTCACGCTCGAAGTTATCCCCCGACTACCGGGCCGCCAAGCTTTTAGTGTTTATCATGTTTCTTATGCGGCAGATCGAGGCGTCTTACGTGATTGACGCGTTGGCGTAAGATATTGGCGTTAACATTGGCGCTTAGAAGGAGGCGATTCTGAGTGTCATCGAAGTTTTCAATCACATTCATTAAACCTACTTTAAGATGGTGAGAGGAGAGATATACGCCGAGGAGCAAGCAAGCGATGGTCGGAGCTCATCGTTGCCTCGTGTTTCAAAGAAAGGATCATCTAGGTCCTTCCAAAAGTGCTCACGAGTAGACGACATCTAAGCATCTAATCGTGGAGTCCTCGTTCAAGACTCACGGCGGAGCTGCGACGGAGGTTGGTCTTTGATGAGATAAGGAGCGTGATCATGGTCGGCGGTGTAAAGCAGTTCACCGCCCAGAACTCATCACCAAGTGGCCGTGGATGACAGTATGCCAAGTTGGCAAAAATTGCAGAGGAGGCAGATAAGGCTTTAGATGTTCTTCTAAAGAAAAGGGAAGATATAGCAGGGCAGATGTTTCGGGTGGCTGAGTTAAGAGACGAAGCGTCTAGTCATGTTCAATCCGAAAGACGAAGCAGGCATAAGGAGGTACAAAAGCGAGAGGGGAAGGAGCCAGAGCACTCTGTACATATGTCTCGAGATCGTTCTCATGACCGAAGGAGATCGAGGAGCAGAACTCCCGTAGCTTCAAAGAAGGCACTTATTGTCATTGGTTCTCAGCATCGAGACGACGACAGGCGAATGAGCAAGTCGAGGGAAGTTGTGCCAAAAATAGGAAGAGAGAGCATCAACGTGAACATTCTCGTCATGAAGATGGAGTTGCACGTCGGAGTAGATCCAGAAATCCAATAAAGGTAGTGGGGTCAGCTGGAGGAGGTCGATCCACTCAAAAGCAGAGTGTCGTTCAGGAGAAAGAAGTCCCGCATGACCTGTAAGGTGTAGATTTTCCGGTGAAAGAATCAAGGAGCTCGTAAAGCAACAAGGTACAATGGTGAAGGATACTCCGGGAAAGAAGGCATCCCCGTTTTCCTCGGACATTCTTAAGGAGAAGGCAGACATCACCAAGAAGTTGCCTCGCATAGAGAGTTACGATGGGTCTGGAGACCCTTATGACCATAGCCAGGCGTTCGACCGGTTGATGGATTACTACGACTTTACCGATGCTGCCAAGTGCCATACGTTTGTTACAACGTTAAGGAATGATGCGAGGAATTGGATGGGGACTTTGCCAGCAGATTCAGTATCCTTTTGGGCCGAGCTTTGTGACAAGTTTCATGCTCGCTTTGGGAGCAACCGGAGAAGAAGGAAGCCTACAGGCTCTTTAGCACAGGTCAGACAGTTCACCAACGAGTCCTTGGGCCAATATGTGAAGAGGTTCAGAGAAGCAGTCGGCCAAGTGTCCAACCTTAATGATCTTCAAGTTGTGGGCCTGTTCCAGAATGGATTAGATCTGGTGAAGTCCAAGAAGTTAGTGAAGAAGTTGATGTTCCACCATCCGAAGAGCTTAGCAGAAGCTTTCGACAAAAAAAAGGCTATATCGTAGTGGAGGAGGCTATGAACAGCCTGAAACGTCCTTCTTTGGACCAGATAAACGAGGCTGATGCTCCTAAAGTTAAAGGCAATCAGAAGAAGGGGGAGGATATAATGATCGGTCAGAGGGCAGTTCGAAGAAGTACAACAACCCTTGGCGACAGGGAAGTAATCGTCCACCTGTTCCCACCCCGAAGGTGAATAAGGTTTACACCTGGCCCGAATACGGATAGTCGGTGATTTTGGACCGGATCGTAAACCAAACCATTCTTTGAGCCACCTCGTGATAATCAGTGTAAAGATGTAGCAGGCAACTCTCAGAAATATTGTGGCTATCATCAAGTTGCAGGCCATGATACTAATGAGTGTTGTAATCTGAAGGACTTCATGGAGAAGAAGATTCAGAGCGGTTTGCTGGTTCGGTATGTGGCCGGGAGGGACCAACAAGATCAGCATAATGTCGACCGTACTGTTCAGACGGTTCAAACGATTCCACCCATCCAGAATGCTCCAACACCACCACCAAGGCACGTCGTTGATATAATAACCGGTGGGACAGCAAGGAAATTGGTAGGGAAGAAGAGGAGGGGGTATCTAGATTCGGTCATGTCCGTATGGTGCTCCTCAAGACCGACAAAGCCGCTTCAGAACTCGTTATATCTTTCACCGATGCTGATTATCCTTCGGAGCGCATCGAACCCCATGAAGGAGCGTTGGTGATCACTACACAAGTAGACTCAGTGGATATAAAACGTATGATGATAGACAACGGATCTTCGGTAGATATTCTGTATGCTCATGCTTATCAGAGGATGCATCTTGATGGGTGAAAGATGGAGGTCAGGCAAGAGGTTCCCCTATATGGCTTCAGCAACGATCCGGTCAAAGTTGCAGGCATTATTGAACTCCCAGTGGTCTTCGGCACAGCTCCTCGGCAGGTAGAAATAACCTATAAATTTTATGTTGTGCATGTTGATTCGGCTTACAACGCCATATTGGGACGACCTACCTTGACTGCTCTCCAAGCAGTGACCTCCATTCCTCACTTTAAGATCAAGTTCCCAATGGCACACGAAGTTGGAGAGGTGGCAGGGGACTTGGATCTGGTCCGTCATATCTAATGTTGTTATTTTCTCAGTAGTGGGGGTCGATGTGGTTAACTATGACAATTGAGATCGAGCCCTTCACTTAAAGTAGTTCGGAGCCATTAGTTATCCCTGCAGGAGAGACGGAGGAGATCGAGCTGGTCCTGGGAAAGAAAGAAAAAACTGTGAAGATTGGTTCGGGTCTTCCGGAACCTCTTCGGACAAACCTTATGGAACTTCTTCGCTGCTATGCGGACATTTTTGTATGGGAGCCACAAGACATGCCTGGAATCAGCCGGAAGATTGCCGAACACCGACTAGATGTGGATCCATCAAAGAAGCCAGTTCGGCAAAAAAGGCGGATCTTTGCACCTTAGCGACAGAGGATCATTGATGAGGAGATTGCAAAGCTGATAGCTGTTGACTTCATCTTTGAGATCGATTATCCGGAGTGGATGGCCAATGTAGTGTTGGTGCAGAAGTAGAATGGAAAGTGGCGGGTTTGCATCGACTACACGGACCTAAACAAAGCCTGTCCGAAGAACTTCCATCTTCTGCCCCATATTGATCAGCTCATCGATGCCACTTCAGGATATGCGTTATTAATCTTTATGGATGTTTTTTCAGGTTATCATCAGATATCTATGTGCAAGGAGGACATTTCGAAGACGACATTCATTACACACCGTTCGGTGTATGCTTACAAGAAGATGACCTTTGGCCTGATCAATGCTGGAGCGACCTATCAACGGATGATAACTTTATTTTCCGGAAGCAGCTGGGGAAGAATATGGAAGTATACGTGGATGATATGATCGTGAAGAGCATGCATGTTCAGAAGCACTTGGATGATTTGGAGGAATGTTTTCAGACTGTCCGTCATCACAAGTTGAGGCTCAATCCAGCGAAGTGCACCTTCGGACTTGGTGTAGGTAAATTTTTGGGTTATCTGGTCAGTCAAAGGGGCATTGAGGCCAACCCGGAGAAGATCCAGGCTATTCTCAACATGAAGACACCTCAGTCATTCAAAGACGTTCAACGTCTGACTGGTATGATTGCAGCTTTGAGGAGGTTCATGTCCAAGTCGGCAGAGAGGTGTTTGTCTTTCTTTAATACACTGAAGGGACCAAAGAATGCGAAAACATTCCAATGGACTTCGGAGTGTGAAGACGCCTTCCAAAGCATAAAGATATATTTCTCTTCGGCTCCTCTATTGGTGAAACCTGCCCCGGCAGAGACCCTATATTTATATCTCGCAGCAAGTTCGTTGGCAGTCGGAGCTGTCCTAGTTCGGGAGGTCAGTGGGAAGCATCATCCTGTCTATTACGCTACCACGCCCTAAGAAATGCTAAAACTGTGTCTCATTTCAGATGTACATAAACGAGATTATAAGATCGCATGGTATGCTTAAGATCCATAGTTTTGATCGAGACCCAAGATTCACTTCACGATTTTGGGTTAGTTTGCAAAAAGCTATGGGCATGATTTTTACGATTTAGCTTTCAAGATATCATCCTCGACAGACGGACAATGGAGAGGACTATTCAAACTCTTCAAGATCTATTAAGACTCTGTGTCCTTGATTTCAAGGGAGTTGGGACAAGTTCTTACCATTGGTGGAGTTTTCCTACAACAACAGCTTATCAAGTAAGTATTGGCATGGCTCCATTCAAGCAGATGGAAGAAAGTGTCGTTTCTCCAAAGATATCTTTGGGATGAGGTGGGTGAAGCAACGTTGTTGGGACCGAGTTGGTACGTATGACTACGGAAAAGATTCAAACGATCCGACAACGATAAAAAACCTCACAAAAGCGATAAAAGAGTTATCTTGATCTTCATCGAAAGGACGTGGAATTGATATAGGAGATCATGTGTTGTTAAGAGTTGCTCCATGGAAAGGAGTTACAAGATTTGGAAAGAGAGGAAAACTCAATCCTCGATTCATCTGGTCCATTTTAATCCTCGATCGAGTAGGAACTGTGGCCTATAGACTCATTTCTACCGCCAAGTATGTCTCGTGTTCATAACATTTTCACATATCCATGTTACGTAAATATGTGAAAGACCCGAACCACATTATTGAAGTTAGAACCGGACGAAATAGCGGAAGATTTGACGTATATAAGAGGTTCTGCTCAAATCTTGGATAAGAAGGAACATATTCTACGCTCCAAGGTTATACCTCAAGTCAAAGTTTTGTGGAGGAACCACGATGTTGAGGAAATGACTTGGGAGTTAGAATCGAAATGAAATCAAGGTATCCTTACCTCTTCGACATACCAGTATCGCACCCTAATTTCGAGGGCTTAAATTTCATAAGAAGGGAGGTTGTAAGACCCCAACTTTTATAAATCTGAGATGAATTTTTCTATAAATATTATTTTTGAATATTATGGAATAAATTTGATATAATGTTATAGTTATGGGTAATATTTATAAATTTTGCAAAGTATGCAAGTTGTTATAAAATATTCGTTTGCCTGGGGAATATTCTTTTGTTAGGGAATATTCGCATAACTACTCAATCATTGGTGGACCCCTCAATGTAATTATCATTCGGATTGAGAAAACGATAAAAATATTTTATAAAAATAACGGCAGAGGTGTTACTGATTAAAACTGTTGAACTACCCTTGGTAAAAGTACAAGAATACGCTGGTCGCATAGTAAGACACGGTATTGATTATCGATGCTTACGTGAGAAGTCACTCACCTATGCTCAATTATCGCTTCAAGAATTCACGCATCATATCTCTTATATTATCGATTCAATTATTGTCACAATATCATCCGTATAATATGTTATATTATTAATTGAGACGACAAGTTATAAATGATTAATAATTGTTGAAAGATTAAAAATGTGTTGATTAAAAATAAAATAATTTGTGGTAATATTTATTCAATCCTTAATGTATATAAAGAGTCCTCATTATGAGACGTTTGTGGTAAGTTTGATTATTTTATGGGGGCCCATATGTCATCATCTAAGAGTCTCTTCGTCAATAGTAATTACCTTTGTGAATTATAATTACCTTCGTCAATAGTATTTACCTTCGTCAATAGTAATTACCCTTGTGAATAGTATTTACCTTCGTCAATAGTATTTACCTTCGTTAATAGTAATTACCTTTACCAGACGTCGAACCACTTGTCGTTTCACATTACAAAGCGTCGAACCACTTGTCGTTTCACATTACAAAAGCGCCAAACCACTTTTCTTTTCACATCATTAGTCGTCAAGCCACTTCGCTTTTCACACTAAGAAAAGTGCTAAGCTAGAAATCTTCTATAAATAGAGGCCTAGGGCTTCATTATTTTTCACTTAATTCATTCAAGCTATATAGAGAGAAAGTATAGAGAGAATAAGAGAGAAAGAATAAGAGTATTTTGTTACTACATCGCCGCAGATTCAATCTCCTACCAAAAGTAAAGGGTGTTATTCTTTCTTATTCATGAAGAGAACTGTTGTTATTCCATTGCTTATTATTCATTGGAATAACTTGTATACGTGGTTTACCCTATACTTGGTGACATTCTTCTATTATTCTCTTGGAACATCCCCATTCGTGTGTTTTACACCGGACTGGTTCCGTCTTTTTATTATTATTCTGCTGAACATCCCATCGTGTGTTTTACAGGACTCGGTTCCATCTTTATTATTATTCATTGGAACATCCTCGTGCGTGTGTTTTACGCCGACCTGGTTCCATTCTTTATTATTCTCGTTGGAACATCCACATGCATGCTTTTACTGTGGGACCGGTTCCGTTATTTATTATTCTCATTGGAATAACTCACTTTGTAAGGATCTATCGCATTTGGTGATTTCTTTTGTTATTCTATTCTTTATTATACCCAGTTAAGTTAAAACTTTGACTTCTATACTCCATGAAATTAGTGGAATATCCTTCGATATTCAAGGTTTCATCCAAAGATCTTTTCATGAAAATATTCTTCCGATCATTCTTGAATTTTACTCTACAAAACAAGAGATCATGTTGATAATTTGGATGTTAATAATTCTGGATAAAATAATTCTTGAACTTGTTTTATTGAATTCTTATATCATTGTCATCATCCTCATGTTTATATTATGTTGAAAGTCATCCGTAATTCTGTAGTGCATAGATGGACTTGGTATAATTATGACCAGAGACTATTCGATTGTAATCACGACCGTAATGTTACAAATGATGTGATAAAAATCCTCGATTGGTCAGTAGTGCATTGATGGACGATTGTTGGTATGATCATGACCATTAATGAATACACAACTATTTTTTGCCCGTAGTGCATGAATAATTGTGGTCGTGATACTAAAGAATATCCTGGCAGAAAAGTGCGGGGTGATTCGATGATGTGGATTATTTATTAAAGTCGAGTCTCAAATTTATAATGTTGATGAAAAAACCTTTTAAAACCTAAAAGATAGTAGACTTTATTTTCTACTGACTCTTTTAATGGATTGCATATTCACCGCAGCTTAAACCGGTTGTCTATTGTATTTTATCGGTTTAACATTGTTGAAGACTATTGATAATTTATTACGCATTATCTTAGTCATAATATTTCTTACTAGGCTAGTTGAGCTCACCCTTTCTTTCAATCGTTTCTCTGTAAAATGAGAATATAAATGGGATTTAGAGGGAACCGAGTAATGGTCTAGAGGATAGCATTAGTAGTCCTCACTATTCTGTGAAATAGTGTGATAATAATTGTAATGAGGAATTCTTTTGAGTTTGTATGATCTCTAGTAGACAATATTGTATTCAAACTCACAGTTTATGTCGTATGTATACACGGCGCTTATATTAGTAAGTTGTATTTAAATTTCAGATCATGATATCGACTACCCAAGATGGGTGATGTATACCTAATCTTGGGGGCGTCACACGTTGGGCTGAGACGAGTTCTTCATTTTGGGTCTTCAAAATCAAATTTTCTTCAACTAAACCGACATTCATACCAGTTAGGGATTGTTGGCTCGCCTTCGCTGCTTTCAATTCTTCTTTGGTTGACTGCAGTTCATCATTGGATTCTTTCAAACCCTCCTTATTCTGGGCCAATTCCCTTTGAAGACCTTCATTGGTGTGAAGGACATTCTCGTGTTCGCTTCTCTCCCGAGCTAGCGACGCCTTCAGCATGTTATTCTCCCACCTCAGAAAATCCTCTTCGGCCTCACCGTTTATATGTCTGGGACGTAAACGTCCGAAAATAGCATTTGCCTATATATTCGAACAATGTTCAATCAGTTTCAGATATTTAAGCAGAAGCAAAAGTATAGAAAATAAGAAAACTTTCATTTACCTTAGCCAAATAACTCATCCCTTCGTCCATCAGATCTCCGTCCGAATGGTTACCGAATTGGTGATCGTCGGTCTCCCGAACGAAGGTATCAAAAAGTTGAAATGGGAAATTGGCGTTGAATCGGGGCCACATGGTCAGTGTTCCCATCGCATCATATTGAAATTCTTGCGATGAAGGCCTTGGAGGAGAAGACATAGGTTGGTTACGAGTCGGTGATGGGTCCATGTATATGTTCTCAGGAGATGGAGTCTAAGAAGAAATGGGCTCGTGTACTGGTAAGGGAATGTTTGTTGGGCTTGGTTGGCTATCCGAAGGATGTTTCCTTTTTCGGGGCAGAGATGGGGTAGGTTTGACTCGTTCCTCCTCATCAGAAACTTGAATTTCCACCGGGATTGTAGGCATGGGGTCGGTTAAAGATGGAGGCACTCGGAGCTCTTCAGCCGTCAGAGGTGTTATCTTGGTTCTTAATTTTTTCACTCGAAGAAGGTTCTTTCGATCATGAGCAGGCAGATCGAGCAAACCTCCTCGGGGGGAGGGACCAGGTTGATAATTGGTGTAGACTCGGGTATCGTTTCAGTTTTCGGGTTGAGATCAGATGGGGATGGAACGGTAGTTGATCGGGACTTTCGGATGGCCCTCCTCTTCCGACGAGGTTGAAGAGTCTCTTCGGGTAAAGGAGATTCATCCGGTTCTGGTTCGTGTGATTAAGGTTCATCAATGTGTGTTTCAGAGTAGGATTACCTTCGGGTACAGTCTCTGATAGTGGGTTTTCGGCAGCTTCCGGAGATTTTCCAGATAGAAAATCTTCAAATTCCTTTACTTATGATGAATTTGGTCTGATCAAAGATACTGCACAAAGCAAACGGTCGTATATCAAAATTTATATCACATAAATTTTTAAATATTTCTGCATAAGACAGATCAATACTTACGTTTATGGTCATATAACCATGCCTGTTTGGAGAGAAGTCCGTAGTTCCACTCCTCCTTCGGGAAATTGTCAAAAAGCTCTATCATTTCGGCCTCACGTTCTTCTAAATATCTCCAAGTCGGGTAAATCTTTTCATCAAGAATTCAACTTCTAAGAAAGAGGAAATTTTCGGTCCCTTGACGAAGAACCACTTCTCATGCCATCCTTTGTTACTCGAAGGAGTATTCACCAACGAACGCCTCTCGAACTTCTCTCCTGTCTTCGGAGAATGCTTGCTTATGGCCTTGAATCCTTTTTCTTTAGACTGGCCGATCTTGTAAACGGTGAAGAAGAAGTCGAGTGTGGGTTCGATGCCTAGTTCATGGCAAAAGGCGATGAAGGCTAGGATGTGTATGTAGGAATTCGGTACCAGCTGAGAAAACCCGACGCCAATAAACTCTAGAAGGTTTACCACGAAAGCATGGAGGGGGAATCGGATTCCCTTCTCAAGGATAGTCACTGGGACAGCCGTCCACCCCTCGGGTCGTTGATACATTCGCTCCTCTGACCTGGGAGCTCTCACTAGGTGGGTGTCAGGGATATGGCAGCAAGCTCAGATCCTTTTCAAATCGACTTCAGTGACAGTCGACGGAGTGTTGGCATGGGCATAACGTTCCGTACTCCTAAAATAAACAGATAGGTTGGAAAGGGGTTTCGTTATTGGATTCTTAATGGGTTTCACACCTTTGGGATTTGAGCCCGAAGCTTCTTTGACGGGGCTTGGATTTGGTGGGACAGTACTGATCGGGGTCACTAGGAGAGGCGAACTTTGTTCAGAATCTTGAGAAGCCATTATTGAATATTTTACAGAGAAGGGAAGAGAGGTCTAAGGAAAAGAAAGCTCGAAAGGTGCTCGAATTTCAAATTGACAGGTAAAACTGTCAAAATTGGTAAAGTTTATCTTTTATACTAATGGTTACACGGTGTACAAGGCCGGCACATTAAATGCTAGTAATGATTTAAAATTTGAAATTATTAAATCTACAATAAAAAAATTATTTTCACAAAAAAATATTGTTATAGATCTTATAGAAATATAGTATATATATCATATATTATTATTTACTATATTGTCATTGCAATATAATAGTATGTGTTGGGTCATGATATTTCTCACATTGGGTCGCGTGGATTGGGCCTACTTGTTTAGTTAGTCCATTGGGTCCTCATTATTGAACCTTAAAAGTTATGGGCCTAATCATTATATTATTCATATTGGATCCCTTTAAGATCGGGTCGGATCAATGGATTGATCCGTTAGATATTTTAGTATCTGTATCTTTTACTTGTAATGATGAAAAAGCATGACGGTTGACTGTTGTAACTGCCATGCATTAATGTGGATGGGATTATAGCCGGCCGACGGTAGAAAATAGTGACCAAAGGTAGTGGGTAAATCAGTATGCAATGATGAGAACCCATCGGATCTGGGTAACATGTTAAGCAAGATTGAGTGGCACGCAGAAACCGGACAAGAGAGTATAACCTAACAAGGAAGTCTTCAAGGAAAAGGTACGTGCGCATACACACACACACATTCAACTAGAATTTTCTCTCTCTCAATATACTAGAGATTATTATCCTCCATTGTTAACCTTGTGAACACCGATACTAACTCTCACGCCTGAGTTATCCCCCGACGGTCGAAGCCGTCAAGCTTTTGGTGTTTATCGTGTTTACTGTGCAGGATCAGGGCGTCTCATGTGATTGGGACGTTGGAAGAAGATCTTGGCGTTAACAGTATGTATATACATGTGTGTGAGAATCAAAAGTACAAAAATATTTAAAAAAATGGTTCGAGACACTGCTCCCGAATCCCGCTAAATTATTTATAACTTATTAATAATTTTGACCCAAAATGATTCCTGACTTTACCATTATTTACTACTATAAAAGATCGAACTCTCAGTCTCATAAATATCGTGAGACAATGATATCAATGGGTCAAATAACATGCAATCTTACTATCCCATTTTGGCTTGCCAAAAACCCAAGAAAAATTGCTCTCTCTCTCTCTCTCTATATATATATATATATATTTATATATCAATCCGCTTCTTCAGCGAATTGGAGAGAGCAAACCGGCTATAGCGACAGTTTTTTTCGTCGCTATAACTGGTTCGCTCCCTCAATTTACTGGAGAGACTCGGACTATATATATATATACACAATGGATACAGGTCCAAAATTCGGATCCTGAAATTTTTTTATTTTTTTATTTGTAGAACAACTAAAAAAAATAAATAAATTATGGAATTGAAATTTTTTCATAATATAATGTTTTGGGCGTGATTTGGATACCCATACCAAAAAATGTATGTACAGTCTGCACTCTGCACAGACTGTGCATACATGTTTTGATATATGTATCCAAACCACACCCAAAACACTGTATTATGAAAAAAATTCAAGTTCCATAATTTTTTATTTTTTTTAGTTATTATAAAAAAAACAAAAAAAAATCCGAATTTTATTAAAATACGGGAGTCCGGATCTAATTCGAACTATATATATATATATATATATA
Source organism: Panax quinquefolius (assembly GCA_020205615.1). NCBI lineage: Eukaryota > Viridiplantae > Streptophyta > Magnoliopsida > Apiales > Araliaceae > Panax > Panax quinquefolius. The sequence continues at coordinate 120,782,328 of CM035159.1, read as the reverse complement.
TATATAGAGAGAGAGAGAGAGAGAGAGAGAGATGATAGGTTTTGTGTAATGTTAAAGAGGCTTGTTGACCAATTGAAATCTCATAATTTCCACAATTTCATTTCTTTACTTTTCTATCGAATAATAATGCCTACCCACTTCATTCAGTTGCTATCATCAGCTGTCTGCATGATGACGACATCCTCTATCATAGCCCAAAAGAAAATCCAGCTCTTCTTCTTTCACCCCTTCATGTTTCTCCCCTTGTAAATTTCTCCCTTTGCCTTTCTTCTTTCTTTTCATTCATTTACATTTACGTAAAAATAATACCCCTCTTTATTTAGTAGTAGTGTCTTTATCCCATGTCCTAATTTATTTATTCTTTTTTCTTCCTTCTATTTTATATGTCTCCAAATTTTTTATCCTTTTTTATTTAAAAATTATATTACTACAACCATTTTACCATTTCTGTAAGAAGAGATTATATTAGTGTTAACGCCAAGATCTACTCGGACGTCCCAATCATGTAAAACGCTCTGATCCTGTACAGTAAACACGATAAACACCACAAGCTTGATGGCTGGACCGCCGGGGGATAGCTCAGGCGTGAGAGTCACTATACGTGTTCACAAGGTTAACAATGGAGGATGTAATGTCTAGTGTCTTGAGAGAGATAATAATTCTCAGTTTTGTGTATATGTGAATATGAATGTGAACGCACTGTTGTGAAGACTTGGTTGATATGTGATACTCTATTTGCGGTTGCCACTCGTGCCACCCACTACCTCCGATACGCCCCAAGTGATCGATGGTTCTGCCGGGTGTGTACTGTTAGGTTTGTAATATTCATGAACGCAATCAAATTGCAAAATAATGCGAAACGAGTAAAATCGAGTTTAAAATTTTACAAACCATTTACCCGGATCACCCTTTATGCACAATTATTAATTAAACGAAAAGATAAAGAATAAAATCATACCCTTGAAGATCGAAGCTTCCTCGTGTACAAGTTCACCTCCAAATCCTTTTCGCTCAACTTGAATCTACCGGGGTTTTGTTCCTTCCTTTGATCAACGTTAGCCACCCAAGCGTTTGGCCTCTAGAGGTGATCCACCAAGGAAAAATAATGATTCAAGAAGAAGGAGTGTTTGGCTCAACCCTAGTTTTCTATCTCTATAGAAAGGGCGTACTCTCCAACAAATTGGAATTATGTCGTATGTTGTAAAAGTCAACAACACACATCACCCATAATAAGACTCCTCTTATTTATAGATGTGGGCAACCCACCTTAACAATTAAGAAATTGGGTTTTATTTAATTAATTAAATTCTTTTAATTAATTAAGCTCCCTAATCTTATTAGGGATAATTAATTAAACTCCTTTAACTAATTTTTCCTCCTAACCCTATTAGGAATAAATGAGAGTACTTATATTAAATTAATTCCTAAACTCTTTTAGAAATTAAAATAATAATAATTGTAATAATATTAATAACCTCTTATTAATTTATATTTAATATTTCTAAAATATTAAATAATAAATATTAAGCTATTTAATTTATTCTATCACCATAGATTAAATTAAATATACTTAACATATTATTACGATTATGCCATTAACTTCTTAAATAATTATTCTTCCTTTTATGGTGTGACCCTTTAGGTTCTCCATATTAAATCGGTTGTGAATAAATCAATTAGAACAATTCTAATCTTATTTAAATAAATAAATTAAACAATTAATTTATTTAAATAAATAATATTTATTCTACAATAGGATAAGCTCTCCCAAGCGATCAGCGACTTTCCAGATAATATAGATTTCAACATTAATCATTAAAGAACCTTTGAGTAAATAGTTACCGTACAATTCAATCCTTCCACCATACAATGTCCCAATTAAATATAAGACATGGAATTACTGTCAAGTCTTATTTTATTTAATTATATGTATTTCGATCCTTAAATGCACAACTCCAAATAATGCAAATTAGAAACTCCTTTCTAATTTCATTCTGCATTGGCCAAGGACTACTGGGTTGTCATTTATCGAATCACATAGGACATTTCTCTTCTTTTATTAGAAGTGGTAGATTCTTTATTGATCATACATTATCTCCATGTACAACTTATTATACCCAAGCATACACTTTGATATACCCTAAGGGTCTTAAGGAATAAGTCAAAGTATAACTCATCATACACAAGATACTATGATGATCTCAAGTCCAAGGATTACTTGTACTACTATCACTACAGAATTCCTATCGACAGCAAATAAAACTCCATTGGGTATTCCTTAAGCGAGCCACGTTCAAAGTGAACTTATTCTCTAATAAGCACCTACATACTTGCTTTAGTGTCTCCACACAAATGATCATGAGATCAATCATCCTCATCCAATGAGTAAGTTAACGATGTACCAATCTATCCGGATTCACTAATCCCCAATTTAGTAATCCAATGATTGGGAACTATTTTAGTTTTAAGCTTTCTAAGAATTTAGATCTCATTAGAATGATCATCATCATTATTCTAAAAGCATTGCTTAAAACTATGGGTTTATCACATATTATAAAACAAAGATCATGTAGATAATTAAAAGCCTTTAATAAATTAATACTTTTTATTAATAAATGAATAAGATTGTTACAAAGTATATGCTTTATCATCAAACATGATTGGCTTGTGTGCATACTACTTTCAATCTCCCACTTGCACTAAAGCCAATCGTCATGGTATCTCATATACTCTTCTTCTCTAAGTGACGATTATCCCATTGTTGGATAAGCTTTAATTAATGGATATGTAATGTTGTTCATGAGAGTCCACTATCTCTATAGTGATTTCCCATCTTTCAATGATTTTAATAATCAAATGAAAGTGCCACAACACATGTTTAGATCCAAGATGAGACTTAGAAACTATTCCTAGTTCAGAATGAACTTTTAATCCAAACAATCAACTTGCAGCCTTCATTTATAGCTATATACTTTGTCTTTATCACTAAACCAAAGAACTCTTTCTTTGTTTGGAACCTTTCTAATTCATCGCACCATCTGCTCAAGGTAACCCTTTACCTTAAAGTGGATTTTTCTGTCGTCTTGGTCATTCGAAAAACTTGAGTCATTGTTAAGCCCTCTAGTTTTAATTTAGACCCACCATGAATATGATCACATCCTTAGTGCTTTAGGTTAAGAACTTTAAGATGTTTTTCACCGACTCACGTTGAACTTCTCCGAATGGTGATCGATCAACATCGGTCTCGTATATGACCGTACCACGTCCAACAAGGTATGATTTTCCATTCGTAAACATCAATCAATTATCACAGATCGAGGATGTTTCCATTATGAGAAAACCATTTGAGATGATTTAGAAACTTATTGCACAAGTATTTATTCCTTGATCTAATCAAAGAATCTTAATACTTTGTCAATTTGTTTCACTTCTCGAATTTTGAACCTTTCAAATAATTCACACTTGTATTTCTTCAAATACATACATTCAACTCTTTGAATGATCATCTCCTTTTCTTATACTAATTTGTTCAATATGCAAAATTATTTTCATGTAAGTCAAGTATACAAAATTTATTAAGTAATATTCCGATTCTATACAAAACATTATTATTATAAATAGAACAACAATTGTTCTTAATTATAATACCAAAAATTTTATTGTCCAACAATAAAATGGAAATAATGTTTCTAACAAGAATTGGAATACAATAACAACTTATCGACTTAATAGATTTGCTCAGTAGGCATTGCTAAACTATAAGTTTCTATGGCTAATATGGCAACCTTTGCTACATTTCCCCGCATAGGATTACTTATATTTGTTTAGCTTTTTACTGCTTGGTCCCTTCATAAATCTATATTTATGATAACCAAAGTCGATATCCAATACCCAAGTAGAACCTCGACTTAAAAAAAAAATTATTTCAATCATGAACAAAAAAGCGATTAGAACCAAACTTCACTAAGCTTCTTTGGTTAGCCTCGCAAGATGCTTCGCAGTTTTTTCCAAATGTCCCAGCTTATTGTAGTGGAAGCAAACTCATTTGTTATCCGTATCAGTTTTGTTCTTATTATCCTTTGTTTATGCCTTTCTGTTTACCTTCTTTGAATCTTTCTTCTTTTCAGAAGATCCTTTGGCCCCTACCAGTAAGACTTGATCTTTCTTGGTTGGAAAGTGGCTCTCAACCTTTTTCAATATGTTAAGCAAATCAGCAAAGCTGATATCTAGCTTGTTCATATGAAAAATTCACAACAATTGTGAAAAGAGTCCGGGAGTGAGTGCAAGATCAAATCTTGGCTCAACTCTCCATCCATGACAAAATCAGTTGTCCTAATTGATCAATCAAATTGATTATGTTAAGAACTTTTTGTCTGTACTATAGTGCCATTGGCTATTCTAGATCGGAAGAGCTCCTTAGATATCTGATATCTATCGGCCCCACTTTCCTCACCATCAACTACTTGATGTGCGAGGAATATAGTAGAGAGCATCCATAGTTTCACATCGACGTTGAAGCTCGTTACTCATAAATGCGAGCATGATGCATTGAGCCAATCAGTGCATCATCTTCGCCACTTTCTAAAAGTAGCAATGTCTTCCTCAGAGGCATTATCTCGCAACTATTGCAGGATAGGCGTATTAAGGACATAAGATAGCTTTTCACCATGAGAACTATTCTCAAATTCCTTAACCAATCCGCTTAATTCTTGGCCCAAGTTAATTTAGCATCTAATATGCTTCATAATGATAGTAATTTTAGTCATTGTAAAATTTCGTAAATGAATTTGTAATTAACAACATTTTAACATACATTCTTTTATTAATTACCAAAATAATTTAGGTCTTGTTTTAAATTGATATCTCCCACTATTTTCTTCAAACTATATTACCCTCACTTATATAGTTAAGCAAAATCTAATTAAAGATTTGCTAGTGAGAATAAGGATCCCATTTCAAATGTATATAGCCTTGTGGTGACACACAAAAACTATATATAAATAAATAGGTAGACAACTTTTGTCAATTACATCAACTACGCAACTCCTCAGATTTTGCCTCTTAGATTATTTTGATCAAGTGGTGGCACATCCGAATCAAAATTATCCAAGTTAAGTCCAACCTAGCACTCCATATATTCAAAAAGAAAAATATCATCATTGTGGTGACACAACAAAATAATATTGTTCAATTTTCTTTATAAGCATCAAATGTGATAAATTAACATCTTAAATACTTAATACTTGCCTTGTGGTGACACAACAAACTCATATTAAATATTTAATACTCTATTAATTTTATCATGCTAAGGCTGACGCTCGATATTCCAAATATCTTTGAACGCTTAGACTTAATATAAAAATTGAGGGGTTTGTTATTAATTTGTCTCATCTTGTTTAAAGCGCACGCATATATATATAAAATACGCAATATATTAATGAACATGCCAAGCATGTTTGCATAATATATAATATATATAGTATACGCATTTATTATATAGAATACTATATTCTACCCGGATTGATTATGGACTTTTATTCTAGTTTGGTTCACTAGAGCCACCAAGTGAACCAAAAGGTCAAACCCAAGGGTGCAAGAAATAATATTTAAATATAACTATTACATTTAAACAGGGCTCCATTACAAACGGGTCTTCAAGCGCTCCTTGCTCCTTGATCTCTAATTTTTAAAATTAATTCTAACTATTCCTATTACAAAACTATTTAAAATAAATAAACCTTGATCGTGATCGAGGGAAGTACATAGGAGGAGATAGAATTTACATTAAGAAAAATTAGAAGGCGATTTATGATGAACCCCATTTAATAAAACCCATACATTCACGCATCCAACTAAAATAAAATTCAAATCACATTGGTCAATAATCCATAATCAATCCCATTTATTATCATACACATCACCATACGCATCAATAAATAACATTCATCTTATGAATAATAAACATTTAATATATATATTGATATCATTTAATGGGCAACTTTAGTTAGTATAAAATCTATTTTTGAATCAAAATAAACTCCTTTATTTTAATCCAAATTTAAATCAAAATAAAACTATTTTATTTTAATTTATCCAATTTTGAATAAAATAAACTATTTTATTTTAATCAAAATATTTAATCAAAATAAACTCCTTTATTTTAATTAATTATGGAATCCAATTCCATAAAAAAATCTTTAATTAAAATAAACTCTTTTATTTTAATTAATTATGGAATCCAATTCCATGTAAAAAAAACTTTTATTAAAGGAAACACGGATATTCTTTTCCTATTCACAAATAAACTCCTTTATTTTGAATAATATGAAATCTTATTCCATATTTAAATAAACTCTTTTATTTAAGGAAATTAGGATTCTCTTTCCTATTCACAAATAAACTCTTTTATTTTGAATAATATGAAATCTTATTTCATATTTAAATAAACTCCTTTATTTAAGGAAACACGGATTTTCTTTCCTATTCACAAATAAACTCCTTTATTTTGAATAATATAAAATCTTATTTCATATTTAAATAAACTCTTTTATTTAAGGAAAGATCAATTTCAACTCCAATTAGTTATCATGGAATCCAATTCCAACTCTAATTAGTTAGATGAAATTTAATTTTAAAATTAAAATAAACTCTTTTATTTTAATATTTAAAATAAATCTTTTATTATTTTATTTTTTTAAAAATTAAAATAAACTTTTATTTTAATTATAAAATAAATGAAAATATATATATATATATAATAATAATAACAAGAATATTATAATATATATATATATATATATATATATCCAAACATCTAGATTTCGTGCAAGAATCCCGTTAATATATATATAAATACTATATATACTATCTGGTAACCTTTTAAGGGAATTCTTGTAACATTTTTGAAACATTCCATGGAATCCTTGAAAAAAAAAAAATCCTGCCACGAAAAACCATGATGCAGCTTTAAAAAAAAAAAAAAATTTAGGTGATGCAACTTTAAGTACGTGAGTACTAAAAAAAATTTTATACTGGAAGGAACATATGCCGCGTGGGAAACATATCGGTATGATTTTTTTTTTTTTTTTTATGATTCACGAATTTTAGCAGATTTGATCTTTATCAAAACCGGCTCCTTTTTTTATTATTATTATTTTTATTTTCATGCAATAAATTTTATATAACAATAATATGCCCAATTAAATTGTTCTAAACACATATCAATATACATATTAAATTAAAACAATTAATAATTCGCATAAAGGTTTGGCTCTGATACCACTGTTAGGTTTGTAATATTCATGAACGCAATCAAATTGCAAAATAATGCGGAAACGAGTAAAATCAGAGTTTAAAAATTTTACAAACCATTTACCCGGATCACCCTTTATGCACAATTATTAATTAAACGAAAAGATAAAGAATAAAATCATACCCTCAAGATCGAAGCTTCCTCGGTACAAGTTCACCTCCAAATCCTTTCGCGTTCAACTTGAATCATAGGGTTTTGTTCCTTCCTTCGATCAACGTTAGCCACCCAAGCGTTTGGCCTCAGAGGTGATCCACCAAGGAAAATAATGATTCAAGAAGAAGGAGTGTTTGGCTCAACCCTAGTTTTCTATCTCTATAGTAAAGGCGTCTTCCAACAAATTGGAATTATGTCAGTATGTTGTAAAAGTCAACAAACACATCACATAATAATAAGACTCTCTTATTTATGATGTATGGGCAACCCACCTTAACAATTAAGGAATTAGGTTTTATTTAATTAATTAAATTCTTTTAATTAATTAAGCTCCTAATCTTATTAGGGATAATTAATTAAACTCCTTTAACTAATTTTTCCTCCTAATCCTATTAGGAATAAATGAAGTACTTATATTAAATTAATTCCTAAACTCTTTTAGAAATTAAAATAATAATAATTGTAATAATATTAATAACCTCTTATTAATTTATATTTAATATTTCTAAAATATTAAATAATAAATATTAAGCTATTTAATTTATTCTATCACCATAGATTAAATTAAATATACTTAACATATTATTACGATTATGCCATTAACTTCTTATATAATTATTCTTCCTTTTATGGTGTGACCCTTTAGGTTCTCCATTATTAAATCGGTTGTGAATAAATCAATTAAGACAATTCTAATCTTATTTAAATAAATAAATTAAATAATTAATTTATTTAAATAAATAATATTTATTCTACAATAAGGATAAGCCTCCAATGATCAACGACTTTCCAGATAATATAGATTTCAACATTAATCATTAAAGAACCTTTGAGTAAATAGTTACCGTACAATTCAATCCTTCCACCATACAATGTCCCAATTAAATATAAGACATGGAATTATCGTCAAGTCTTATTTTATTTAATTATATGTATTTCGATCCTTAAATGCACAACTCAAATAATGCAAATTAGAAACTCCTTTCTAATTTCATTACGCCTTCGCCAAGGACTACTGGGTTGTCATTTATCGAATCACATAGGACATTTCTCTTCTTTATTGAAGTGGTAGATTCTTTATTGATCATACATTATTTCCATGTATATAACTTATTATACCCAATCATACCCTTTGATATACCCTAAGGGTCTTAAGGAATAAGTCAAAGTATAACTCATCATACACAAGATACTATGATGATCTCAAGTCCAAGGATTACTTGTACTACTATCACTACAGTGAATTCCTATCGACAGCAAATAAAACTCCATTAGGTATTCCTTAATGAGCCACGTTCGTTGAACTTATTCTCTAATAAGCACCTACATACTTGCTTTAGTGTCTCCACACAAATGATCATGAGATCAATCATCCTCATCCAATGAACAAGCAACGTATGTACCAATCTATCCGGATTCACTAATCCCCAATTTAGTAATCCAATAATTGGGAACTATTTTAGTTTTAAGCTTTCTAAGAATTTAGATCTCATTAGAATGATCATCATCATTATTCTAAAAGCATTGCTTAAAACTATGGGTTTATCACATATTATAAAACAGCATCATGTATATAATTAAAAGCCTTTAATAAATTAATACTTTTTATTAATAAATGAATAAGATTGTTACAAAGTATATGCTTTATCATCAAACATGATTGGCTTGTGTGCATACTACTTTCATGTATAGTTCACCCACTACTTCTGACCTCTATTTTCTACCGTCGGCCGTCACCGGATCCCATCCACATTAATGCATGGTAGTAATAGCAGTCAACCATCATGCTTTTTCATCATTACAAGTCAAAGTAATAGATATTAAAAGATCTAATGGGTTAGCCCCATGAACCGACCCAGTTTTATTGGATTTAATAGAAGTAATATGATGACTAGGCCCAATGACTTTCAAGGTTCAATAATGAAGGCCCAATAGATTAATTAAATAAGTAAGCCCAATTTATTTCTACCAAAGAGGGAAATATCATGACCCAACATTGTCCCCTAGTTTTTTGTTGAACAGAATGTTTAATAGAAAACTATAAATGGTCCATGATATTAGAATTTACTAAAGGCCTATAACAGAAGTAATCGAGACATACCCAATTTGGTCCATAAGATGAGATAGGGAAGGGTGAATGTCCGAGTAAAAAGGCCCGGTAATAAAGGATTGAAATTAAAAAGATGGTCTAAAATCGTAAATCCAACCGAGAAGCCCAAATTCGATAAAATATCTAAGGATTGATCCGGACGCTTCCCATTCGAATTCTCATCATTGCTAGAAATTAAATGTGCCGCCTTCGTAACTCGTGTAACCATCAGCATAAAAGGTGAACTTTACCAATTTTGACAGTTTTACCTGCCAGTTTGAACTTTGAACCTTTGAGCTTTCTTCTTCTTACTAGAACTTCCTTCTATGTTTTACGAAAACTCAACAATGGTGACTGTGAACTCTAACCAGAATTCTCCCCTTCGCGTGACTCCCGTTAACGCCATTTCCCCCAATCCAAACCCTAATCAAGAGGGTTCGAGTTCAAAACCCCAGTCCACAGCAACCATGGGGAAGAATCCGCCCTCGATACCTTCTCTGTCACCTACTGACTTATTTAAGGATGGGGAACAATTTCATCATGCCAATACCCCTCTCATATTACGGAAGTCGAGATACGATCCTTGAAGCTCATGATCGATTCGGACACGCACGCAATAAGGGCTTCGCCCATAAAACGCATGTACCATCGAATAGGATGGATGGTTGGGTCGCTATGCGATTACTTTTTCTCAAAAAGGGAATTCGCCTTCCCATCCACGCCTTCGTCGTTACCCTCCTAGGGTTTATAGGAGTGGGATTTGCCCAGTTGGTCCCTAATTCCTATATCCACATTTCGGGCGTTTCATTGCCTTTCATCATTTAACTAGGATTCCTCCTCTCGTCGACATCTTCTTCACCCTCTTCTCATTTGGTAGATCCCGAACGAGGTTTCAAAATGTTGAGCAAAAGCAGTCTCCTCGACCCAACGCCAGATTTGAGAAGAAGAGACTCGATGGATACCCCTTCAAGCAACAAGGATGGCACGAAAAATGGTTTTTGTTACGGACCAAATCTCTCTTCTTCCGATTGACTATCTCGATCGGATCTTTTGCCGACTTTGGAGTTATCCTCAAAGCGTGTGAAGGAAATGGCAAATTTTTGAAGAAGATTCCTCGAAGGAATGGAGTTTTGCACTTCGACTAAGCAAGCTGGTTATATGACCATAAATGTAAGTTTGAACAACTTTGAATACGCTTTTTGAGATATTTAAGTGACATGGGTTACGATACATGGTTATTTGCGGTGTCTTTGATCAAACCAACTTCTTCGGAAGTAAAAGAGTTGGAAGACTTTTTGGCGGGGGAGATTATGGATGGAAGTGAAAAGCCTCCGACTGAAGAATCTCCCCGAGCTGATCCCCCCGTCACCAATCTACCCACTGTTTCTCCTCAGAATGACGAACCCCAAACTGATGAACCCATCGTTCCTGAAGAATCTCTCAGACCTCGTCGAAGGAAAAGAGCCTCCAAGAAATCTAAATCCACCCATCCGGAAACAAATCCTGAAAGCGATCCGAAAACAGTTCCAGAAGCAATTCCACAAGCAAACCCCTCATCCAACCCTAGTTCTGTACCTTCTGAATCGATTCCGATTAAGAGAAGCCTGCTTGACATACCTCTACACGATCGGGCGAAGGTCCTTCGTGCTAAAAAGTTGAGGACAAAGATTACTCCATTGACTGCCGAGGAGCTCCGAGTTCCATCGTCTTCGACTGACATTCCCCCAATAGTCCCAACGAAAATTCAAGTGCCTGATGATGAACTAGTCGAATCTATCCCCGTCCTATCTAGGAAAAGGAAACAACCATTAGACGGCCATCCAGGTTCATCCTTTGCTCCCTCACCAGTCCACGAACCTAATCCTGTTCGATCTCCCTCTCCGGAAAATATATATACGGATCCGCCACGAACTCGCGATCAGTCTGTGTCTTCTCCTCCAAGACAGTCAACCTCTGAATTTCAGCATGATGCTATGGCTTCTCCAACCATGTGGCCTCAATTTAATGCCAACTTTCCTTTTCAATTGTTTGACGCTTTGTCAAGTGTGAGAGACCGATGACCATCGGTTTGGGAACAAGATAAACGGGGACTTGCTTAATGAAGGCATGAGCTATCCGGCGAAGGTAAATGGTTCTCTCTTTAATTTCAGATTTATCTTCATACTTATACTGATTGAAACCGATCAAATGATGTTGGACATGCCAGAAGCGAATCTCGTGTGTTTGGACGTCTGCGCCCAAGGTCTATCGGTCGAAATCAAGAAGAGGCAATGAAAAGGAGAATGCCATCCCGAAGTCTCGCCTGCTCGGGAAAGGACTCAACGTGAGAGCGTTCTTCACACAAATGAAGGTCTTCGGAAAGAGTTGGCCCAAGCCAAAGGAGATGTGAAGACATCCAATGAAGAACTGAAATCAACTAAAGCACAATATGAGGAGATCGTCAAGATGAACGTTGATTTGGTTCAGAGGAGTGAAATAAGGATGGAGAAGGTCAAAGAGTTAAAGGCTGATGCTAAGATTTTGACTAAAACGATCTAAAAGCTAGAGCTAGCAGAAACTCGTCATCTGAATAAGCGTCAGAAGCTTGAAGAAGAAATCTGAGAACCCAAGGCTCTTCGGGACCTTGGGCCTTCTTTGACCGATGATCTTCGGAAGCAGATCTGTGAAGAGTATCGGACATCGGATGAAATTAATGGAGAGATCATGAAGATATATTCTGAAAGCTATGAGCTCACGGAGTCGTGGCAAGGAGAAGTTGATTCAAATTAACGTGGACCCAACTTTGCTCGACTCTTCGGATGGCGCAGGATGATGCGTGAAGTGAATACTCTTGTCTTTTCCTGGATTTTATTTAAGAATATTTGTGAAAATTTCTGTTATTTTACTTTCTTTAATTTATAGAATTTGTGTAAAAAATTTCTAATTTTGTAATCAAATTAAATATTAATGAAATGTGGTCTCATTCCTTATGACTTCGGTGCATTTACTTTCTGTCAATACTTCAATATTAATTCAACTGAAAAAATGCACAAACTCTTTCATGGACTCAACTCGAACTGTTAATTAACAACTAAGCATGTCATATAACATGATATAAGATGAAGTTAGGGAATGAGGCATTAGAACTCAACACTTAGAAAAAATTTAGGTAATAAAGTAAAGGGATACTTATTAGTTACCAAGTGTGTGAGACAGATTCGCTTCATTGGGAATTTGTTTACCCCGAAGGCCTAACAAAACTAAAAAGACGACCTTCGCCACCACGAAGGGCACGATGAAGTCTAAAGAACGATAGTTGTCTACCACGAAGGGCCTGACAAGGTCTGAAGGACAACGCTTGCCTACCACGAAAGGCCTGACAAGGTCTAAATGTCGAAAATTGCCTACCACGTAGGGCCTGACAACGTCTTAAGGATGACACTCACTTACCACGAAGGCCACGATAAAGTCTAAATGTCGACGATCGCTTACCACGCAGTAATACCGACAACGTCTTAAGGATGACACTTGCCTACCACGAAGGGCCTGACAAGGTTTGTGTTTTTTTGGGACTTCCATAATATACAACTTTTTATGAAATTCTCATTAACTTCCTAAAATAATAATACATGAAAGTTGATTGGTATAAATGAGTTTTAAAGTGTACAGGGTTACCTTTGGTAATACCGAAAAACTGAAGGAGTTGTTCATAAATAAATAAATCCCACAAATAGAAAAATTAAAAAAATGAGATGGTTTAAGTGGATAAGGGAAAAAGGATATGATGGTCCCGTAGGATTATCTACAACCAAGGAAAAGTACACGTGTCAGTGGTTGAGGAAGATATCCTGTTTGGGGATGAGCCACTAGATTTTTTAGAATCTTGAGAGAGAGAGTTAAGAACGTACGGCCCTCCGTCCAGCAAATGCTTTTGGGGAGGGGAACACCATGAGCTGGAAAATTGAACGGCAGGTGATGTTAGTCAGTAAGCTGAACTTTTCGCTCACTTTTTGCAGGTGGGACCCATTTCCACCCGTAGGAGTTTGCGTGCTCAGCTGGCACCTGCCTCCTACGATTTAAATAGCCCACACCCACGTGATTAATTAGTGTTAGACTCCGACATCACAACATATCAAAGTAGCCCTGATCATTTGATTATAATCAAACCGAACACCGAAATATTTTTATTTTTAATATCCGAATTAATAACCGAATACCGAAATCTAAGTACCACTTTTTCCATTATTTTCTGTATTAGGATCCGGCAAGGACTTCTACTACTCTTATTATAGGAGTTTTTATTTTAGGACAAGTTTGAGTTTGTGATTGAATAATAGAATATTTATACGTAAATGAGATTGTATGTATATTAGTACTATATTAATTAATTGATTAATTTATTTAAAAAATAATTTTATACTAACGAATCCCTTATACTACCAAGGATTTACGTATACACAACGGTCGGATTTGGTCTTATTTTGAGTTTTGATCACGTCAAGTCAGATTTTTTATTTTAGTCCTTGCATTTACTTTTAAATAAATATCTAATTAGGCCTAGACATCATGGTACAATTTAATTAGTGTGATTGTAAATAAAAATCACATATGAACCCAACCAACGATTTGGCTGAGTGATTTAAAGGAGAATATGAAATTAACCGTAAAGTTGAAAATCTTAAAATCAACTCTCATTTAAAAGGAATAGGAGTCACGGATCCCAGATTTCAGCTTATTTGAAATTTTTTATTCAGAGTGGAGATATATAATTTGGTCGTAAGATCGAAAAATTCTTCATAGTAAAAAAAAGAAGAAGAAAGAAACTGCTTAGATTGATCATTGAAATATTAATTTAAGACATTTTAAATTGATAAATTATAATCAATTATATTTTTTAGATAATTTATGAACTAAAATTAAATAAATTTATTTCAATTTAAAATGACCAAATAAATTTTTAAAAGTTAATAATAATCTTATTTTAAAACATAATGAGTATATAAAATTAATTAACAATCTCATAATAACAAAATCTTGCATAATCAATATATAAATTTACACAAAAGAAGAAAAATCTCATCGGAGAAGATTCTATGAGTTTTAATATGAATCAATATATAAATCTTCACAAAATGAAAAGGAAAAAAACTTTTATTTGAGGAGAAAATAAAAGTTAATATGATAATTATCCTTTAGTTTTTGGAAAAAAAAATTAGAGTTTATTTTTCATAAATAACTCAAAAAGAAAATATATTTCCTAAATCAACTCACGGGCGACCAAAAAAAACCAAGTTAAGCCAACTCGTTATTATATATAGTATAGATACAAAAAATAATTGTGCAAAACCTTACACACAAATCTTTAATATCATGTTAAGTATCAGATCATCTAAAAGTTTAGTCTTAAATATAATTTATTATCTTAAATTATAGGTCATATTGTATTTCGGTAATTTAACTTTCAATTTTATTAATTAAATGATTGAACTATTAATTTTGTTAATTAATTTTTTTCTCTGAAGAATAAAACGATGAAAGAAAGAAATTGAATTTCAGTAGCTTTAAAAAAAAATATTATGACTAAGATAATGCAGAATAAATTATCATTAGTCCTCAAGCGATGTTAACCGATAAAATTCAATAGACATCAAGTTTAATCTGCAATGAACACGCAATCCATTAAAAAAGTCAAGTAGAGAATAAAATCTACTATCTTTTATGATTTAAAAGATTTTTCATCACTTTTATCACGGACTTCGACTTTTAATAAATAATCCACTCATCCCCCGCACTACTACCAAAAGATATTCATAAGTATCACAACCACAAATTATCCACGACTACGGATCAAGGATATTTCGTGTATTCATCAATGGTCGTGATCATGCCAACAATCGTCCATCAATGCACTACGGGCCAATGAGGACTTTTACCACATCATTTGTAATATTACGGTCATGATTATAATCGAATAATTTCGGTTATAATCATACCAAGTCCATTTATGACTTCATCTGTATGCAGATGACTTTCAATAAATTATATACATGAGAATGATGACAATGATATAAGAATTCAATAAACAAAGCTCGAGAATTAATTTATTCAAGAACTAATAACGCCCAAATTGTCAACATGATACTTCTTTCAGAGAGTAAAATTTAAGAATGCTCGGAAGAATATTTTCACGAAAAAAGATCTTTGGATGAAACGCAAATATCAAAGATATTCCACCAATTTCATGGAGTATATAAGTCAAAACTTTAACCATTTGAGTATAATAAAGAATAGAATAACAAAAGAAATCACCACGCATGCGGACTTCAGATGACAAAGTTATTCCAGCGTAATAATAAATAACGAAACAAAGTCAAGCGTAATACGCATTGGATGTGATATTCAAATGAAGAAAAAAGAATGGAATAACAATGAAATCACCATGCATGTGGTACTTGGCGATGACAGGCAGTTATTCCAATGAATAACAAATAACGGAATCAGTCCGGTAAAAGCATACGCATGATGAGGATATTCCAACCGAATAATAAAGGCGGAACTGTGTTCGGCGTAAAACGCATGCATGTGATATTCCAACGAATAATAAAGATGTAACTAGGTCCCGTAAAATGCACGAGATAGGATGTTCCAATGAATAATGAAGAATGCATGGAATAACAATGAAATCACCAAGTATAGGGTAGAGCCAGCAGATACAAAAGTTATTCCAACAGTAATAATAAAGATGGAATAATAGAAGTTCTCTTCATGAATACAAAAGAAATAATACCCCTTATGAAAGACAACAAATAATATCTTACCGTAGAAAAGAAACTTGATATCGGAAGAAGAAAGTAAGTAATACTTTTTTTCTTTTCTCTATAGTTTCTCTCATAGTTTATCTCTGTAGTTTCATTGAATTCGTAAGAAATAACGAAGGAATGAGCTTCTATTTATAAAAGAATGGAATGAATAAGAACCAATCCATGAATCAGCCTGCAGATTGATTCACTTTAATCGGACGGTCCATATTTAAAGCAAAATCTTTTAAATAAAATATAATATATTTTATTTATAATCTAATAAAACGAATAACTTTTAAAAAGATTTTACTATGCAAACACTACGCGAGCACTATGCAAATACTACGCATAATAAAATATAATATATTCTAATTATTGTCTAATAAAACCGATAACTTTATAAAAGTATTCTATTTATATAAAAGATTTTACTATTAGCTTTAATAAAACGAATAACTTTATAAAAGTATTCTTTTATATAAAAAGTTTTTCTGTTTTATTACGTTAATAATCTGAATAAAATAAAACTTCATCATCATTATTATTATTCACACTATTAATCGATTGTGTCGCTCCTAAGAAAGAGGGCTTTCAATAAAGATTTCTCTCCCATCATTGGCGCGCAATTAGGTGACCAAACCTCTCCTGGCAAAACTTCAAGACATCGTTAATAATGCAAATAATAATATTAACAACTTTGTCATCTCAATTATTGATTTAATAACATATAAAATATCGACAATAATTAAATCAAACCGAGTGACTTCTCACATAAGCATTAATAATCAATACAGGCAGTACTCTGCAACCAACGCCAGACATCGTATTTACTTTTACTACCGAGTAGTTCAACAAGATCAACAGTAAAACTTCTGCCGTTACTTTCATAAAAATATTTTTATCATTTTTTTCAATCCGACAATAATTCTGTTGTGGGGTTCACCAATGATTGTGTTATCTTTATTATTTGGAATAACTCAGATACGCGGCTACTACCCTATACTTGGTGAAATTCTTATGTATTTCATTCTTTATTATTCTCGTTGGAATATCCTCGCTCAGGCGCTTTACGCTGGGACTGGTTCCGCTTTTTATTATTACATTGAATATCATGTTCGTGGTTTTACGGGACTGGGTTAGTCTTTATTATTCTCATTGGAACATCCTGCTGGTGTGAATTTTACTTGACTGGTTCCGTCATTTAGTATTCTCATTGAATAACTTTTATCTACAATCGCATGCATTTATGGTGATTTCTGCCAGTATTCCATTCTTTATTATTCATTGGAATATCCCGCTTGGCGTATTATACCGACCGGTTCCGTTATTTATTATTCGATGGAATAACTCGTCATGCGCAAGTACCGCATTTATGGTGATTTCTTTTGTTATTCCATTCTTTATTATACTCGGTTGGTTAAAGTTTTGACTTCTACACTTCATGAAATTAGTGGAATATTCTCGATATTCGCGCTTCATCCAAAGATCTTTTCATGGAAATATTCTTCCGAGCATTCTTGAATTTTACTTTATAAAGAAGTATCATGTCGACAATTTGGACGTTATTAGTTCTGAATAAATTAATTCTTGAACTTGCTTTTATTCAATTCTTATATCATTGTCATCATCCTCATGTTTATATTATTTTGAAAGTCATCTCATGGCACTGTAGTGCATAGATGATGGACTTGGTATGATTATGACTGTGGATTATTCTTGTAATCATGACCTTAATGTTACAAATGATGTGGTAAAAGTCTTCATTGGCCAAGAGTAGTGCATTGATGGATGCTTGTTGGCATGATCACGATTATCGATGCACAAATATCCTCGCCCGTAGTGCATGGATAATTTGTGGTCGCGGACTTAATGAAATATCCTCGTCCGTAGCAAGTGCAAGGATGATGTGGATTATTTATTGTCGAGTCTCGCCGATAAAAGTGATGAAAACCTTTTAAATCATAAAAGATAGTAGATTTTATTCTCTACTGACTTTTTAATGGATCGCATGTTCACCGCAGCTTAAACTTGATGCTCATTGTATTTTATCGCTTAATCGTTGAGGACTAATGATAATTTATTCGCATTATCTTAGTCATAATATTTCTTACCGGGCTAGTTGAGCTCATCCTTTCTTTCACCGGGTGAAATGAGAACGAATGGACTAATGGGGAACGGAGTGATGGTCCGAGATGGTGTCTTAAGTAGTCCTCACTATTCTATTAAATAGTGTGATAATAAATGTAATGAGGACTAAATTGAGTGTGGATATTGTCTAGATGATAATATTTGTATTAAAACTCATAGCATGTATTTTGTCGTATTTTACACGACTGTTGTATAATCAAGTTGTATTTGAATTTAGTACCATGTATTTGGCGACTAAAGATGGGTGATGTATACCTATTTTGGGGGCGTCACATTTATTGAGCTAGTTGTGCTCACCCTTTTGTTTCACAATTCCTTTCATGTAATAAAAGTGTAGCTTGGTCGAGTGGGGATAACAGGGGAATAATGTGATGGTTCGAGACTGTCGAAGTTTCTCAATACATTATAAAATGGCATGACATGCAATGTATAATTGTATTGAGATCCTAAGATGTGTGTGTCGTATTTTATACGTCACTTTATAATTGATTTTGGCGAACAACAATAGGGTGATGAGAACCCGACTTCGAAAGCGTCAAAGGTGCACCTCATTAGAATGAACAAGATTGTAATCTTCTCGTTTTTCTTTGGGATCTATTGGGTCAACCAAGGATAATTCTGTGGGCATATGATATCTATCATAACCTAGACGCATGGCCTCCCATGTACGAAGGTTTCCTTGAGCACTTCCCAAAGATTTTAATTTCTAAAACAGTTATTGACTGTACCTTTATGTAAGGTGCCGTTGAGACATGAGTCACAATTGGCATATATTTGTATCAAAACTCACAACATATGTGTTGTTGTATTTTGCACGACAATTGTTGTAATAAAGTTGTAGTTATTTTTTGTACTATGTATTTGGCGACTCAGAATAGGTTGGATGGAATGAACCTATTTTGGGGGCGTCATAAGTATCCTGTTCGTCAATAAAATTGTCTAATAAATATCATGCTAAGAGTATCATTGTATAATTACAATTCTCTATGTATATTCCGACGCTCCATCAACGGTGTTTAAACGAAAAGGCATACTCCCCCCGTCCCATAGTTATAGGCTGATTTCTTTTGGCACATAGTTTTAGAAAATATGTTTAAGTTAATTTTTAACAGAAATTTTCCACATATACCCCTTAATATAGAATTAATGAATAAATTAATTACTCCTTACTTATCACATTGAAACTCTTAACTTCATTGATTGCTAGTACAATTGCCTTTTATACACAAAATATGTTAAACTAGTAAAGCCTAAAAAGTTGAATTCTTTTATTGAGAATACAACAACATTAAATGTGGTGATAAAAATAATGACATTGAAGGTTGTTTCTTAAAAAAAAAAGTAATGGTTGAATATTTATTATAAGGGCATAAAAGTAAAATAATGAACCAACTAAATTTTATAAATAGTAAGTAGCCTATATATTGGAACATCTCAAAATAGAAAATCAGCCTATAACTATGGGACGAATGGAGTACTTACTATTAGTTATGTTCAAATTATCTTTAGATGCTCCAATTATAAGTTTATACTTGCTCCATTTTCATTATCATGTTGACAAATGTAGCAGCTTTTCATTTACACTATTGTATTCTTGCTTTCATAAATTGTATGAAATGAAAAATGTACAACTCAGATGATCAGGCACAGGGATGAGACAATATATGCATTTGCGAGCATATATATATATATATATGTGTGTGTGTGTATGTGTGTGTGTGTGTGTATGTGTGGTTCCATCAACAGCAACCGGTTGTTGTGGAGCAATTCTTTTCTGGTCAATTAAAATTTCGATTGGAGTAAAAAAAAATAAAAAATTCAACAGACAAAAAAAGAAAATCAGCCTGTAACTATGGGACGAATGTTGTACTTACTATTAGTTATGTTCAAATTGTCTTTAGACGTTCCAATTATAAGTTTATACTTGCTCCATTTTCATTATCATGTTGACAAATGTAGCAGCTTTTCATTTACACTATTGTATTCTTGCTTTCATAAATTGTATGAAATGAAAAATGTACAACTCAGATGATCAGGCGCAGGGATGAGACAATATATGCATTTGCGAGGATATATATATATATATATATATATATATATGTGTGTGTGTGTGTGGTTCCATCAACAGCAACCGGTTGCTGTGGAGCAATTCTTTTCTGGTCAATTAAAATTTCGATTGGAGTAAAAAAAAATAAAAAATTCAACAAACCAAAAAAGGTTGCTCCACAGCCACAATAACTGATTGATGTGGATGGAATCCCATATATATATATAGTCTGCTTCACCAACGAACTGGATGGAGCGAACTAAGAACAAATCGACTATAGCGACATTTTTTCGTCGTTATAACCTAGAAAGCAGGTTTTTATGCTATAGCGAAGGAAAAAATCGTCGCTATAGCCGGTTCGCTCTTAGTTTGCTCCTTTCAGTTCGCTGGAGAAAGCCGGACTATATATATATTGTGACGCCCCCAAAATAGGTATACATCACCCATCTTGGGTCGCTAGATACATGGTGCAGAATACAAATACAATCTTTAATATACAACAAGAAAGCTGTGAGTTTTAATACAAATATTGTCTTCTAGACAATATCCACTCTCAGAATAAGTCCTCATTACATTTATTGTCACACTATTTAACAGAATAGTGAGGACTACTAATACTATCATCGGGACCATCACTCCGTTCCCCGACTAGTCCCTGCTACGTTCTCATTTCCTGAAGAGAACAGTGAAAGAAAGGGTGAGCTCAACTAGCCCAGTAAGAAATATTATGACTAAGATAATGCAGGATAAATTATCATTAGCCTTTAACAATGTTAAATTGATAAAATACAATAGACAACAAGTTTAACTGCAGCGGAATAAGAAATCCATTAAAAGAGTCAAGTAGAGAATAAAATCTACTATCTTTTATGATTTAAAAAAAATTTCATCATTTTTATCGCTGAGACTCAATTTAATAAATAATCCACATCATCCCTGCAGTACGGCCAAGGATATTCATTAGGGTCACGACCACAAATTATCCATGCACTACGGGCCAAGGATATTCGTGTATTCATCAATGGTCATGATCATGCCAACAACTGTCCATCAATGCACTACGGGCAAATGAGGACTTTTACCACATCATTTGTAACATTATGGTCATGATTTTACCGAATAATCCCTGGTCATAATCATACCAAGTCCATCTATGAACTATAGGCCACAGATGACTTTAAAAAATATAAACATGAGGATGATGACAATGATATAAGAATTCAATAAAACAAGTTCAAGAATTAGTTTATCCAGGAACTAATAACGTCCAAATTGTCAACATGATACTTCTTTGTAGAATAAAATTCAAGAATGCTTAAAAGAATATTTACATGAAAAGATACTAGATGAAGCGCAAATATCAATGATATTCCACTAATTTCATGGAGTATAGAAGTCAAAACTTTAACCAACTGAGTATAATAAGGAATGGAATAACAAAAGAAATCACCAGGCACGTGATAGATAGCACAGGCAGGTTATTCCAACAGAATAATAAATATGGAACCACGTCCGGCGTAAACGCACAAACAGTATATTCCGACAGAATAATAAATACGGAACCAGGTCCGGCGTAAAATGCAAAGACAAAATATTCCAACAGAATAATAAAGAATGGAATAACATAAGGATTTCACCAAGTATAGAGAGTCAAGATATAAAAGTTATTCCAACAGAATAATAAAGATTTGAACCGTGTCCGGCCAAAAACGCATGCAGAATGTGATATTCCAACAAAATAATAAAGAATGGAATAATGTAAATTCTCTTCATGAATAAGAAAGAATAACACCCCTCTAGTAAAAGACACCTTTGGATATCAAGTAGTGAAGTAGCGAATACTCTTCTTCTTCTCTCTATAATTTCTCTCTAGAGTTTCAAAGAATTAAGAAGAAATAATGAAGGAATGAGCTTCTATTTATGAAGAATGGATTGAATAAGTAACTAATTCCTAAGCAGTGCAGATTGATTTATTTTTAAAGCAGACGGTTCAGATTGATTTACTATTAAAACTTAAAGCAACGGTCCATACCGATTTCTTATTAAAACTTTAAACCCAATGATCCATATTGATTCACTATTATAAGTTTCACCAATGGTCCATATTGATTCACTAATATAACTTCAACCAACTATTCTCGAAAAAATTAAGACATCTCCTCATGGAATAATATTGTACCCAAATACCGAACGCACAATACTAGAGTGAATAGAATCGTGAATAGTAACTCATGAATAGTAACTCGTGAATAAGAACTCATGAATAGTAACTCGTGAATAGTACTCGACACGAAAAAGTTCCCCCGAACCCGATTGAACAATATAACCTCCGGACATCAATTATCATCGGAATAGATGTCGATTTCTACTAACACAAATAATCCCAACACAATGAAACTATCAAATTCATCTTTAATCAACACGAACTTATTCATCATTAATATTATAACTCACAATATTTAGCAACCAGGTTTTTCCCAGGAAAGAGGGGGCTTTCCAATAAGGATTTCTCCCTATTGGCGCTCAATTAGGTGACCAAACCTCTCCTTGACAGAATTTCTAGACATTGTAAATATTACAATTTAATAATATGAATAACTTTGTCGTCTCAATTATTGATTTAATAATATAACATATAATGCAGATGATACTGTGACAATAATCGAATCAATATTATGAGAGATATGATGCAAAGAATTATTGTAGCAATAATTGAGTATAAATGGTGACTTCTCACGTAAGCATCAATAATCAATATGCAAGTGTCTGCTACTTATGCAACCACGCCAGACATTCTTTTACTTTTACTATCGGATAGTTCAACAGGTTTTAATAATAACACCTCTTATAAAATATTTTTTGTCGTTTTCTCAATCAAATAATAATTTCTATTAATAGAGGTCCACTAATGATTGTCTTGCCATGCACGAATATTCAAACAATAAGAATATTCCCTACCAATCAATATTTTATAACAACTTGCATACTTAGCAAAATTTATAAATATTACCCACAACTATAACATTATATCAAATTCATTCCATAATATTCAAAAATGATATTTATAGAAAAATCATTGTCGCATTTAAAGTATATAATAGGTGGTCGTTCTCCTTCCTTAACAACGGGTGATGGTACTGACGTCTTTCCATCATTGTTGAATCTCCTCTTCTTGAAATGTCCATTCTTATTGTTTTAGCCATGATTACTACCGATGTGGTTACCATTTCGCAGCATGTTGATTCCTCCACGCTTATTATCACCGCTTCGACGATCGCTATCGATGGTATTATCATTTCACGTCACGCTCTCCTTTGGTTGGGTTGACTCATTATCACTTTCCAATAACTGAGCCCTATTAACAACATCTAAATACAAACACAGTTTATGAGAGATAAGGTATTGACGTATCTCAGGTTTCAAACCTCTTAGAAACATTCGCGTCATTCTCTCCTCATTATCAACCAAATGGGACGCAAACCGGGACAACTCGGCAAACTTGGCTTCGTACTGTGATACGGTCATGTTTTTTTGCTCCAGCTTGATGAACTCTACCTCTTTCATGTGACGAATACTTTCGGGAAAGTACTTGTCGTTGAACAGTTCTTGAAACTTCTCCCAAGACATCTTCTTCGGTGCGGCGGAGTTGAGTACACGTTTACTGATTCCCACCAAGAATCGCCTCGCCCATGCAACATGAAGGTGGCAAAGGGAACCATTTGTTCCTCGGAGCAACCCAAGACATCAAATATCTTGTTATCTGTTTTATCCACATCTCCGCCTTAAGTGGTTTTGGCTCACCAAAAAACTCCTGTGGTCCTAGCTCCTTGAACTGTTTGGCGGTGACGGTCCGAGAGTTACCAGTGTTTCCACCTGTATTTTGGACAGGAGCCGCTCTCGCCTGATGTTGCATGAATTGCATGGAGCCTCGGAGCATTCCATCGTTCATCATTTGGTCGGTGTTGTTGTTTGCATGAGGATTGTCGCCTTCCTGATGCACATTGTCCTGGTTATTGATCTGTGGAGACTCAACGGTCTCCTGTGCTCCATTGATGTTCTCAAAATTCTCGGATGCCATTTTCAAATACTGCCACAAAACAAGGGTTAATTAACATATCACATATTAACCCTATACTCTGACCGACCAATTAAATAACAAATAAACTTAGGTAGGTCATACTAGTGAAGGAATTCCCCGTGTCTCCCCTCCTAGTTCTTATCTCACATCTTAGCCATGGATCATATCCCTAAGCTTTGATACCAACTGTGACGCCCCCAAAATAGGTATACATCACCCATCTTGGGTCGCCAGATACATGGTGCAGAATACAAATACAATCTTTAATATACAACAAGAAAGTCGTGAGTTTTAAAATAAATATTGTCTTCAGACAATATCCACTCGTAATAAGTCATCATTACATTTATTGTCACACTATTTAATGTAATAGTGAGGACTACTAATACTATCATCCGGACCATCACTCCGCTCCCCGACTAGTCCCCTCGCTACGTTCTCATTTCCTGAAGAGAACAATGAAAGAAAGGGTGAGCTCAACTAGCCCAGTAAGAAATATTATGACTAAGATAATGCAAGATAAATTATCATTATCCTTTAACAATGTTAAACTGATAAAATACAATAGATAACAAGTTTAAGCTCGATTGGAATAAGCAATCCATTAAAAGAGTCAAGTAGAGAATAAAATCTACTATCTTTTATGATTTAAAAGTTTTTCATCACTTTTATCACGAGATTGATTTTAATAAATAATCCACATCATCCTCGCACTATGGCCAAGGATATTCATTAGGTCACGACCACAAATTATCCATGCACTACGTCAAGGATATTCGTGTATTCATCAATGGTCATGATCATGCCAACAACCTGTCTATCAATGCACTACGGGCCAACGAGGACTTTTATCACATCATTTGTAACATTACTACCATGATTATACCGAATAATCCCTCGGTCATAATCATACCAAGTTCATCTATGCACTACAAAGCCACGAGATGACTTTAAAAATATAAACATGAGGATGATGACAATGATATAAGAATTCAATAAAAAACAAGTTCAAGAATTAGTTTATCCAGAACTAATAACGCCCAAATTGTCAACACGATACTTCTTTGTAGAGTAAAATTCAAGAATGCTCAGAAGAATATTTCCATGAAAAGATATTGGATGAAGCGCAAATATCAATGATATTCCACTAATTTCATGGAGTATAGAAGTCAAAACTTTAACCAATTGAGTATAATAAGGAATTGAATAACAAAAGAAATCACCGTATGTGATAGATAAGACAGCAACTTATTCCAATGTAATAATAAATATGGAACCAGTCCCGCATGTAAACGCATGCATGTGATATTTCGACAAAATAATAAATACGGAACGAAGTCCCACAGAAACGCACGCATACAAGATATTCCAAATGTAATAATAAAGAATGGAATATTTCACCAAGTATAGGGGAGTCCACATATACAGGTTATTCCAATAGAATAATAAAGAATGGAATAACAGAAATTCTCTTCATGAATAAGAAAGAATAACACCTCTTACCGTAAAAGACACTGGATATCGAAGTAGTGAAGTAGTAGAATACTCTTCTTATTTCTCTCTATAATTTCTCACTCTAGAGTTTCAAAGAATTAAGTAAGAAATAATGAAGGAATGAGCTTCTATTTATAGAAGAATGGATTGAATAAGTAACTAATTCCCGAACAAATCTGATTGATTTACTTTTAAGCGAGACGGTTCAGATTGATTTACTATTAAAATTTAAAGCAATTCATTCATACCGATTTCTTATTAAAACTTTAAACCAAATGATCCATATTGATTCACTATTATAAGTTTCCACCAATGATCCATATTGATTCACTAATATAACTTCAACCAACTATTCAAAAATTAGCACATCTCCTCATGGAATAATATTGTACCCAAATACCCGAACGCACAATACTAGAGTGAATATAAGAAGGGTGAATAAGAACTCATGAATAGTAACTCGTGAATAATAACTCATGAATAAGAACTCGTGAATAGTATCTCACACCTAAAGTTCCCCGAATAATTGGATTGAACAATATAACCTCCGCACATCAATTATCATCTAATAGATGTCGATTTCTACTAACACAAATAATCCCAACACAATGAAACTATCAAATTCATCTTTAATCAACATGAACTTATTCATTATTAATATTATAACTCACAATATTTAGCAACCAGGTTTTTTCCAGGAAAGAGGGGGCTTTCCAATAAGGATTTCTCCTTATGGTAGCGCAATTAGTGACCAAACCTATCCTCGATGTAACTTCTAGACATTATAAATATTGCAATTTAATAATATGAATAACTTTGTCGCCTCAATTATTGATTTAATAATATAACATGTAATGCGGATGATAATGTGACAATAATCGAATCAATATTATGAGAGATATGATGCAAAGAATTATCGAAAGTAATAATTGAGTATAAATGAGTGATTTTCACGTAAAGATCAATAATCAATACTGGTGCTACTTGCCACGGCAGACATCGCATTTTTTACTACGGTAGTTCATCAGCTTTTTTAATAATAACACCTCCGCCGTTATTTATAAAATATTTTTGTCATTTTCTCAATCCGATAATAATTCTATTGTGGGGTCCACCAATGATTGTCATTGTATTTAATATTCCCGACAAAAAGAATATTCCCAAACCAATTGAATATTTTATAACAACTCAGATACTTAGCAAAATTTATAAAGTATTACCCACAACTATAACATTATATCAAATTCATTCCATAATATTCAAAAATGATATTTATAGAAAAATCATCTTTATTAAAAAAAAAATTGGGTCTTACATATATAGTTCGCTTAAAGTGTGGGTGGTCCTCAGCGACGGATCAGTCCGTCACTATAGAACAGTAAACTGTATATTTGTGCTATAGCGATGATTCGGTCCTTCTCTATAGCTATGATGACGATTTGCTAATCAATAGCAACAGATCGGATCATCGTCTGGACCATCGCTATAGACCTGAAACTCTCTCTCCCCCTCTCTCTATATATATGGGGTTAATAAAGTTGCACAGCTATGCAGACTCCTAAATGTACACAATATACGATCGTAGAATTAAGTCACTTTACGATCTGAAGATTCACCCTACGTTTTTACGATAGTAGAGTGACTACTTTACTATCAGTCAATGACTATTTTACGATCATATGATGACTTAACTTTACAATCTTAAATTTTTTCATAAGATCATCTGAAAGGCAATATTACTAGGAATTTTTCTTGGAAATTTGCCGACATTGATGTGAAAAATGTAACTCTAATGTTACCAGTTCCATAATATATTAATTTACACTATAGTTGGACCGATTACACATAAGTTGTTTTCTTGATTAGAAGATAATTATATTCTTATTGATTTACCCATTAACAGGTTTTCACTTTTATTGAACGTTTTTCACTTAGAAACTTTAGGTATCAAGTTTGATTTTAATGCGCTGTAAGTACATTTTAATTAATTATAAGTATATTTAATTAATTAATTCACATATTAAAATTACCTAATTTTAAATGAAATTCCCATTTTGAGACACGAAGAGTATTCATTTTTTATTTGTTAGCTTTTTTATTAAAAAAAACTCGCATCAATTAGCTAGTGTTGATAAGCTTACATAGTAATTCATCTCACATAAAAGAGGAATATTAATATCACATAAAAGATAAGTAATTTCAAAGCTTCAAGCTCGATACTTCAGATTTAAGCTCAGTCTCATCTATCAGATTGTATTAAAAAAAAATTGTACCACCAAGCTTTATATTTTAACGGGGAGAAGGGGACATTTTAATCAATGATTTTGTCATACAAAGATGTGTGATACCATGAGGGCTACGATATCACAATTGAATTGGAGTCTCATATTTGATAAATAATAAAGTAACGAAGGACTAATATATATGAATGAACTAAGAATTAATAACTTGAGTTTTTGTGTCAAATTTGTTCCAAACATGTGTGTTAGCGCTTGTGTATTTGGATGTGACGCGTGGGTTCCTTGGTTATCTCTAAACAACTGGTATCAGTATCAGAGCTCCCTAGTTCTCCCCTAACAAATAATATCAGAGTTACGGATTGATCCCTAGTTGGTGAACCTTTTCAAAAAAAAAATACAAGATGATGATTCAGAAGTTGGTGAGCCTTTTCAAATAAAAATACAAGATGATGGTTCAGAAATTAATTAATCTCGGATTGTCTCTTTAAAAGATACGGAATGATGTTAAATTCTCGATGAAGGGTTAGTGCTTCCCTAAAGGCTATCGATCGTAATGTTGGATTCTAAATGTGTTTAGCCAATAATTAATTGGTTCTGAGGGGTTGGTAGCCAGTAATTGGTGCCACGGTGACTAAAGATAATATATTTAATTCTTAATGGAAGTTGAATCTCGACGAAAAAATCGAGGGAATGGTTGGTGCTTCCCTAAATACTCTTGATCGTAATGTTGAATTTTTAGCCGAGAATTGATTTCGAGAGGTGGTTAGCCAATAAATAGTGTCCGGTGATTGAAGAGAATATATTTAATTCTTGATAAAAGTTTACCGATAGAAATCAAAAATGATTAATCTAAGTTGGAAAGAAATGTTTAAGTGAAATGGAACTGTTGGTGTGATGAACACATTAATGTGAGGAAGGAAATTGTTACAATATTACAAGTGAATTGAAGTCTAAAATCTGAGAAATAATAAATGATTAATATACACATGAGTGGAATTAAAATTTAATGATTTAAACTTTTAAATCAAACTAAATTTCAAATATATGTGTTAGCATTGGTCCCAAAAAAAAAAAAAAAAAAAAAACACACACAATGTCTTAATGGTAATATTGGATTTATGGATTTACCTTGATAAGGTGGGGGAGTGTTGACATGGATATTTAAAAGAAATAGAAAGGGAAAACAGAAAACAGGAAACAGGTCAGAATGTTAAACAAAGGAGGGAATCAATAAATGGAGACGCCAAAACTGAAAGAAATATCTCAGAAGGCCACAAACACAACTTGTGGATCACAATTCTCTCTCACTCTCTCCCCCCCACCTCCCAATTTGCTGACGTGCCACCCCAATACCTTTCTCCCTCCCCTCTCCTCCCCTTCTCTTCTTCCTTAATACCACTAGTACTACTGCAGTCCACACCAAAAACAAACTATCACGACAAAAGTAACAGTGAGAAATTAAGACTTTCCTTTATCTGTAGGAGAGAGAAATAAAATAAAAAAGAGAGGAATGTCAGAAGTAAAGGACCCGACGATTAAGCTGTTTGGGAAGACGATTCAGTTGCTTCCCGAGGATGATGATGATGTTGTTTCCATTATTCTCAACTCCACAGAGATTTCTGCTCCTCCTCGCCTTAATTCTTCCACCACAACCTCTTCCCAGGACCACAACAAGGTATTTAATTATATTTATATTTATATAGAAATTTACAATTTTATATACAATTCTGAAATCTCCCAATTCTCGGTGAATATAAACTAAATATATGTGTCTTTCTTAGTTGCTCTGATTTCTTGATGTTTGTCGTGTTTGGATTTTCAACTCAAATTAACTGCGTGTATGTACTCATAGGAAGATTGGATTTGGGGAATTTTGCTTTCTTTTTTTTAGGACAGCCTCTGTTTTCTATTGGAAATTTGGAATATATAGCCTTGTTAAGATCATGCTTTCTAGTAATTATAGGTTTTTAATTTTCTTTCGTTTTTTGTGGTCATTTATCAGTAAAGTTTAATCTTCCGGTAATTTGATGGTCTTTACTCTTTACTGGGTTAAGGGATGGGAACTTTTAGTTGGTCATTTTTTAGATTCTGAGGAGTATGTATGAGCCTTTTTAATGTATGCTCAAAGTGTTTGATTCCTTAGTTTGAAACTAAACTTTAAGTTTTGTTCCCTTTTGGAAACAAGTACTTATGGATTTTGTGATTATATTAGTTCTTTGGTTTTCCAAATTTTATTTTTCAAAGGGTGAACTGATATAGTGAAGCTAACTGTAGTGGATTCAGATCAGCTTTTTTAGGTATTTGGTTAAATTTAAGATATTTGATTTGTTCAGCCCTTCACAAATTGATTTTTTCATTGAATTTCTGGGTAGAGTTAAATAGATTTTTCTGAACCCTGAGGAGGCCCCTGAAGAGTTTTAAATTGTTCAACTTTATATTTCATTTTCATACTTCTATTCACATTTGTGTCTTGAGTTTTGGCCATCGCTGCAAAATTGACACTGCTTTATTGTAAAAGTTGACATATTTGTCACTTGCAATACTGATCCAGTTTATGTTTTTTGTTTTTTTCTGACTACCTCCTTCTCAGTCACAATAGTTTACTGGTATGTCCACAATTTAGAATATAGTGCTATGATTTTCATTTTTAAAGACCTTCCAAATCCTAATATGCTGTCACTTGGAGCAAGTAAATTTAGTTAGTTTTCAATTTTGAATTTCTATTCTTCTTTCTTCTAGTTGTTTGTCCAAGAGAGTTGGATGCAGGGGTTGAATAAACAAAACTTTCTTTGCTCTGTCATTAATAGTATGACATCTGTTGTTTTAAAATGTTTTTGATTGCTAGATAATGCAACTTATCTACAAACCTCTAGATTCCAACTAGTGGTAGATTCGTAACTCTTCCTACCTGATTTTTTGTTCTTTTGTTGTCGTTCATATCAGTTTCTGTATGATGGGTATTTTTCAGGAAAATGGGACAAAAAGCAATTTAGTAAGATCTGACTTGAGATGTGTTTCCCCAAAAAAATGGAACTTGAGTAAATGGTTAATTTGTACTAAAGATTCGGATCTGCTCTATTTGATATTATCACAATATAACATTCTTGTTTCTCATTCAGGATCTAGTTCAAAATCATCGGAAACCTTCAGGAATAAAGTTCACAGGAACTGTAGAAGAAAAAGTTGAATTGACTAGTGGAGACCCTAGAACACCCAATGTTGATAAAGAAAATTCTGTAGAAGAGTTGATAGGTCCAGCAACCTCATCAGGGTTTAGTGAGGACCCTAAAACACCCAGTCCCGACAAAGAAACCTCTTCACCTGAAACGACTGATAAGGAAGATCCAAGTGACACGAGGAACTCCGAAGAAAAGACTTTGAAAAAGCCTGACAAAATTCTTCCTTGTCCAAGATGTAATAGCATGGACACAAAGTTCTGTTACCACAACAATTACAATGTTAATCAGCCCCGTCATTTCTGCAAAAACTGTCAAAGATACTGGACAGCTGGTGGAACAATGAGAAATGTGCCTGTTGGTTCTGGTCGTCGCAAGAACAAAAGCTCTCCTGCTTCTCATTATCGTCATATTATGGTCTCAGAAGCACTCCAAGCAGCTCGAGCTGATGCTGCAAACGGGTTCCACCACCCGAATGGCAGCATCCTAACGTTTGGCTCAGATTCACCCCTTTGTGAATCCATGACTTCTGCATTGATCCTTGCGGATAAATCACAAAGTTGTGTTAGAGACAAATTTCAAAATCATGAGCAAAGAATTCCAGTTTCTTATGGAGGTAGAGAAAATATGGATGATCACTCAAGCGGATCTTCTAGCACGGTTTCAAATCCAATTGAGAAGGGATTGAATGGTGGTCCAAAATCAGTATTAAAAATTATTCAGGGATCTCCTCACCGAGTACCGTGCTTCCCTGTGCCTCCTTGGCCTTGTCCATGGAACTCTGCTCAGCGGAGGTCTCCAATGCCACAACCTGCTTTTGGTCCTTCAGGGTTTCCTGTATCATTTTACCCGACACCACTCTATTGGGGTTGTACCGTACCAAACCCTTGGAATATGCCATGGCTATCCCCACAATCATCTTCTCCAGACCACTCTGTCCTTTGCTCCGGTCCTAATTCTCAAACATTGGGAAAACATTCTAGGGATGGAAGCATGCTAAGACCATCAAACCCAGGGAAAGATCTCATAGAAGAAAAGGATTTGGAGAGGGGTGTTTTGATTCCCAAGACCTTGAGGATTAATGATCCAAATGAAGCTGCTAAAAGTTCTATATGGTCTACACTAGGAATCAAGAATGAGAATACTGATTCAGTCAGCGGCGCAAATATACTTGAGGCCTTCCGGCCAAAAGGCATCGAGAAGAATCACATGAATGAAACGTCTTTGGTGTTGCAAGCAAACCCTGCAGCCTTGTCTCGGTCACTTAACTTCCAGGAGACCACATAATTGGAGCTTAATGGTCATGTTGTACTTTCCCAATGATGGCAGCAGGGGCCTGAACTGAAGTTAGAATTCTCTAATCACTCGATTCTGCTTTCTTGGTCATAAGACCATGTTGGTTACCTCATCCGAATCCATCTTGGATGAAGATCGGTCTGACGGTACTAGCTCTTTGTTGGAGGAAGGAGTCTTATTTAGTTTCTGAATTAGCTGCTCCTTTTACATCATTGGCTGAACAGTAAGAATAGTTCTTTCTGCTTTGTGCTTATATGGTTGCCAGCAAGTATTTATGTACATAGCTATATACGAGAGAGAGAGAGAGAGAGAGAGAGAGAGAGAGAGGGGAGGGGGGGTAGTAAAAACAAAGAGATTCTTGAGTGTACCAATGTGCAAACGGTCATTTAATAAATTATGAATCCAAATCAGGAATTTCTTTCAACTGTTTTGGTTCTGTATCAAGTGTTGTATATTTATCTACCAATTTTGTTGACGCCTTGTACTTGTGGTTGCAGTTATAGTGGTTCTGGAAATGCCCCACTACTCTTATTACTACAGGTATCTTTGAAATAGCAAGGTGGTCTGTTTGATTCTCACGGTTATCATTTGAGTTTGTTATTCCTCCTTACATAAGGCCTAATTTCCTCCTTTTAAAGGAAAGGCTAGTGATTTTCTTATATATAGGATTCTAATGTAAATAGAGAGAAAGAATGTGAAGCTGGACGAGTGAGAAAGTAGCTAGCGTTCCAATGGTAGCATAAAGAAAAGGACAAAAGGAGAGTATAGGCTAGGCTGTCTTATCAAAACCTCCAGAAATGGAACATGAATGGATGGATAGATAGACAATATGATTGTTGGTCATGTCTCCTCCTAATGCCATGATCTGTCTTGAGGGATCCAAGAATGAATGTATGTATGTAACTCTACGATTTTCAAAAGTTCCTTGAATTAATATGGTTGCCATTGGAATATCGTCTGCTACTATATGCAAAGCCAGCTAGCTAGCTAGCAAATTATGCTATATGCTCTTTTCTTAAAATTATGGGAGGGTCATAATGGATATAAATCACGTTCCCGTCATTGGTGGAGATAAACTTGAATAAAATGTCACAAAAGGCCAACCATTCCATTCCATTCCACCTCTCTCTTTCATACTCTCCTACAAGTGCATATCAAAAGGTGGAAAAAATTGAGGATAAAGTTTACTTATCCTCCCATCTTTTTGCCTTCTTTTGATGTATCTTTCACATTTTCTTTTCTTTGGAATCTCACAAAGGAAAATGTATCTTCATCTAATTTAATTATATATATACATTCATACATATATTATTGGATATATTCATATACCATATTATAAAAGTATGACAATCAGAAGAGAAATGTGTCTGTGAGTGATCGGCCTGGATGAGACACTGAGATATTTGAAAGTAAGTGTCAAACAGGGAAGGCCACAAAATGAGTTGTGATGGGACCCAATGCATGTGATTACTTTGAAGCCTTTCTTTTATCTTCCTTTTATTTCTTTTTCTTCCTTGCCTTTTAAGAGCCATACATGCTTCTTTCTTTTTTTTCTTTTTCCTTCTAAATTATGCGATAATAACTATTTGAATTTGTAAGTAATGAAAAAAATGTTGTCATTAAAGATTTGTACATTTTAATTTAGTGGCATAAAAGCCTAGCCATTCAATCCTAACTATATAATACCGAATATCGTGTGC
Source organism: Panax quinquefolius (assembly GCA_020205615.1). Lineage (NCBI taxonomy): Eukaryota > Viridiplantae > Streptophyta > Magnoliopsida > Apiales > Araliaceae > Panax > Panax quinquefolius. The sequence goes on along the minus strand of CM035159.1, from coordinate 120,747,816 downwards.
CAGAATTCTTCCTAAAAGTTCAACTCGTTTGTTATTAGCATTAAGTCTTAATATTCCCCCGTCACTTTCCAAACTTTGTTATTTACCTACATCAGGAAAACATGTAATAAAATTTCATAAAATAGACCGAAGGAAAAAACCTTCAACACACAAGTGTGCGTTGCATAGATGATTAATTGATATGAGATGGATCATTCAATTTCACTACTCAACGGTGATTTAAACCTTAGTATCTTTTTTGACTTGCCTCTGCTTCTCACTTAACACCCTTAATGTGTCACTTTCACCAACTTAACTAGTAGACACATATTCTGAGCTTCGATTTCAACCAATGATGTTTAGTGAATACACTGAGACCTTCAATTTGCAACGTTCCAATGTAAATTAATTTGTCAAACTTGACTATTCTACGATCAGCTTCTTCTTAATGAGCTTTGCTTGACTTTATGAATTATTTGTCCACTTTACAAACTGAAGTATGTTTTACGATTTGTAGTGAACTTTACACGACAACTGCAAAAGCTTTGCGACTCATCTTCTGTATTGTGATCATGCACTTACTCTGCGATCCATCTTCTTATTACAAAATAACAGAATATCTTTACGAACATTATGAATCCTATTAACTATACATCTGATCAGTTTTTACAAGATCAACTTAACATTATTTGATATTTCTAATCTAAGTCATTGTACATTTAATCAAATCATCAATAAAGACTTTACAAATCATATTGGTATATATAAACATTAAGCACATTTATCATCAAATTTAAATATGCAAATTCTAACATGGTCATTGTTTAAAATTTTGTCTAAAAAGGTAAACAAAAATGTTGACTAGACTAACGATTAACATGTGTTAATTATGTGGCAGGTGACGTGGATCAGATTAATTGATATTTTGAGAATAACGAGAATATTGTAACAAAAAAAAATTCAGTAACCAAAATAAAAATCGATCCCTAGTACGTACAACGACCAAAACATCAATTAACCCGATACACATCACTTACCACATAATTAACTCCTGTAAACTGTTAGTCTAGTCAGCACTCCCATTCATTTTTTTGGACAGAATGTTAAGCAATGACTATTTTGTAACCCTTTTTGAGTATAGTAATGTGTTTTTAACAAAAAAAAAATTAGATAATCACAATGAAAAGCGACCCCAAGTATAGTGATCAAAACATCTATTAACCCAAAATAATAACAAGAACTTTATTATGAGATAGAGGGGGTAATTATTAATAAATTCTCTTTAAGTGTGTCATTAGTCAATCATCAATACCAATTTATTTGTTGTTTACAACTTTTGAAGAGAATAAATTATTTACTTTCTATATCACCCCTAACTTCTTTCATTGTCCCAAAAAATTTCATCCCTTGTATTAGTAGTTTTCAACTTCCCATAAAAGGGTAGTGATGAAATTTTATACAAATTTTAATTATTAAATAATAGTATTAAATTACTTTCTTAAATCATATGCAAAAACGACTATTATTATTGAATAGAGATAGTATCAAATATCAAATCAAAATATAATTAGGCAAACATTTATTATTTTGATTGGTCCGAAATCAATTTAACCATTCAAGTTTAGTACTCCTTCCGTTCTTTAATATAGGTCATTTTAGAGAAATATTTTTGTTCCTAAATATAAGTCGTTTGAAAATTTCAAGTAAGCATTAATTGTTTAATTTTTAATATTACCCCAAGTAATAAATATAAGTTTGGTTCTCTCATAATTTTTTGCTCAATAAATAACACTCTCTTTTTTCAATACAAGGACAATATAAACAATTGATAGTATATTTAATGTTTTATTTTATAATCATTTCCTTAATATTTGTGCACAGCTCTAAAATAACCTATATTAAGGAACGAAGTGAGTAACTTGGTAGCCCAAAAGTTAGTTAGTTTGTTTTTTTCTTGCCTTCCTGTTCATAAAATTTGCCATTCCAAAAGCTATCTTAACAACTCAAAAGTTATAGTTTTTCATAAAATTTTAATAAATATTTACTATTAAAGATACAATGTATACTTTGTAAAAAATCTTAATAATTGATATATACATATGTTGACCCCTTAGATTCATGAACCTAATTAGTGCAAGTTATCTCATTTAACTTAATATAATTAATTATAAATAGGACTATCTATATACAATGGCGGAACTAGAATATTTTTAAAAAAGGGTCAAAATAATCAGTAAAAAAAATTATTTACTGACACTTGAAGTGCTTCTTTCAAATTCACTTTGCCTAATTATAGTATTTCACAATATTCTATTCCAACATCTATCAACCTTTGAGTTGTGAGTCTAATGACTTTAAATACACACACACACACACACACACACACACACACACATATATATATATATATATATATTAATTTCCCCCGAACTATGAGACTATTAATCAGATTTTGAAGTTTTTAGTCTACTGATTAACTACTTTTATAGATAAATTACAAATTATAATATTATATATTCAAAACCTTATATTGTGGTTCTAGTCATCTTGGTTGTAGACAACTGAGAGGAGTCACTTAAAGCAAGAAAATGAATTAAATTATTCTCATTTACAAAAAATTGATACCAAGGTATAATTAAGTTAGTAAGACAAATGAGTGCAATATTAATTAATTAATTGTGACGCCACCAAAATTAGGTATACGTCACCCATCTTGGGTCGCCACTTACATGGTACATAAATTCAAATACAACTTACTAATATAAGCGTAGGTATGTACAATACGACATAAAGCGTGAGTTTTGAATACAAATATTGTCTACTAGATATTATACAAACTCAAAAGGAGTCCTCATTACAACTATTATCACACTATTTCACGTAATAGTGAGGACTACTAATGCTATCCTCCGGACCATTACTCCGTTCCCGACTCGTCCCGGCTATGTTCTCATTTCACGAAGAAACGGTGAAAGAAAAGGTGAGCTCAACTAGCCCAAAGAAGAAATATTATGCCTAAGATAATGCAGAATAAATTATCAATAGTCTTCAACAATGTTAAATTGATAAAAGATGACTTTTACCACATCCATGAATTAATATTTCATTCTTTGAGACTCAAATTTCAATAATTAATCCATATCATCGAATCATCCCCGCATCTACGGGCCAAGGATATTCATTAGTATCACGACCACATTTAATTATCCATGCACTACTACCAAAGATAATCGTGTATTCATTAGTATCAACGACCACAAATTATCCATGCACTACTACCAAAGATAATCGTGTATTCATTAAGTATCACGACCACAAATTATCCATGCACTACTACCAAAGATAATCGTGTATTCATTAGTATCACGACCACAAATTATCCATGCACTACTACCAAAGATAATCGTGGTATTCATTAGTATCACGACCACAAATTATCCATGCACTACTACCAACGATAATCGTGTATTCATTAGTATCACGACCACAATTATCCACGCACTACTACCAAAGATAATCGTGTATTCATTAGTATCACGACGACAAATTATCCATGCACTACGGCCAAAGATAATCGTGTTTTCAATTACGGTTATGATTATACCCAACATTCCCGGTCATAATCATACCAAGTCCATCTATGCACTCTGAGCCACGTAGATGACTTTCAACATAATATAAACATGAGGATAATGATATAAAGAATCAATCAAATGAGATAAAGGATAAATATTAAACATTTATAATATAATTTATCCAGATTCAAGAATATCCCCATGTTATCAATCACTTAATAATCTCATAATCTAATATCATTAATATTATAACAATATTTTAATCACTTCTTAAATTTATAAACAATTTATCTCAATTGTTTACGCTTTTACCATATAATGCATTTAATCATTCAAAAATGCCATACTCATAAGATATCATCACCAATGATCAAATCCTCATCAAAAAATATGCATATACTCTATATAGGATTCTCAGCCATAAAATCCAATTTTCCAATTTTGTTACTTCACATAACATATTTAACTCATATGTTCAGTAATTCAAACTATTTTTATGAAAAATATCAAATCAGTTCCAAAAATATTTCTTTTCTGGGATTTAGCATAATATAGTCCCATAATGAAAATATATTTTCTCGAAATTTTTAAAATTTATTTACTATTTTCAAAAATCAATTTCTAATTAATTCCTTAAGAAATTTGCTACCTCAAGTTTAACTCCAAAATTCCCAAATCTTTGCCAGGACCTTACACATGTTAATGTGAGCTTCTAGTTTAAATTTCATGGTCATCGGAGTTATAGAACTCCCAGGTTATAGAGTTTTTAAATCGGAAAAACCTAAATATTGAAATAGTCATAACTTGCTCATTTTAAGTCGAATGAGCTCATTTTTGGACAGAAGGTACTTTATACCATATACCTTCATGTCCCAAAAGGCCAGAATTTTCTCATAATTTAAGTGGCCGAAAAAGCCCTCTAAAATCATGGCAGTAGACTTTTTTTTGATTTTTTTGCAGCTTTGCCCTCCTTTGCTAAAATCAGTCCACACAAAAATCTACAACACCTTTTCCAGTAATTCCACTTGGATTAGTTAGGTAACTCATAGATCTAACTCTAGGACTTGACCACACTCAAAAATTCAAAATATAATAGGAGATATGATCAATTGAATTTCATGTTACGTTTTTCACCAAAATCTGATTTTCAACTCTTTGTGATTTCTAAGAAACTTTCATGTTTTCACATACCAACTAACATAACTCATCATAAAACTTACTAATACTTCATATACCCATGATTTTCATCAGTTCTATACTTTTATTATGACTTTCATCATAAACCACGTAAACTGTTCATTTTAGTTGAAGAAATATTTGAGGGTTTAAGAAATGGGTTTTGTACTGGGGTCAATACAAAATTCGATTTCACTCTCTAAGTAGGCTAGGAAATCTTCAAGAATACGTCAAGAAATTTATTAATGATAGAAATATCATTCATAACTGCTACTCTTATCCAAGACTTGGATAGTACGTTACATTGATACCAACTGTGACTTCTATCCTTTAACCTAGATAGCACCTCACAATGATACCTATCAACTTGTCATCGTCATTCACGACGTCGCCTACAGAAAGTCTGGCTTCAGTGCATTCCACACAAGGAAGTCAACAACGAAAGGATCGGGGCTCTTTACTTATGGCTTGATATAACAGTGATTAACTTTAGGGTTTGGTTACTTTGAATTCGTATAACAGGTTGGTTAGGAATATGAAAGCTAACAACCTTACAAAAACAATAATGAGTAGTTAATCAATCATTTTCAAAAATTACCTCAAAGGCAAGTATTTTCAAAGAGATAAGATCGTGAAAGTGTTTATTTGAAACAACAAGATTAATAAACAGTGGAGGTAACGAAGGTTTCTCCCAACGAAGTTTCAATAGATAAATCAAAGTCTAATTTTTCCGGAGTCAAATTTAAACGTTGAACACAAGCAAGAGAGATAAAATAATGGGTAGAACCGGTATCTTATAAGGTATAGACTTCGCAATTTATAATTAACTAACCCGTGTTAACTTCGTTCGGTTTACTCGCTTTTTGAGAAGTCATGAAAAATGCACTTCCTAAAACCAACGACTTTATTTTGTCCATATCCACCTTTGGTGCCACCGTCCCAGCTAGACTTGACTTTGGTGCACAACAAAATTGAGCTAAATGACCTTCTCTTCTTGCAATTTCCACTTCTATTATTTTTGCCGTGATTACCACCAAGAAGTGGTTACCATTCTTAGCATGATAATTTCCCCACGATGGTTATCATTGTTCGATAGCCGTTGCCACCAAGATGATTATTATCGTGTTGTTGGTCGTTACCTTTTGTTTGGTGAATCAACACTCTCATGTGCTTCATTGCTTATCTCGGCATTTTCGGATGTCATTCTCAAACTTTGTCACAAAACAAGGGTTAATTAACATATCACATAGTATCCCCTATACTCTCGACCGACCAATTAAATACCAAAAAATTTAGGTAGGTCATACTAGCTGAAGGTATTCCGTCTCCCCTCAAGATACTATTCTCACATCTTGGCGAGGATCATATCCTAAGCTCGATACCAACCGTGACTCTGGACACCAACTTATGTCAAGACCTCACATTGGTACCATCGATTGCCACCGAAAGGCGGCGCCCCCTACGGAGAGTCCGGGCGGTGCATTCCCCATCAACAGGAAGTCACCACAAGAAGAGGCTCGGGGCTCTTCACACTTATGGCTCGATATCAACCGTGGCGCCCCAAAATTAGGTATACGCCACCCATCTTGGGTCGCCACTTACATGGTACATAAATTCAAATACAACTTATCGATATAAGCGTGCGTGTACAATACGACATAAAGCGTGAGTTTGAATACAAATATTGTCTACTAGATATTATACAAACTCAAAAGGAGTCCTCATTACAACTATTATCACACTATTTCACGTAATAGTGAGGACTACTAATGCTATCCTCCGGACCATTACTCCGTTCCCCGACTCGTCTCAATTTATGTTCTCATTTCAAGAGAATAAAGTGAAAGAAAAAGGTGAGCTCAACTAGCCCAAAGAAGAAATATTATGCCTAAGATAATGCGAATAAATTATCAATAGTCTTCAACAATGTTAAACCGATAAAATACAATAGACAACCGGTTTAAGCTGCAATGAATACGTAATCCATTAAAAGAGTCAGTAGAGAATAAAATCTACTATCTTTTAGGTTTTAAAAGGTTTTCATCAATTTTTATCGTTGAGACTCGGCTTAATAAATAAACCACCATATTTAATCATCCATGTACCACAGTCAAGGATTTTCATCAAATTATCAATGGTCATGACTATATCGAATCACCCCGGTCATAATCATACCAAAACTATCCATCATTGCATTACAGCCAATGAGGACTTTTGTCACATCATTTATAAGCAGTCGTGATTATACCGAATGATCCCTCGGTCATAATCATACCAAGTTCATCTATGCACGTAAGACATAGATAACTTTCAACATAATATAACATGAGGATGATGACAATGACATAATAATTCAATAAAACAAGTTCAAGAATTAATTTATCCAGAATTATTAACGTCCAAATTGTTAACAAGATATTGTTTTTTAGTAGTAAAATTCAAGAATGATCGGAAGAATATTTCCATGAAAAGATCTTTGGATGAAACGAAAATATCAAGGATATTCTACTAATTTCATGGAGTATAAGTCAAAGTTTTAACCAACCTGGGTATAATAAAGAATGGAATAACAAAAGAAATCACCATGCGACGCAGATTGTGATGTAGACAAAGTTATTCCAATGTAATAATAATAATAACGGAACCGTGTCGTGAAATTCACAAGCGATGTGATGATCCAAAGAATAATAAATCTTGAATAATAAACAATGGAACCAGTTAGGTGTAAAACACATGCACAGAATATTCCAATGTAATAATAAATGCGGAATAATAAAAAATGGAACCAGTCCAGGTGTAAAACACACGCACAGGATATTCCAATGTAATAATAAAGAATGGAATAAATGAAGAAGATCACCAAGTATAGGGGATTCCGCGTATCAAAGTTATTCCAATGTAATAAATAAGAATGGAATAATATAAGGATTTCACCAAGTATAGGTATCATGAGTATAAAAGTTATGTATAGGGTATGCCACTTTTTGCAGTTATTCCAACGTAATAATAATGAATGGAATAATGTAAGTTCTCTTCATGAATAAGAAAGAATAACACCCCTTACGTGTACAACAAATAATACCCCTACCGTAAAAGACACTTTGGATATCAAAGTAGTGAAGTACTAAAATACTCTTCTTTTTTCTCTCTATAGATTTTTCTCTATAGCCTTCTCTCTATAATTTCTCTTCTGTACAGAGTTTGGTGAATTCGTAAGAAAATAATGAAGGAATGAGCTTTATTTATAGGAAAATAGAATGCATAGTAATTAATCCATGAACGGTCCAGATTGATTTACTTTAATCTGACGGTCCATATTTAAAGTAAAATCTTTTAAATAAAATATCATATATTCTATTTATATAAAAATATTTTACTATGCAAACACTATCGCAACACTACGCAAAAACACTATGCAACACTATGCATAATAAAATATAATATATTATATTTATGAATAACTTTAATAAAGTATTTCGCTTTTATTTAAAAGATGTTTCATTTTATTACGTTAATAATAATGAATAAAACAAAACGCCATTATCGCTATAATAATTCATATTATTAATAAATGATAATGGAATCAAACTCGGAAGTGACTTCTCACATAAGCATCGATAATCAATACCGTGTCTTCTTATGCAACCACACGTATTCTTTGTACTTTTTACTTCGAGGTAGTTCAGCGATGATCAAGCGGTAAAACTTCCGCCGTTATTTGATAAAATATTTTTGTCGTTTTCTCAATCAAATAATAATTACATTATTAGGGTCCACCAATGATTGAGTAGTTATGCGAATATTCCTCGCTAAACCGAATATTCCCTGACCAATCGAATATAATATAACCACTTTGCATACTTTGCAAAATTTATAAATACTACCCACAACTATAATATTATCTCAAATTCACACCATAATATTAAAAATTATTTTGACAAAATTTAAATCTTTATTGATAAAATCTGGGGTCTCACATTAATCATCAAACTTATTTAACATTATTTTATCTTATAAAAATATTGTTAATTTATTATTGGTGGAAGAACATGAGAAAAGTCCCCATCTGTCTGAAAAGGAGAAGGAAAAGTTGACAAGTATTTTATTGACATAATATTAATTGTTACTTTATTTTTACTTCCAATTCTTATTGTTAAACGATTATTTAAGTAAATATTTAAACAATCATTTCTTTATTATTAAATTCTTAATTATAAAAATTTAAATAACAATTAATAAAGATAAACATTAATAGAAAGAATATAGTAAATTATCTTCATCCCAATATTCATATATAGGCCTTAAGCACACCTATAATACCCATCCCAAATTAATAAAATTTCTTAAATTATATTAATTCTAATATTCATAGGCTTTAGATTCCAGGATTGGGGTGTAAGACCCAAATTTTTATAAATAAAGATGAATTTTTCTATAAATATTATTTTTGAATATTATGGAATAAATTTGATATAATGTTATAGTTGTGGGTAATATTTATAAATTTTACAAAGTATGCAAGTTGTTATAAAATATTCGTTTGGTGGGAATATTCTTTTTGTTAGGGAATATTCGTACAACTACTCAATCATCAGTGGACCCCATAAATGTAATTATCATCGGATTGAGAAAACGACAAAAATATTTTATAAAAATAACTGGCAGAGGTGTTACCGTTAAAACCGTTGAACTACCCCGGTGGTAAAAGTATGCGAATCTGGCGTGGTCAGATAAGAAGACATCAGATTGATTAATGATGCTTACGTGAGAAGTCACTCAATTATGCTTTCAATTATTGCTACAAAGAATTCTTCGCGATCATATCTCTTATATTATTGATTCAATTATTGTCACAAGATCATCATCGTATAATATGTTATAGTATTAAATCAATAATTGAGACGACAAGTTATAAATGATTAATAATTGTTGAAAGATTAAAAATGTGTTGATTAAAATAAAATGATTTGTGGTAATATTTATTCAATCCTTAATGTATATAAAGAGTCTCGCATATATAAGACGTTTGTGGAAAGTTTGATTATTTTGGGGGGCCATATGTCATCATCTAAGAGTCTCTTCACAATAGTAATTACCTTCGTCAATAGTAATTACCCCTTGTGAATAGTATTTACCTTCGTCAATAGTAATTACTCTTGTGAATAGTATTTACCTTCGTCAATAGTATTTACCTTCGTTAATAGTAATTACCTTTACCAGACGTCGAACCACTTGTCGTTTCACATTCAAAGGCGTTGAACCACTTGTCGTTTTCACATTACAAAGGCAAAACCACTTTTCTTTTCACATCATTAGTCGTCGAGCCACTTGCCTTTTCACACGGCGAAAGGTGCTAAGCTAGAAATCTTCTATAAATAGAGGCCTAGGGCTTCATTATTTTCACTTAATTCATTCAAGCTATATAGAGAGAAAGTATAGAGAATAAGAGAGAAGAAGAAGAGTATTTTGTTACTACACCGCCGCAAAGATTCAATCTCCTACAAAAAGTAAGGGTGTTATTGTTTCTTATTCATGAAGAGAACTGTTGTTATTCCATTGCTTATTATTCTCATTGGAATAACTCAGATACGTGGTTTACCCTATACTTGGTGACATTCTTCTATTATTCTCGTTGGAACATCCATGCTCGTGTGTTTTACACAGGACCGGTTAAATTTTTATTATTATTCTCGTTAGAACATTTACGCTCATGTGTTTTACAGGACTGGTTCCGCTTTTATTATTATTCATTTGGAACATCCCGTCTGTGTGTTTTACACCGGACTGGTTAAAATCTTTTATTATTATTCTGTTGGAACATCTGCATGCATGTGTTTTACACTGCACTGGTTCCAAATTTTATTCTTATTCTCATTGGAACATCACATGCGTGTGTTTTACGCCTTTTGGTTCCATTCTTTATTATTCTCGTTGAACATCCTCGTCTGCATGCGCTTTTACGCCGGACACGGTTCTCGTTATTTATTATTCGTTGGAATAACTCCGTCTGCATCTATTATTTATCGCATGCATGGTGATTTCTTTTGTTATTCTATTCTTTATTATACCCAAGTTGGTTAAAATTTGACTCAGTATACTCCATAAAATTAGTGGAATATCCTTGATATTTGCGTTTCATCCAAAGATCTTTTCATGGAAATATTCTTTCCGATCATTCTTGAATTTTACTCTATAAAACAAGATCATGTTGATAATTTGACGTTAATAATTCCCGGATAAAATAATTCTTGAACTTGTTTTATCAATTCTTATATCATTGTCATCATCCTCATATTTATATTATGTTGAAAGTCATCTCGTGGCCAGTAAAGTGCATAGATGGACTTGGTATGATTATACCGAGACTATTCTATGTAATCATAATCGTAATGTTACAAATGATGTGATAAAAATCCTCGAAAAGTAGTAGTGCATTGGTGGGAGCTTGTTGGCATGATCATGACCATTAATGAATACACAAATATTCTCGCCCGTAGTGGTATGAATAATTGTGGTCGTGATACTAAAGAATATCTCGGCCAGTAGTGCGAGGGGTGATTCGATGATGTGGAATATTTATTAAAGTCGAGTCTCACTATAATAATGATGAAAACCTTTTAAAACCTAAAAGATAGTAGATTTTATTTTCTACTTGACTCTTTTAATGGATTGCTTATTCACCGCAGCTTAAACCGGTTGTCATTGTATTTTATCGCTTTAACATTGTTGAAGACTATTGATAATTTATTCTCGCATTATCTTAGTCATAATATTTTATCGGGCTAGTTGAGCTCACCCTTTCTTTCACCGTTTCTTCGTGAAATGAGAATATAGCCGGGACTTAGCCTGGGAAACGAGTGATGGTCCTGAAGATAGCATTAGTAGTCCCTCACTATTCCGTGAAATAAAGTGTGATAATAATTGTAATGAGGACTCCTTTTTGAGTTTGTATAATATCTAGTAGATTTATATTTGTATTTAAACTCACAGTTTATGTATTAAGTTGTATTTAAATTTTGTACTATGTAAGTGGTGACCCAAGATGGGTGATGTATACCTAATTTTGGGGGCGCCACAACAGTATCGAAAGCATAGGATATGATCCTCGCTAAGATGTGAGAATAGTACTAGAGAGGAGAGACGGGGAATACCTTCGCTAAGTATTTAATGACCTACCTAAGTTTATGTGCTATTTTATTGGTTGGTCGGAAGATAGGGATAATTTGTTACACGTCAATTAACCTTTTGTTTTGTGGCAAGATTCTGAAAATGACATCCGAGAATGTTGAGAATAAGAATGGAGCGCAGCGATCGTTGATTCACCACATATCAATAATCGAGGATAATGTGCATCAGAAGGCGATAATCCTCACGCAAACAACAACCTTCGACCAAATGATGAATGATCAAATGTTCAGAGGCTTTATGCAATTTATGCAACAAAGAAAAGTAGAAGCCGACTCTCGGCCCAAAACGTAGGTGGAAACACGGAAAACTCTCGGGCGGTCACCGCTAAACAATTCAAGGAGCTGGGACCACCGAGTTTAAGGGAGAGCCAAAACCACTTGGCGGAAGCATGGATAAAGCAGATTACCAAGATATTTGATGTCTTGGGATACTCCGAGGAGCAAAAGGTTCCCTTTCACGCCTTTTATGTTCGCTTGGAGAGGCGATTCATCGTGGGAATCCAGAAAGCGACTCAACTTCTTTGTCAGATCAAGATATCTTGGGAGAAGTTCGAGAGTACATTCAACGACAAATACTTTCCCGAAAGTATTCGCCACATGAAGGAGGTGGAGTTTATCAAGTTGGAACAAAACAATATGGACCGTGTCGCAATACGAGGCAAAATTTGCGGAGTTATCACCGCCATCGTCAACTTGGTGGATAATGAAAGAGAGAATGGCGCGAATGTTTTTAAGAGGTTTGAAGTCGGGAGATACGCCAACATCTTATTTCTCATAAACCGTGTTTGTATTAAGATGTTGTAAATAGGGCTCGATTAGTGGAACGCGATAATGAGTCAACGCAACTAAAAAGAAGAAATTAATAAAATTTATAATACCGGTAGAGTAGTCATCGAGCGCAAAGGACAACAAGCGTGGAGGGAATCAACAAAGCGGATATGGTAACCACTTCGGTGGTAATCGGGGCCAAAATAATAAGAATGGACATTTCAAGAAAGCGGAGATTCAACAATGATGGAAAGACGCCAAGACCAAAGACCCATTGTTAAGGAAGGAGAAAGACCACCTATCATATGCTTCAAATGCGACGGAGAGGGACACATCGATCAAAGCTGCGTCATGCCAGTCAAAGCATGTAATAATTGTGGAAGAGAAGGTCACTTAGCTCGATTCGTTGCCATCAAGATAAATTCAACCAGGATGGAGGCACCAAAGGCCATCCTAGAAAATTCAAAACCCAGGTCTGAGGAGGCGTTTGTTGTGACCTCCCAAAGAGCAAGGAATCCGAATGAGGTCATCACTGTAAGCTTATCATAAACTCTAATGAAGTCTATACTTTATTTGATACACTGGGTTCTACCCATTCAAAAAACAACTACAACTTTATTATTACAACAAGAAAATTGTGAGTTTCAAATACAAATATTATCTTCTGTTTCATAATATCTATACTCAAATAAATCCTCATCACATTTATCGATACATTATTTTACAAAATGGTGAGGACTACTATTAAAACAAATATCTTTTCTAAATCCTTCATTCCATACCCTAATTGCAATCGCCATCCCCCCGACTGCATCGCTTATATTCTCTCCCGAGAAAAATGGAACAAAAGGAAAAGGTGAGCTCAACTAGCTCTCAAAAGAATATTATGACTAAGATAATATACAACAAATTATCGTTAGTCTTCAACAGAAAAAATCTAATAGAATACAATAGACAACAAATTTTAAATCAATATTCGCAATAAAATAATAATTCATTAGAAGAGTTAAGTAGAGAATGCAAACTACTATCTTCTATGTATGAATTTAAAAGTTCATCGCTCATCTTTTATCCCCGTAACATCAATCCATAAACATCTCGAATCAAATATTCATCTTTTGCACTACAGCCAAAGATATTCATCACATTGGTCATGTTCATTTAAACACTGCTCATCTTTGCACTACTGCCAAAGATATTCTTTTCAAATCATTCATCTTTGCACTATGTGCCAAAGATATTCAATAATATCATCATTTAAGACCGAGGATGATGAAAATATTTTTTTAAAGAAACGAATCCAAGTGAAACAAAATGACAAGGATTAAGGATTAAGGATTCGTACTTTTGTTTTATCCATGTTCAAAAATACCCAAAAATAATCATAGTGGTGTAAAATTCAAGAATGATCAAAACATGGATACAATCAAAGCTAGTATCCGTAATAGATATTTTGGACAAAAAGAAGAAATTTTATTTTTCTATGAATAGTGTCAGATACGTGAATAAAGGTCAGCACGTGAATACAGATACGTGAATAGTAATCTCGACACCAAAAGATAGAAATTCCACAAAAACATCTTCACGCTTCATAATAATAGTACTCGTGAATAAGAACTCGTGAATAAGAATCTCATGAATAAGAACTCGTGAATAAGAACTCTCATGAATAGTAAACCCCATACATGAAAAAGTTCCAAATTTGATAAAAAGTTCCAACCAATATTTCAAAGATAATGATATCAAGAAATAATATCATTCGAGAAGAAAATAACATTCCTTACCTCAAAATAACCGCATTTTCGACCGAATTTTGATATAAGGTCGATGTAAACTCGCACCGAATAAAGAACTCTCAAAATATCAAAATACTCACAAAAATACGCCAATAATCTAGTAGAGAAAGAAAACTTGTTTTCGTGTGATTTTCAATTCTAACCTAAGCGCCTATTTATAGGAAAATGCTAGAACGCCAAAGCGAGACTAAATAATAAAATATTATTATTATTATTTCTCACCTTCTACGCATGCCACCAACCAACTTTGAAAGCCATCACCATCTTTAAATAAATCATGTTTCACATGTTGTAAAACAAAAGTGGGTCCCACCCATAATTTAATAAAATCATTTTATTCCTAAACTTCAACAATTCATAGAAAATAGACCAGTTATCGAAAAAAATACTAATTTTATGTCCATTCTCGCCTCAAATCGAATTCTCTACAACTTTACTGTAAGAAATTTTTTCCAAATTCCAAACGAAAAATGACCAAAATCAAAGATACTGGATAAGTTTTCTAATTTCCTTCTCTTCCCTTTCTTTCTTCCTTTCCCATAATTCTCCACTAACTCTCTCTCTCTTCCCCACTTTCTTCTCTACCCCCACCACTTCTTCCACACACACACACAAATACGTATATATATATATATATATATATATATATATACATTAAAATATTTACAATTATTAAATAATTCCAATTCTATCTCTCTTCCACCTCATCTATTTATAAACCATGAATTTATTGTAAAATATCACCATCAATATATTATTAAAATAATATATTTAAATGAATTATTTTATCGTAAAAAGATAAAATATTAATTTTCAACAATTGTCATTTTAAAATTTTTCTCCATCTATATCCATATAAAATCAATATTTTCCTCATCATATGAATCAATAATTAATTATTCACAAATAATATTACAGTAATCACAATATCGACAACTGTGCAGCTCCTCAGAAAGAGGGGCTTTCCAATAAGGATCTCTCATCCTGCCGCAGCAATTAAAGTGACCAAACCTCTCCTCAGATGTAACTTTCTAGACATCGCTAATAATGTTTTCTAATAATATTATTCAGATAATATGAATTATTGTCTCGATAATGGAAAATACCGTAATGACAATTATCAAACAACAAAGAATATAAAATATCAACGCAACAATTATTGAATCAATAAAATAAAATATCGAATAAAGAATTATCGTAATAATTATCGAAAGTAAAGGCCTTTCACGTAAGAATCAATAATTCGTGCAATATACCGTACCATCTGCTCAACAACGCCAGATTAGTGTGTTTTAACCACGGTATTCCAACAAGATAATCTGTGAATAACTACGCCGCTATTTTTAAACAACTTATATTTGTCGCTTTTCCTCATCCAATCGCTCACATGGGCCACACATGGTCGCTACTGGGTCCGCATTTAATATTCCCGACAAAGATTTAATATTCCCACCACCAAACTAATATTCCCCGACAACAATGAATATTTTATAACCACTTGCTTATTTTGAAATATTTATGATTTAACCCCTAACTATCCACATTAATCAAATCAACCCTTACTATTTCAAAATAATAAATAGAGAAAATTAAATTTCATTAATAATAAGTTGGGGTCTTACAACCTCCCTCCTTATGAAATTTCGTCCTCGAAATCGACGACGACTCTGTGTTTCAAAAGGTGAGGATACCTCGCTTTCATTTTCGCTTTCCAATTCCCTGTGTCATTTCCTCTATAAGATGATTCCTCCACAAAACTTTAACTTGTGGTATGACTTTCATGCAGTAGGACATGCTCCTTCCTATCCAAAATCTTGACAGTACCTCCTCACACGCTAAGTCTTCTGCTATCTCGTCCTGGTTCTAACTCTATAACGTGGTTCGGTCTTTCACATATTTATTTAAGCACCGATATGTGAAACACATTATGAACACGTAGACATACTTGAGGTAACGCAAGTCTATAGCTACATTTCCTACTCTGGCCAAGAATTTGAAATGGACCAATAAATCGTGGATCGAGCTTTCTCTCTTCCCAAATCTTGTAACTCCCTTCCATGGAGCAACTCGCAATAATACATGATCCCTCACACTAAATTCCACGCCCTTTCGATGAAGATCCGTGATAACTCTTTTGTCGATCTTGTGCCGCTTTGTATACGCTTGTCGAATCATTTGGATCTTTTTCAGAGTCATACGCATTTTAACTCGGGTCCCAACAATGTTGCTTCACCCACCTCATCCCAACATATCGAGAAACGACATTTTCGGCCCATATAATGCTTCAATGGAGCCACACCTATACTTGCTCGATAACTGCTTGTTGTAGGAGAATTCCACCAATGGTAAATACTTATCCCAACGCCTCTTGAAGTCTAGGACACGTAGTCTTAATAAATCTTCAAGAGTTTGAATAGTCCTCTCTCGATTGTCTCGTCTGCTTGGGGATGGTATGTCAACTAAATCGCAAACTGCGCTCCATAGCTTTTTTTGCAAGCTAACCCAAAATCTTGAAGTGAATCTTGGGTCACGATCCAAACTATGGATACAGCATGCCATGCAACCTCACAATCTCATTTACGCATATACTAGCAAGACGCTCAAGGAATAAGTCTCCTCCAGACGGCAAGAAATGAGAGATTTGGTTAATCTATCAACAATAACCCAAATAAGATTGATGCCTTGAGAAACCGTAGAAGACCCAGAATCTAAATCCATGGTAATGTGTTCCCACTTCCATTCCGGAATCTCAAGTGGTTGCAACGGACCCTTAGGTACTAGATGTCCGCCTTTACACGCCGACAAGTTAAACACATCGAGATAAACTTTGCAATCTCTCTCTTCATATTGTTCCACCAAAATGTATGTCAAGATCACGATACATTTTAGTACTTCCAGATGGATTGCAAATGGTGTATTGTGTGCCTCCATCATAATCTTGTACTTCAAATCGTAGTCGTTAGAACACAAAGTCTAGAGTGGACTCAAGTATTCCTTCTTCATCAATTCTCGCTCCTAATAGCTCCTTCTTTGTACTTTCTTCTTCATCACGATCATTCCTGCCTGGTGGCTCGAGCAACCTTAACTTTTTCTATTAAAGTTGGCTCTACGCATATACTTGACATCATCGCACTCGCTCCTCAAGATATGATCTTCTACTCAACGCGCCACTACCACGCTCGCTTCGCTTTCCGTGATGGTATCAATAGTGTGGTCGTAGTCTTCAATAGCTCGAGCCAACGTCACGCCCAGATGTTGAGTTCTTTTTGAGTGAAGAAATATTTAAGGCTTTTTATGGTCCGAATATATCTCCACTTTCTCCCATATATAGATAGTGCTCCATATCTTTAGCGAAAACGATCGGGCACGCTAACTCTAGATCATGAGTAGGATAATTCCTCTCATACTCTTTTAAGTTGTCATGAGGCATAAGGCTATGACTTTCCCACGCTGCATGAGAACACATCCTAACCCTTTTGCTCAAGCATCATCAGAGATAACAAATCCATCCAACCAGATGGTATTGTTAGAACAAAAGCCAAATAAGTCTCCTCTTAAGCTCTTGGAAACTCTTCTCGATTCTTCACTCCAAACGAATTTTGTATCCTTCCGAAGTTAGCCGAAGTTAATGGAGTAGCGATTCGAGAAAACCCTTCCACTAATCTCCGATAATAACCAAATTTAAGCCCAAAAGCTACGTGATTTCACCACCGACTTTTATTGTTTCTAACTTCAGATTGCTTCAATCTTCACGGATCAACAGATACTCCATGTTTCGACACCACGCGCCCAAGGAATGCTACTTCCTCAAGCCGTAACTCGTGATTTCTTCAATTTGGCATATAGTTTGTTTTCACGAAGCCTTCGAGTACCAGCTTCAAATGGTGCTCATGATCTTCACGACTTTTGGAATATATAAGGATGTCATCAATAAAGACAACAACAAACCGATCCAAATATTCCTGAATACTTGGCTCATCATATCCATGAAAGTCCGCAGAGCATTAGTTAGTCCGAAAGACATGACTAAGAATTCATAATGCCCATACCGAAGTTCTCAAGGCGCCTTTGAATATCCTCGCCTAATCTTCACCGATGATATCCGTAAACTAAGATCGATTTTTGAAAAGAATTGTGCCCTCAGAATCGGGTCAAACAAGTCATCAATACGAGGTAGAGGATACCTATTCTTGATGGTGACATGGTTCAATTCCCCGATAGTCAATACAAAGTCGTCGATACTCCCCGCTTTTCTTCTTCTTTACAAATAAAACAGAGCACCCCAAGGAGATGTACTAGATTTAATGAAACCGATGTCCAACAATTCTCGAGTTGGACCTTTAACTCCTCAAGTTCAATAGAGCCATTCGATATGGGGTTTTAGAAATGGGCTTTGTACCGTGTTCAAGATCAATAAAGAATTCAACTTCACGCTCGGGGTAGACCGGAAGTTCTTCAGAAATACGCCAGAAAGTCAATAACAACAGAATATTATTCAAATTGACGTGTCTTTATTCAAATCCATCACATGGGCTAAGAAAGCTTGACATCCGCTTTTCAATAAACGAATAGCTTTATGATTAGATATGACAAATGATTGATTTTAATGGTTTAGTTGTTTGAATTGCATAACAAAGTTGGTTAGAATATGAAAACTAACAACCTTATTTAAAACAATCAATTTTGGCATGATGAGTAGTTAACCAATCAATCCCTAAAATCACATCAAAAGCAAGTATCTTTAAAGAGATAAGGTCAATGTGTAAGGTAATGGTGCCAACTTGAATCAAACAAGATTTATAAACAAAGTGGATGTGATGAAAGTTTCTCAAACTGAGTTTCCACAGATACAGTCAAAGTCTAATTTCTCCTGAGTCAAGTTTAAACGCTGAGCACATGCAGAGAGATAAATGAATGGGTAAAGACCCAGATCAAGTAAGGTATAAACTTCGCAAGAATTTATAAATAGCTTACCCGTGATCACCTCGCTTGGGTTCCTCGATTATGACCAACCACAACAAACGCCTTCCCTAATCGCTCGATTTTGACTTTTCTCGGGATGTTTTTCGAGTCACCGTCCCTCACCGAACTAGGTTTCGCCATCGCATAATCTCGAGCGATATGTCCTTCCTTTCCACAATTATAGCATACCTTGAACTGCAGGACAGCTTTGACCGATATGTCCTCTTTCCAAGATTTATAATATACGACCGGTGGTCGTTTTCCTCCCTTAGAACCAGTTGTCACATAAGACTGCATCTTCACATGGTCGTTGTTAAATCTCTCTTTAAAATCTCCTCCCCGACTCGCTTCTTCTATTTTCACGACCATGATTACCACCAGAGTGGTTACCATTTTTGTCCGCTCTGCTTTTCTCCGCAGTTATCATTATTCTGCTGATCGCTATCTCTCGTACGATCCTCGGTCATGGTCCTCACTGACTGCATCAAGTTATCTCGCCTAATAATTGAGCCCCTGCTTACAACATCCGAATAGAGAGAAAATTTATGAGAAATGAGATATCGACGTACGGGTTTCAAACCTCTAAGAAACATCCCGCCATACGCTCCTCATTCTCCACCAAATGAGGTGCAAACTCGATAACTCGCAAACTTTGCCTCGCATCGAGACACCGCCATGTTGTTTCGCTTCCGCCTAATAAACTCCACTTCCTTCATACGATTTAACACTTTCGTGAAAGTATTTGTCATTAAATAGTTTCAAACGCCTCCCAAGACACGCGAAAAAGTACTGGATTGGTACGCTTCACGCATCTCCCACCAAGAGTCTCGCTTCGCCACTTTAACATAAAGGTGGCGAATGGAACCTTCGTTTTTCCGCATCCCAAGACATCGAATATCTTGGTAATTTGTTTGACCCATGTTTCCGCCATGATCGGATCCGCTTTCCTTAAATTCGTGGTCCCAACTTCGAATCGTTGGTCGTGATAAACCCGTGAATTGCTATCATTTCTCCTCAGATTTTGAACACGAAGTCTCCTCATTCGATTTTGCATGAATCGCAAAAACTTCTAAACATCCCCTCGCTCATCATCTCGCTTCAATGGTGTTGTTCACAGGAGGAACATTGCCACTGCTGCACATTCTCCTCGTTGGTGAGTACAAAGGCTCCCACGCTCTCATTTCCATTGTTAATATTCTCACCGACATTCTCAAACACCGCCATAAAACAAGGGTTAATTAAGGAAATCAATATATCACATAATATCCCTATATATCAACCAACTAACAAATAAGCTTTAGTAGGACACACTAGCAAGGATTTACTGCCTCCCTCCTAGTTCTATTCCCGATCTCCGCCAGAGATCATATCCCTAAGCTCGATATACTAACCGCGACGCCCCCAAAAAAATAGTATACATCACCCATTTCGAGTTGTCAATACATGGTATGTAAACAACTACAACTTTATTATTACAACAAGAAATCTGTGAGTTTGAATACAAATATTATCTTCTGCATAATATCTATACTCAAATAAATCCTCATCACATTTATCGATACATTATTTTACAAAAATGGTGAGGACTACTAAACAATCCTTTCTAAAACCTTCATTCCATACCCCGACTGCACTCGCTTATATTCTCGCTCCCCGAGAAAAATGGAACAAAAAGGAAAAGGGTGAGCTCAACTAGCTCAAGAAAGAATATTATGACTAAGATAATATACAACAAATTATCGTTAGTCTTCAACAGGAAAAATCTAATAGAATAAATAGACAACAAATTTTAAATCAATATTCGCAATGAAATAATAATTCATTAGAAGAGTTAAGTAGAGAATGCAAACTACTATCTTCTATGTATGAATTTAAAAGTTCATCGCTCATCTTTTATCCTCGTAACATCAATCCATAAACATCTCGAATCAAATATTCATCTTTGCACTCATGTGCCAAAGATATTCATCACCATTGGTCATGTTCATTTAAACACTGCTCATCTTTGCACTACTACCAAAGATATTCTTCAGAAATCATTCATCTTTGCACTACGTGCCAAAGATATTCAATAATATCATCATTTAAGACCGAGGATGATGAAAAAATATTTTTTAAAGAAACGAATCCAAATGAAACAAAATGACAAGGATTAAGGATTAAGGATTCAGATTTTGTTTTATCCATGTTCAAAAATACCTCCAAAAATAATCATAGTGGTGTAAAATTCAAGAATGATCAAAACATGGATACAATCAAAGCTAGTATCCGTATAGATATTTTGGACAAAAAGAAGAAATTTTATTTTTTTGAATGAATAAGGTCAGATACGTGAATAGTGTCAGATATGAATAAAGAATCTCGACACCAAAAGATAGAAATTCCACAAAAACATCTTCACGCTTCATTAATAGTACTCGTGAATAAGAACTCGTGAATAAGAAATCGTGAATCGAATGAATAAGAACTCGTGAATAAGAATCATGAATAAGTAAACCCCATACATGAAAAAGTTCCAAATTTGATAAAAAGTTCCAACCAATATTTCAAAGATAATGATATCAAGAAATAATATCATTCGAGAAGAAAATAACATCCCTTACCTCAAAATAACCGCATTTCTCGATCAATTTTTGATATAAGGTCGATGTAAACTTCAGACCAATAAAGAACTCTCAAAATATCAAAATACTCACAAAAATACGCCAATAATCTGTAGAGAAAGAAAACTTGTTTCGTGTGATTTTCAATTCTAACCTAAGCGCCTATTTATAGAAAATGCTAGTAACGCCAAAGCGAGACTAAATAATAAAATATTATTATTATTTTTTCACCTTCTACGCATGCCACCAACCAACTTTTGAAAGCCATCACCATCTTTAAATAAATTGGCAAATTTCACATGTTGTAAAACAAAAGTGGGTCCCACCCATAATTTAATAAAAATCATTTTATTCTCCAAACTTCAACAATTCATAGAAAATAGACCGCTTATCGTAAAAAAATATAATTTTATGTCCATTCGCTCAAATCGAATTCTCTACAACTTTACTGTAAGAAATTTTTCCAAATTCCAAACGAAAAATGACCAAAATCAAGATACTTGGATAAGTTTTCTAATTTCCTCTCTCTTCCCTTTCTTTCTTCCTTTCCCATAATTCTCCACTAACTCTCTCTCTCTTCCCCACTTTTCTTCTCTTACCCCACCACTTCTTCCACACACACACACACACATATATATATACATATATATATATATATATATATATATATATATACATTAAAATATTTACAATTATTAAATAATTCCAATTCTATCTTCTCTTCCACCTCATCTATTTATAAACCATGAATTTATTGTAAAATATCACCATCAATATATTATTAAAATAATATATTTAAATGAATTATTTTATCGTAAAAAGATAAAATATTAATTTTCAACAATTGTCATTTTAAAATTTTTTTCCATCTATATCCATATAAAATCAATATTTTCCTCATCATATGAATCAATAATTAATTATTCACAAATAATATTACAGTAATCACAATATCGACAACCGTGCAGCAGCCTCAGAAAGAGGGGCTTTCCAATAAGGATCTCTCATCGGGCGCCGCAATTAGGTGACCAAACCTCTCCTGATGTAACTTTCTAGACATCGCCAATAATGTTTTCTAATAATATTATTCAGATAATATGAATTATCGTTCGATAATGGAAAATAATCGTAATGACAATTATCAAACAACAAAGAATATAAAATATCAACGCAACAATTATTGAATCAATAAAATAAAATATCGAATAATAAATTATCGTAATAATTATCGAAAGTAGTGCCTTCACGTAAGAATCAATAATTGGTGCAATACCGCGTACCATCGCTCAACAACGCAGTATTAGTGTGTTTTAACCACCGTAGTATTCCAACAAGATAATCTCAGAATAACTACGCCGTTATTTTTAAACAACTTATATTTGTCGCTTTCTTCTCATCCAATCGCTCACATGGGGGCCACACACACACGGTCGCTACCGTCGCATTTAATATTCCCCGACAAAGCATGAATAATATTCCACGCACCAAACTAATATTCCTATCCACAACAATGAATATTTTATAACCACTTGCTTATTTTGAAATATTTATGATTTAACCCCTAACTATCCACATTAATCAAATCAACCCTTACTATTTCAAAATAATAAATAGAGAAAATTAAATTTCATTAATAATAAGTAAGATTCAATCTCCTACAAAAAGTAGGGGTGTTATTCTTTCTTATTCACGAAGAGAACTGTTGTTATTCCATTGCTTATTATTACATTGGAATAACTTTGTATCGTGGTTTACCCTATACTTGGTGACATTCTTCTATTATTCGTTAGAACATCACATCTGTGGTGTTTTTACCGGATTGGTTAAAATCTTTATTATTATTACATTGGAACATCCCCGTCACATGTGTTTTACAGGACACTGGGTAAAATCTTTATTATTATTACATTGGAACATCATGCGTGTGTTTTACACCGGACTGGTTCCGCTTTTTATTATTATTCTCGTTGAAACATCCCATCGTGTGTTTTGGGACTCGGTCCGCTCTTTATTATTATTATTATTGGAACATCCCGCATGTGTTTTACACCGGGACTGGTTAAAATCTTTATTCTTATTCATTGAAACATCCCTCATCGTGTGTTTTTACGGACCGTTCCATTCTTTATTATTACATTTGGAACATCCATGCTCATGCGTTTTTAGGTAGGATTCGATTCCGTTATTTATTATTCTGTTGGAATAACTCGTCTCATGTGCCTATCGCATGCATGGTGATTTCTTTTGTTATTCTATTCTTTATTATACCCAATTGGTTAAAAATTTGACTTGTATACTCCATGAAATTAGTGGAATATCCTTGATATTTGCGTTTCATCCAAAGATCTTTCATGGAAATATTCTTCCGATCATTCTTGAATTTTACTCTACAAAACAAAGATCATGTTGATAATTTGGGACGTTAATAATTCCCGGATAAAATAATTCTTGAACTTGTTTTATTGAATT
Organism: Panax quinquefolius; assembly: GCA_020205615.1. NCBI lineage: Eukaryota > Viridiplantae > Streptophyta > Magnoliopsida > Apiales > Araliaceae > Panax > Panax quinquefolius. The sequence continues at coordinate 120,723,301 of CM035159.1, read as the reverse complement.
CTTATATCATTGTCATCATCCTCATGTTTATATTATGTTGAAAGTCATCCGTGGCTGTAGTGCGTAGATGGACTTGGTATGATTATGATGAGAGACTATTCGATGTAATCATAACGACAGTAATGTTACAAATGATGTGATAAAAATCCTCGATGGTCAGAAGTAGTCATTGGTGGACGAGTTGTTGGCATGATCACGACTATTAATGAATACACAAATATTCTTGGCCCGTAGTGCATGAATAATTGTGGTCGTGATACTTAAAGAATATCCTGGCCGAAGTAGTGCGGGGTGATTCGATGATGTGGAATATTTATTAAAGTCGAGTCTCAATTTATAACAAATGATGAAAAACCTTTAAAACCTAAAAGATAGTAGACTTTATTTTCTACTTGACTCTTTTAATGGATGCTTATTCACCGCAGATTAAACCGGTTTATCTATTGTATTTTATCGGTTTAACATTGTTGAAGACTATTGATAATTTATTCTCGCATTATCTTAGTCATAATATTTCTTCTTGGCTAATTGAGTTCACCCTTTCTTTCACCGTTTCTTCTTGAAATGAGAATATAAATTAGGACGAGTCGGGAAGCGAGTGATGGTCTGAAGATAGCATTAGTAGTCCTCACTATTCGTGAAATAGTGTGATAATAATTGTAATGAGGACTCCTTTTGGAGTTTGTATAATATCTAGTAGACGATATTTGTATTTAAACTCACGATTTATGTATTAAGTTGTATTTAAATTGCATTACGTAAGTGGTGACCCAAGATGGGTGATGTATACCTAATTTTGGGGGCGTCACATGGGGGGTCATATGACTCCTCGGTTCCGCTCTGTCTACACACCAAATTACACATAAAAATCCCACAAATTCAATATGGATCGTCAATATATTCCCTTCAATAAGAAGATGGTTTTCTGGTGTTTGTTGCGGTTTAACGAGCAAAATAGAACATTATTAAGCCCAACACTAGAATGTACTAATACATTCAAAAAAGATTTTCTTAGTGAGTAATGTGAAACTTAACTCAAAACTAAGATTTCGAAGCATAACATGAATGAAAATATTTATAAATTATAAAATAATTTCTTTAATTTTAAATGAAGCTATTATAATGTCATTTTTAATGCACTAATTTATATGTTATACATCTTAGTTCTAACTTTGATAAATTAATTATTCTAAAATATAATTAGAGATTTCATCGTTAAATCCTAACGTGGGAGCCTATCTTTACCTTAGGTTATGACTTTAGTGGGGGAGAAATCACTTTTCAACATGAGTTATTAAGTTTGTAGGAAACGGGGTAAGCGGTAACCTGTGCCCTAAAAAAACAAAAAAAGCTTTGAAGTTTTAGACGAGTAATAGTAAGTCAGGATTGTAACAAAATCGAGAGACGTAAAACTAAAGAAAGATTAAGGAATTAGACTACGGGCATTGACTGGAAGAGACGGGCACGAGTCCTAATTTGAGAGAAAAGGGGGAGACATGAAAGAGTAAAGACATGTTCGCTTTATAAATACTAATGAATTACTACGCGGACAAATTTTACATAAAAAAGTTTTGTAAAAAGGGTAGGATTCATGTACTGTTTTTACCAATAAAAATATAAAAAAACATCTAATTTTAGGTTCTTATTCCTATTTTTTCTTTTTTTTATAATAGTTATACATAATTTTTATTTATAATTTGTATCCCGAACATTATTCATAAATAATCATATACTTATGACTCGAGTTTGTTCACTTTGTTACTAGTAAGTAGTAACTACGTGTTCACTTCGTTATAAAATTAAGAGTTTGTAGAATTTATTCCACACTTAATTTAGAAAAGAACCTTTTTTTAGAAATTAATTTAAGAATAAATTTGTATATTCATTAAAAATTCAAAATATTCATTAATCGTTAAGCATACGTGCCTGCCGTGTATGACATGCATCCGCAACACACACGTTAAAAGCAAGTTGGTTGTCAAAATATTTTCGTGAAAATTTCAGAATGTTTATTAATTACTTGTATTATTATCTACGTATGTACGTCATGATCTTCCTAGCATGTCTTGAGTCGTTGAAAGTGTAGGTGTAAACCACTTGACAGTACTTTCCTAGCTACTTCTTTTCCTGTCTGCAGGCAGGTAATTGGAGAGAGACAATTAATTAGTTAGTAGTAGTGGTATATCATCATATATTCATGTACATTACAATTACATACATACTTCCTGGAAAAACATGGTGCAAGTTTAACGAAAATTGTATTCATCATTCTTCTCGCTTATCGAGCCTTCCTTCCTTCCTTCATACATAAAGCCAATTTCTTCCCTATACATATATGATTATTAAATTAATATGATCGATCACTATATATATAGACAGTACTCCCCTTGAGTTTATTCAATTCCATCAGTGTGTGTATATATATACCCATAATATTCAGATATTAATTCCCAATGGAGTTGAAATTACCAGCAAAAAGATGCTCCTCAAGTGGGCTCTTCACTATTAATGTTTACTATGACATGAAGACCGTCTTAAAGTTTATGTCAAGACTACTAGTTGAGCTCTTCCTTCAAACTTTTCTTCCCGCCAAATGGAAAACTACTACTAAGTGTAGTAGTACTACTCAAGTCATTGCTGCTCCTCAGAATAACATGAAGCTGCAAGTACTACCCTGCTCACGCAATGATAATGATGAGAATTTCAATTCCATTGGGAGAGTAGAGATAAGCATGGTGATGGAGAGACTGGGCATTGAATTTGATCATGATGATGCCAGTGTTGATGGTGTAGATGATGTTGTTTCAATGTTTGATGAGGAGGAGGGGAATGGTAGATCAGTAGTTGAAATTAGTTTGGAAGATATGGTGGTGATCAGCGATGCTTTTGATGTGTTTGATAAAAACAAAGATGGTTACATTGATCACAAGGAGTTGCAAATAGTTCTATGTGCTCTGGGCATGCAACAAGGATCCCACTTGGAGTTGGAAGAATGCAGGAGGATGATTCGTGAGTTTGATGATAATGGGGATGGCCTCATTGACTTTCAAGAGTTTCGCACACTAATCCGCTACTAGTCTTTTTCCTCCTCCGATCCTCATCAATATATATATATATATATATATATATATATATATATATATATATATATATTTAAGCTTGTACGTGTCTTCAAAAGAACTTGATTATGAGAGATTTCGACAATGACAGTATTACAATCTTATCATTTTAATTATTGGCTGTTTAATATTTCACTATTTATAGTAGTTTATCTTAAAAGGCTAAGACTGTATTTTGGGGGATCAGTTACGTACAATCCTGGGTACGTGTGAAAGAAAGGGTTTATGAACCACAAAAGCCCAAACAAGAACCTATGGATTCAAGTAATCAAGTCTGGTGAGCCTGCCACTGTGCGACAGCCCCAGATGCTTCTGTAGATCAATTCAAATTTCGAAGAAACCATTTCTGAAGAAAAAAAATTGAGAGCCGACTTCTGTTTAGTTAAAGAATTTGATTCAATTTCTTATGTTAGAGAAATTTTACAACGATGTATGGAGAGTTATGAGAAAATTTATGCTTGTAGAAAATGGCAAAAGTAACAAGTACGGGCGCGGCCCATATATTATCAGCGTCTTGTTTTGGCTACTTTTAACATAACCAATCTCAATGATTTATGCTTTCACAAAATTGTACTCAACTCAAGTTCTAGTTGGCAAGTAATGTAACTTGGTAAAATTGTAGACTTTTTTTTGTAATTAAAAAAAAACAATTATATTCCAAGTGAAAGCAATTGAAAACCGGATAAAATTAAAGAAGCTGAAGATAAGATTGATCTACTGACGGACGCTTCCTTGTTTCACCAAATGGTTTCAACTCAGTAATTCCAAATAAAGTCGAGGTTGGTTGGCAAGGATCAAGGAAGGATGGTGTGCTAAATGACACAAAAATACTTGGCCTTCAGGAGTACATTTTTTTCACCCGGCTGAAAGAACAACCGTTGCTTGCTCTTTGCCTAAAATGGCAGGGGGGAGTGTCTCGGTTATACATGATGCAGGACATTCCACATTGAGATGATATATATATCAGACAGAGAGAGGGAGAGAGAGAGAGATCTGTAGGAGAGAAATTGTTTGCAAGCTACTCTTAGCTTTTAGAGAGCTGATAATGACGATATATGATTCTAAGAGGCTCCTACCCCAAGAAAGTCTATAAATGGAGGTGCATTGATAATCTCACACTGCCTGCCTATTCTGTTTCTTTCCTCCTCCTCCTTTGTCACTGATGATGTATGAGTGGTAGTGACAGTATAAACTTGTGGTGCTGCTCTTGATTCTGCTGCTGTTGCTGTTGTAATAGGGCAGTAGTAGTGGTAGTTGTAGTATGACTGTTGCATTACATTTGCATTTTCATTTGCATTTGCATTTGCATTTGCATTTGCAATTCCATTTCCACCCATCATCATCAAACTAGGAGCATAAGGATGAGTATGGCAATCCGCTATTTGTTGGGGAGAGTAAAAGTACGGAGATGAAGAATAATAAGACATGTTTGATGATTCATCATCCCTTCTTGTCCTACTAGTATTCCAACATCCCTTCTGCCCACTTAACATGCTCATACTCTCATTGCTCTTTGGACCTGCGCCCATATATTAATAACAAACTGTAAGGTAGACATATTATAATGTGGCAAGTCGCTTCTTATTTACTTAAATGTCTCGCAAAAAATACTAATAACCAGTAAAAAAAACACGAGTAGTTTATAAGCACGTATACACTAAAATGTGCGTGCTGGGGAACAGAAAGGTAATTAAGAAAGCAAGGAGGTTGGCATCAATCCATTAGTATAACAGTAAAAGAAAAAGAAAACTAGTACATGAGCTGGAGGAAATCACCAACAGTTTAAATCCTAACCTAGAGAAAACAACCCTTAAATTTATCTAGTGAAAAGAAAATGCATGAAAAGAAGCACCAAATGCATAAAAAGAGAAAGGAATAAGTGATTGGAAAGCAATTAAAAATTAAAGGGACAAACCAGGTGGGAAAAAAGCAGCGGTAAGAGACGGGACACAAGTGTTTGATATTGCTGCTGCATTCATGTTGGGTGATCCATACGCGCTGCTGCTGCTGCTGCTGCTGCAAAGAGAGAGATTACTGCCCATTTCCCCAATACTAGTAGTGACATACATATTATAGTTTGGTTGTGTTGTTCTTAATGGCTCTGCTTTACAAGTGATAAAGCTGCTGCTTGGAACTTGATCCAGCTCCATAGATCTTGTGCAGTAAGCATTTTGACCACCCATCTTCCTCCTCCTGTAAGCACTGGACTGTTCTCTATATTTCCTGGCCATTATAACATGCCAATGATTCTTCACAGCATTATCTGTTCTTCCCGGAAACAGCCTAGCTATCATTGCCCACTTGTTCCCATACAGCCTGTGAGCAGCCATTAGCCTCTCCTCTTCTTCTTCACTAAATGCCCTTCTATTTATCCTTGGATCCAACTGGTTGAACCATCGCAGCCTACAGCTCTTACCTGATCATTCATATCAACAATATTACTACACATATATTGTAAAATAAAAAAGCAGAAACAAAAGTCAGTTATTTATTCTGTTCTTTATTTCCCATCTGTTATTACTTAATTCGTAGTACCTGATCTTCCTTCCAACTTCTCAGCAATAAGATTCCAGTTCTGAGGACCATAAAGGGCTACTAGCTCCTTAAGCTTGCTATCTTCTGCAGGCCTCCAATGGCCCCTAGCACACAGCCTTGACTGTCCACATGAATCTGTTTCCAGCTTACCTCTAGTACTGTAATTAAGATCAATGCTGGTTTCATGATTAATGTTTTCCCCGAAACTAAATCCAAATCCATCACTAGTACTGGAGGAGTCATGAGAACCTTTACCCTGATCACCGCCAGCATGATGAGTGGTGTGGATGTGCGAGTCCTCCAGGCTGCTTCTAGAGGTACAACTGCTATAAGTCATAAAATTAGGAAAATGATCCAAATGAGAATTAGTTGTGGTCTTAGGATTATTGATGGAGAGAGCACCCATGTCTGCAAATATCATTTTCATTGAGGATGATGAGAGAGTAGAGGAGGAGGAAGAAGAATGACAGTGGTTAGGGCATTTGGTTTGTTAGCTTTTGGTGCATTTGTTGGGCATATGATGTAGGCTTATTAATTAATTTCTGGTCTGACAGAGAACTGTTACCAAGTCTTCATTTTTTTGATGACCGGATTGAAAGGAACGAGAAGAAGGTAAAAAAGATCATTTGGGAACTAAAAATGACAAGGAAATTTGAAAGCAGTTTTGCAGTGGGAAGTGGAAAACTTGAAGCAGCAAAAACTGCCAAAGTTAATGTTTCTAACAGAACAAAAACCTCCACACATAAAATATATAATAATAATATAATACTACCTCTGTTTCTAAAAGATTGTCGTTTAAGGTTAATGCACACAGATTAAGAAATATAATTAATACCTAGCGAAAATACTATACTGTCCTTATTAATTGTCTCAATCAATTATTCTCCTCCCAATGTTTCTTATTCAATTCTACCAATTACTTCTCATTCAACCAATTACTACTTGGATTATTGCATTAAATTGAATAAGAATCATTGGGAAGGGAAGAAAACTTTAAATAGAAGAAAGTTTTAAATAAGAATAAAGTAGAGAAAAAATAGCTAATGTGTATTGATAAACTCAAAACGACAATTTTTTTGGAATAAAAATTATTTCGTAAAACGATAATCTTTTTGAAACAGAGGGAGTAGTATTTAATTTTGAAACTGAGGAGAAAGAAGTAATAATAATTAGTATTATTATTTATTTTTAGGTCTGCATATGAACAAAATCCCACATCATTCACACGTGGGGAAGTGAGTGAAAACAGTAGGGTTGAAAGTTCTTAGGCTGTCAGTCTGTCTGTCTGTCTCAACATTGACAAGGAAGACTCTCAAATGTATGTGATGTCTGCTAGCTTGGCATCATAGTAGGGGTCTAGAGGAAAGGACCTATCTTTTCATTTCAAGGGTGAAATGAAAATGAGAGAGCTCGCTTGAGAAATGAGATACTACAGATAATAAATAATAACTTAACCTAGCAGCTAGGCCTCCACCAGTCCCGCTCCTTCGATCTTTTTATTTCAACTTTGCTTTGTTGATATTTTTCTAGCATACTACCGTAATAAGTGAATATTAGGTTTAAAAAATCATTTATTATAGAACGGAGATAATAATAAATATAAATATAAAAGAGTTCCACATTAATTTGGAAAAAAAATATAGTAAATGAAGTTAAAAAACTGAGTAAACTTTATAAGTACTACTAGTCCAGCTGTATCATTTTATTGGAGTAACTAACCACTAACCCCTTCATTTCTAAACTCTATATTAGGAATTCTAATGATCATGTGAAAATACACTTCAGATTTTCAGGGCAGTTGGTCACACTCCAAAAGCTCACATCATCTTGTTATAAACTGTTTCATTTATATCATCATCAATAAGATAATAAGATATGATCGTGATGAGCGTATACCACCGAATAAATAAGATTCAACAATGAACCTAACCTCTGTTTTTTATGTAACAACAAGGTTTCATGACCAGTTATTTTATATTCGGTGAAAAATAATCTTAGTATTAAAACATAAAAGAAAATTTTGATTTTATTTTTTTATATACATACATATATAGTCAGTCATATAGTACAAATATATGGAGTGAGTATTTTGTATATTGGAGTTTGTGAAGATAATTAATCCATACTACTACTAGTAAATGGTTTCTGTGGACTGGCAAAACCCAAAGGGAGACGTTTTCATTTATGGTGGCAGGGCAGTGTAACAGGAATGTACTATACATACATATTCAGTGTCAGTGAAGTGAAGTAATTAAAACAACTAACTTGGGTCAAACACTTTGAACCCTTTACCCGGGAAACAACCCAACCTATTAGCAGTCATAAATTGGAAATGAAAAACCAAAACAAAACCATTACACCCTATTTTCAGTAACTTCCAACCCACTTGTCATGTTTAATGGAGTATATATATTCTCAGTTAAAATATAATTTTTACATATATTTAAAAACCCAAAAAAAAAAAGTTAATAAATTCTAAATTTATGATACAAGATTATTTTATATATTTTGGCTCATCAAACAAAAAAATTTATACATTTAATCGTCTATTTACTGGTACGATAGAGTAATAATTAGGGCAGTGCATATTCATAATGTCATCTATGAGTGATGCATGCATGTCTCTGACACGTGTATATACACACACTTAGAGCAACATACTCCATATGGTTAGCTAGCAATAGCATATGACTCACTGCACTACTATTTGATGCTAGCTCCTAGCTAGATGTCATCATGTGTCAAGTGAGATCATATTGGGAACTTGCAAAAAGATTTTTTATTTACTGTTCTAATTTCCATTTGATATATACTCTATGTATTTTAAGTATTTAATTAATTTTAATCGATTAATCAATACAACACACAGATAAAAAATAATTTTTTTTTTATATCAATAATATATTAACTAATTTATTATGAAATTAACTTATCATAACTGAATTCATATATTTATGTTCAATGGGACAGAAATTCGTCATGTACCGGGCGTCACCTGTTGGAACGGAACATTTATGTTGCATTCTTCAAAAAATATAAGTGTACGTGTGCAAATAACATGTATGTATAAGAAAATAATAATATTATTTTTTTTCCAAAACGCCTTGAATTTGATGTGAATAAACTTGATATTGAAGGATGGAGCCAAACTTGGAAATGATAAATATACTAATTATTCAAACTGGAATATAACTTGCCTAATCTTTGTTGCCTCATTGACCAAATATATAAAGAGAATGAACAAACAAGAAGTAGCCTCCCTCGTACAATCAAATTCATAATTAGTCTTACGTCTAGCTAACAAAATGACGAGAGAAAAAACCCAACCGAGTCTTACAGAGTAGTAGTAGTAGTAGCACTTGGATTCTTTTGTTTAGGATGTTTAAAGGAGAAACAAAAGACTTGCATATATAGACGCGTCAGGGATCAGATCAACCACCATTCTCCAACAGAGAGCTAGCTCCAAGAGTCTTCAACTCAAGGAAATTTGAAAGATAATTAGTACGAGGAGCTCTCACAATTATTATTGTAAATTTTGGGAGGAGCTGGTGTTATCTTATCTTCCCAGACAAAGACAGTGGCCCATTTGGTCTCCAACTTTCCGGACCTCAGGAAGTACTTAAACAATCCCCGCTAGCTAGCTACCACAATATTTTAACAACACTTGAACAAACCAGTAACCACAACAATCTTTCTTCTATATATACTACTTGGTAAGTACTATTACGCAGTGGTAACAAGTATGCAATGCTAGCTCCCAAATACAAGCTAAAAATAATAAAGAAAAATGCGTCTGGGCAAGAAATAAAATGAACAAATTATGGGAATTAGTAATTATATAGTTCATTTATATAATTACTAATTCATTTATTCAAAACCATCAACTGAACAAGAAGATTGAGATTGGGGTAAGGTCAGTTGAATAGATCAATTCTTGAACAAATTATGGAAATTAGTAATTATATAGTTCATGACATGCGGTAATTGTGCATTGTTTTAAGATTTGCCTCTGTTAAGAAAAGATACACTAATTAAGATGTCTATCGGTATCAGTAATCACTGTAGGCAAGATTAATAGAGTGTTGTAGTATAATTAATACGACATAGGAAGTAAGAAAAGATTACTCGAGGAAAGTAAACTACGCAGAGCATAGAGGTAGGGAGACAGTTATAAAAAGGAACAAGCAGGTTACAATGCTGGTGGGCCACCGTATTATAAGTAGTAGTAGTAGAACTCCATGAGATTCTGTTCAGTCCGTTCCTTTGGAATTTACTGCACATGAAAAAGAAAGCATGATATATATATAAAGAAAGCATGATATATATATATATATAACCATCTCCCAAAAGAACAAGGCAAAATCTAAGACCAGTAACATGGGATTGCTAGGGAACAATTAAGTATTATACATGTGCATGCAGGTGCGTGCGTGCGAGAGATAAAAGAGTAGAAACAAGAAAACATAATTAACTTAGCCATACGTGTTTTTCTTTCCCTTCCACGGAATTAGATGTGAAGCTTGGAAGTCGGTTAACTTTGTCTTCAAGCCACAAGACCAGTGATTCAAACTACACCATATGATCATCATATGGTGTATACTATGATATTAGTTGTCATACATATATAAATACATAAAGGGATCGGAACCCTTAATTTTGGGACATTCAAAAAATGAGAGCAGGGGAGTATATTATTCAAAGAATAGTCGATTCTAATTAAATTAGATTTTATGACAAATTAATACTCCCATTTGCTTTGAGAGGGTTGGTGTCTGATTCATATTAAAGAATAACGATCCATTCAACACTTGCACAGGATTTTCTAATGAACCAAAAAAAAAGTAGGAGTGTTCAATTATTCATTACGGCCATCCAAATGCGACCAAATAATACTGACTTAAACCTGATGGGGGCACAGTTCGTTATTTGCAGGAGAGGAGATATAGATAGACGTGGTCTGCCTTTGGCATGAGAAGGGAAAGACCCACAACTTAGGGTTGACCTACAATTTTCCCCTTTCTTATTTTAAATTTTATTTTATTCACAAATCGAATTATTCTACCATATATATATATATATATATATATAGGGATTCCATCCACAAGAATCAGTTCGGAAGAACCTTTTTGCCCTACCGCTACAACACGTAGCGAGCATTGTTATAATTTTTTTATTTGTCTCACAGCCACTACAACATGGGGCCAAAAAGAGAGTGCTTTCCAAAGAACCCATTCTTTGTCAGATAAATCTCATATATATAGAGAGAGAGATATGGAGATACGTAATCATATAATCGTAATTTTTAAACTTACACGGTTTACGATCGTCTGATGATTTCATTCTACAATCGTAGATTAATCACTCCACGATTTGTAAATTCACTCTACTATCTGTGGACAACTCTTCGATCGTAGAGTAAAATCACTTTACAATCGTAAATCGTGTAATTTTAACTTTAAAACTTACATGACAATGTATCTCTATTTTACTATATATATATATATATATATATATATATATATATATATATATATATATATATATATATATATATATATATATATATAGCGGATCGTGTTCGGAGTCCGTACTTGTTAAAATCTAGACTTTTTTTAAAAAACAAAAAAAGTTTAATATTTTATGGAATTGAAAATTTTTTCATAATACAGTGTTTTTGTTGTGATTTGGATATATATAACAAAACGGTTTTGTATGCATCGATTTGTTATATATATCCAAATCACACTCAAAATAGTGTATTATGAAAAAATTCTAATTTCATAAAATATTAATTTTTTTTTTAGTTATTTAAAAAAAAATCCCAATTTAACACTGCAGAAATCCGGACAGGAACCGGACTCTCTCTCTCTCTTTCTCTCTCTCTCTCTATATATATATATATATATATATATATATATATATCTATCAGTGGACACATTTAAGTCAGTCATTTCCCCAACTAACTCTTTCACAACAACCGGATTTTGAGACCCGTCTCATTAATCATAATGAACAATGACAAGACATTCATATATGATGCATTAATATTTTATGCATAATGACGGTTTTAGCTAAGTACTCCTAAGATACTAAGTACTCCTAGAGAGTTGTGTGAATGATAACAAATATAGCATACATGTCTGCATGGACTATGATGTATGCATGCATATCCATCACTCAAATACTTAAAACAAGGAGGATTGAAATGACATTAGTGCCTCAGAGAAGTCATGAATTCTACAAAAATCAATTAAAATAGTGCTTTAAACTTCTCAAATGAAATGACAATCTACTGGTATAGCTAGTGATAAATAGACAGATAGAAAGAGAGAGAGAGCTATAACTCGCACAGGGAGTCTACAAACATAGATCAAGACCCACCCATGGTATAGGTAACAGATTGTATACTTGCAGAGTATCGTACACACGGAGGAGAGAGAAATAAAGAGAAGTGATTGATGGATGATGACAGACATACAATACATGTATATAGTGGATAGGTACATGTATATAGTGGATGAGTGGGTTTATTTCTTTTTTGAAATTACTTTACTGATTACTACTGACTACTTTTTCCAGTTTCCCGTGAAGAATCGAACTCATCCAAACAAGGAGAGGGATGTACAGGCATATCATACCACATATAGATAATAATAACAATAAAGGATAGGAGTTGGGGACGGGCTTGTCACTATAAACTATGTTGCTCATTACTTATCAATACATCAGAAAGATTTATGATTGTAAGATCGTTGTTTTGTTTTACTTAATCCCTACATAGATAGCCTCATCTCAATATTTAATAACACAAATAGAAAAACCCTCTACTATAAAGATACTAATACTTTTTTAAATTATTTTTTTATGATTTGGCAAGATGTAAATAACTCTAGTAGTGTATACTAGATAGTAGCAAACGGAGTAAGTTGACATGAGGGTTATTTTAAAGTTATTACATTTAAATGTTACATGCACATATATAAAAAGTAAGAAGATCTATGTTTATAAATATATGTCAAGTACAATGCCAAGAAATCAGGGGGCAGTTTTAGGGTTCAAGGACTGTTTTTTTGTACAGTAATTTAAAGGTGTAAGAAGTTATCTAACTGTGCATTATAAGGGAGGAAGAAAGGACATTATTTGATTTTGTTTGAGATTTTCATTCATTTATTGGGGAAAAGACAGCTTTACTTCTACTGTAATTGAGGAGCTATAGTGTGTGAATGTGTGTGTAATTAAGGAGAATAAGTGAGCGTACCTCTCCTGTCCACGTGCAGTGCAGTCCAAAACAAACAAAAGCAGGCCAACGGTTCATGATCCTCCCTCCCTCCCTCCCTCCCTCCCTCCCACCCAGCCTGTGAAAATATATTTTTTCAGAGCTTGATTGATATTTTTTGATACTACTACCACTGTACCACAACTTACCAAACATATTATCACTCTAATGTTAGAAGCCACTTTAGATACTCTACACAGGAATATTTTAAGTTTTCATACAAACTCACCAGGTACAGCTTTTACCTGCTAATTGTCTAGAGCCTTTTCCACAATTCATATTAAGTGCCCTATAAGAAAACACTAATGACAAAGTTCTTCTTTGATGTATAGTGGTTATATAATCTACCCCCACCCTCCACCCCCCCACCCCTCCACCCCCCCACCCCCAACAAACAAAAAAAACATGTTCTTCTGCCCATTGAAAGTTCGTTACTAAACCATAGACTCCATCCATGACTGTCCCAAGGTTCAACTTAAAAATATACGGCAAAATATTCTGAGGTCTCATAAAGAAAACAATAATAACAAATTTGTAGTTGATCCTTATATCTCATTAACTAGCTTACTATTCAAGAGGGAAAAAAAGGCCAAAGAAATGTTCCACATATAATACAAAACAGAAAAAGTGCCATGCTTCTCTTAGTAGACGAGTTATGATGGGAGTAGTAGTAGCTAATACAATCATAGTGAGTCTTAAAGTACCCTGCTGCTTGAACTTAATTCGTCTGTCCTTGTTCAACAAAAAAGGAAACTTTATACATACTCCGATATTAATGGTTATGTAATTGCATATAAATATTGTAAAAAATATTAAAAATAAAATTCATTATTTGGGGCTTTAGGCAAAAACGAAAACATTAGTCTCGCATCAAATTCATTACCACTACATGGAAACCCAGTTAATTATTTCCATGAACGAGAAAAAGTAATTAATTCATCACAATGTCAGATTGTTCGTGTAAGCAATGCATCAGTATTTGTCAGAAAGTTAACAGATTCTTAAAAACAAAACTGGCTCAGGATTTGTCCTTTGTTTGCCATTGGATACTCAGACTTACTACCTAATAATAAGCCTGCACCATACGTACACCTTATGGAATGCATGGAAAGTCATTTGGCCCTTTTCCTTCTGTGTGGCCTTGGCCCTGCCTTAAATTCACTGCAGGAGGATCTGGATGTGTTCGTGTGTCTCTCTCTCTTTATAAAACATATACACACACATGTATCTACAGAAGAAAATAAATATCCAAACCGCATTTAATATCCGTATAAATTAAAGAACTGCACAATATCAATAATACTTGTACTCCCCCATAATACCTACATGGCTTCACACGTTACCTTAAGAGTAGAGGTATCAAGTACAGTGCACTTCTCGGGACCATCCGCATAAGTCTAAAGAAACACATACCTACGGTTTCACAAAACATGACTAGCAATATACCTAATCGGCTAATCCACATAATAAATGAAGCTTCTACTCTTTTGAGTCTTAAGATATTCATACTCCACATAGTTGATTGCTGATTGGAGAATGATCAGATCAAAACTCTACCAACGATCCATGAGACGCCATAGTTGATTATTAGTTTGAGGGGCTTGTCAAGTAAAAGAGACTAATAGTATCCTTAAAATATGTACTGTAGATTCAATTTTGATCATGATCAGGAGTCTGGAGGACCTGCCCTGCCCAGGCCCAGACTAATTATCAATTAGGTTGTTTCACTTAATTCTTCAGCTCAGCTCAGCATAATTTCTAAGAAAGACTAACCAAACTCTATGAATATTCAACCGGACTTAGGCCTTGTCTCCAGGTAGCTTAGTATCATATTTTCTATAATTTTTAAACTCGACGTAATTTCTCTGTTATGTCTATTGATTTCCAAGAATGCAAGTGTGTGGAGTCTGTGTGTGCGTGAGAAAGAGAGAGCAACTAATGTTTCATGGATGACAAATAGCCTGCCACATATATTATTTAAATACACAAGCATAGCAAGAGATGGATAGAACTATAGCAAGAAAATCCAAGGGAAGAAATTCATAAGATTCTATCCCTCTCACAAGGATCTTTGCTCGAAACCTAAAATAAACCTCACTTTGCACATATATATTGATCATCAGCCAGAACATAAAGAGTTTTACAGCTTGATTATTCAAGAACATAAACTATATTTTAGAAAGCTCCACCCAATTTTCAGTTTCAAATGCCAGCTCAGCAAACATATTCCAGCCAGCTGAACCCAAACCCAGGGTAGAAGCTCTCACTAGTACCAACTTAAATGCGGCCCACTTAACAATTTTCCTTTGAGAGAATTGTTAAATCCACAACACTTATTGTTATTTTCACAGCGAAAGTGTCGCGACACTTTTAATGTATAAATAATATTTTTTGTTGTGGATTTAACAATTTTCCCCTAGGGAATGGAAAACAATTATTAAATAGCACTTCTCAATTGGGCTATATGAAGAAAGGCTTCTTCTTCATTTGTATGGACCTTCAACCTAAATATATTAGGGAAGAAGGAAGATCTAAGGCAATTACCTTTTCCATAAGTAAAACTGTTCTGCTGATAAGGTGCGGCTCAAACCCAGATATTCACCATTAGCACACACTATCATGCCAGTAAGATTTCTCATACACTAATACAGATCTCATAAATCTCCCTACAAGAATGACAAAACAGCCTAGCAACTAAAGCTTCAAACTTGATTGCCAGTCATAGTCGACTGTAATCCTTCAACTTCAAGTCTAAAAGATAATTCACATGGCACTTCATTAAGTCAAATTGGACGATTAGTCGTGACTCAGGAGAAGTATTGGGCTGATTTTTTTGTAGATACAGGGGACTTTTGGAATAATAACATAAACTGATATTTGAAGTTTATTCATGCACAATATTCAATTGTTTCATACAGAATATTCATGTCTCTATATTACACTCTACATTTGACCATAGGCCGCCGCATACATGAAATCAATCTACAATTTTGCTCAAGGATTCGCACTTTCACAGTGAAGCAAAAAAATACATTAAGATTATGATTGAGCAACTTACTAGAATTATCTCAGCAATTAACCGCAGTCTCATTTCAATCAGGCGCCCATTAAACTCCCCATCGCCCACCTTCAACATATCGGGCAGTGGCAGTGAAAGCCCATGCTCAGCCAAAAGCTGATGCCTCCGTCTTATCCTACACTCCAAGCTAACCGAAAAATACCGAGGAAATCTCTTTAACTCGGCTAAATCCCCATTCATCTCATTCAAAAAATAGTCAACTTTCGGCTTTAAATTATTAGCTACACTATATGACAACAATCCCGGAGACCACGAGACCATATTCAGCACTTCTTTATACTCAAACCCTAAACTCATCAAATAATTCAATTTAGGCATTAAAGTGCCTTCCACACTTGAAACCAACAACAATGTGGTTTGGCACGTGATAGCATTCGTTCCCACAAACCCTAATTCCTTCAGAAATCGAATACAGGGTAAAGGTCTGTGTAGGGTTCAGAAGTGATGAGCTGAGGAACGGATGAATATTTATTTTATTTTCCAGATTGTACATACATCATTAACATGTCCTATAGACAATGTTTGTACTAGGTTGTTAAATTTCCAATGCTTCATACATGGACCACTCTAATTAAAACTCGGGTAAATTAAAAAACATGATCAGGTATTTTTTATTAACAACGATTGTGGCAGTAACATTTCACTTCTTGATGGAGTATGGGGTATATGTTTGTTTAATTTTAATTTTTCATTATTTTTAGGTCAACATCATGGTTCATACGTTGGAGCACCACCGATTACAAATTAGCTAATTATTATTATTGAAATTAAATGAATCAATAATGGGTCGGGTTAATCTAGCCCAGAGTTGGCTGGTATTGAAATTTTGACCACTGAGTACATAGAGTGCACAACATAATAAAGTTATACAGCTGAAATCAATTCAAAGACATGGAAAGTAATGGTCCTTTATCCATATCCTCCCTTTCATTTATTTATAGTAAAATTTAGATTTACAACAATACTTGAATAAATTTATAAATAGAGGCAAAAGAAACTAGTTACTGCAGGCGGGAGGTAAAAGTCCACCACTGCCATCTTCAGCCTTACAACATAAGGGCAAAAAGAGAGCCACACAAATATAGAGGCCAGGTCCCTAACTCCCTAATATTCATACTTATAGTGTACCATATAAAAAAAATAAAAATAAAATATGACAAAGGACCATACAAAATAAGCCCTTCTCATATGAACCCCTAGCTTAACGAGGCTCCATAGAATCACTACTATATACTACTAGTACTTATCAAGTAGTTACCAATAGTCCAATACTTATACTAGTGACCGTTAATACTAGAAGAGGCCCATAGTGTTTCCGAACTAGCGGTATTGAGCTCCACTGAAGGTCTAGCCGAATGACCAGCTAGCAGGGGCAACATTGTAAGACACCACAGAGCGGCCATCGCTGGTGGTGACCTTAAAAGAGAGAGACTGTCCATTCAGATAATTGTTGCTCTGCCAGTTCTGTCCCCAATTTCTTGACATGGGTTGCCAACCAGTTCTGGACCCTTTGATTGACACAGCATGTACATCTCCAGCACCACCAACTTTTGTTTTCAGTACCAAATTGAAGTAGGAGTGTCCATTAATTTGAAACCTTATGCCTCCCCTCCTCCTGCATGCTACCCTACAATAACCAACAATTTTTCTCAAAATTTAGATAAACTAAAGAGAAGAAAAAAAATCAGTGCACCCATCTCTGTTTTTTGGTCAATTTTGAAGTCTTAGGGGCCATTTTGGAAAAAATTGAAAAAAGAGGTTTTTGACCAAATTATTAAGTGGCAAAAGCAAGAGTAAGAAATTTGGATCAGATTATTTTGTACCTTCTGTAAGATACAGGGACTATCCCGGCTTTGTATTGGGCAATGCGTTGGAAAACGGGCTGAGAGAGATCAAAATGTTGTTGGGGAGGATTGCACCAGCCCCCTGCGTTATTAGGGAGGGCATTGTTTGGTGGGCAGAAATTGGTGGCGGTGACCAAAATGGAGCCGGGCAGGCACCATTTGGGGTCATTCACACACCTAATCTCATAGCAAGACCCACAGCTCAACCCATTGTTGAACAGAGCTGTGCTTAGAGCTGCTGTGTTTGTTCCATACCCCTGGCTATATAGATTTCCATATCCACAAGCCCCGCCTGTTAACAAACAAAAATAAAATAAAAGTTAAATAAGTGCAACTTCTTATTTAACATTTGAGTGTGTGTATATTTCATACCCATTGTCCCAGAGGCATCACCCCCACCATAGAAGGTGGCATGAGCATTGGTCCAGCCCCCACCACCATCATACCCATCCACAGATGAGGCCATTGCAAGAAAACACACCAACAAAATTCCATACATATCCATTTTCCTGCAAATAAAAGGCATACCCATTTAGCATTGTTTTGGAGACTTTAACTAGATTTTTTTTATATTAAAAAAAAAGAAGTAGGAATGTTACTTTGTTTTTTTTTTAAAAGTAAATTAAATTAAACTCATTCTAACTCGAGTAGGAAGTAGAAATGAGGGAGAAAAACAGAGAGACAAGATGATTACATGATGATTTTGGAAATCGAAAGGCAGAGCAGGAGAGATAAAATGAGAGAAAGAGTAGTAATGCGACCGAGGTAGGTGATGGACATGGACTGATGGGCGAAATGTGGGAAGAGTTTGGGGGATATAAATAGTAAAAATAGAAGGGAGGGGTGGAAATGGAATACGTCCTTTTGGCTACGCTCACAACTTACTGACACTTGTACGGTTGATTTTTTTTTATTATTATTTGAAAAAAGTTGACATTAACTTGACTGTTTGTTTTCAGTAATATAAAATGTTGTATTAACTAATACTATAATTAAAAATTATAAAATTTACATTTTTTAAAATTCATGTTATAGAAGTTATTTTTTTATTATTTTTTGGGTACATATATGAAAGAGGTTTTGAAGGTGGGAAAGGGGCAAACTTGAGAGTAGAAAGAATGATTTGTTCAGATGAAAGCAGGCCCAGGTGGTTTTTTTGGGGGTATCCGAGTAGGAGATCTCCTAAATCTAAATGTGGGGCCAAGAAAACATCCAAACGCACAGCACATGCAGCAAGCCACCACCATTTGGTGGCTGCAGCCTGCAGTTATCTATCCCCTTTTTCTGTCACTATCGTGTCCATCAGCTTTTTCCTTTTTACTTATTTCCATAACAATAAATGTATTATTAACCGATCCAATTAGTATGAAATTATTTTTTTAATAAATTAATTAATTGACCAATAAAATATTGACACATATATAATCTCGTCTGAGTGTCTGTATTCTATTGATCAATTCACCAACTTATCTCAAAATAAATTTCATACTAACCACTTCCATATTACATCCCATTTATATTTTTAATTAGTACATTAGAATAAAAAATCCTACATGTACACTATTTAATTATTCATTCTATTTTACAATTTATTTATTTATATACTATGGTTATTAACTTTCTGAGTTCATTTTAATGTTAATTTTAAAATAAAAAAAAATCTTTAAAAAAAAGAAATAATTATTTCATTGATCATTCTCAAAAAATTCAAAGGTAAATATGAAATAAAAATATATCCTTTAATCTATAAATTTTACAAATTAATATGACTCTTCACTTTATGTAAGACCAAATAATTATTGTGACGTCCCCAAAATAGGTTTACAACACTCATTCGATTAATACAATAATACGTAAGATGTAAAACAACTACAACTTTATTAATACAACATAAAAGCGTGAGTTTAAATACAAATATTATCTTACAGATAATATCAACACTCAAATAAGTTCTCATTACAATTATTGATATATTATTTTATAAAATGATGAGGACTACTAAAACAACTTTCTAAGACCTTCATTCCATAATTCCCCGACTAGTATTTCGCTACATTCTCGCCTCCCGAGAAGAAAAATGGAACAAAAAAGAAAAGGGTGAGCTCAACTAGCCCAGTAAAGAATATTATGACTAAGATAATATAGAACAAATTATCGTTAGTCTTCAACAGGAAAAAATCTGATAGAATATAATAGACAACAAGTTTCAGATCAATATTCGCAGCGGAAATAATAATTTATAGAAGAGTTACGTAGAGAATGAAATCTACTAATATCTATGAATTTAAAAGTTCATCATCAATATTTTATCCCTGTAACATCAATCAACATACTTCTTGAATCAAATATTCATCTTTGCACTACAAGCCAAAGATATTCATCAGCTGGTCATATTCATCTCAACACCTGTACATCTTTGCACTACGGGCCAGAGATATTCATAAGAAAATCAACCATCTTTGCACAACAGGCCAAAGATATTCAGTAATATCATCATTTAGGACTGAGGATGATGAAAAATATTTTAAAGAAAATGAATCTAGTGAAACAAAAGAACAAATATTAAGGATTCGTACTTTAAACAGTCCAAGTTCAAAAATATTTCATAAATAACCATAGTGAAGTAAAATTCAAGAATGATCAAAACATGGATACAATCAAAGCTAGTATCCATAATAGATATTTTGGACAAAAAAATAAAAATTTAATTTTTCTGTGAATAATGTCGTATTCATGAACAGTGTCGTATACGTGAATAGTGTCGTATACGTGAATAGTAAATCCGACACTAAAAGAAAAGAATTTCACAAGAAAAATCTTACCAATATTTTGGCATAATGATATTAGAAGAAATAATATCATTTTAAAAACAAAATATAACATCCCTTACCTCGAAAATAATAGTACTTTCCTTTGGAATATCGATATAACGTGAAGGAACTTGCAGACAGTATAAAGAACACTCAAAGTATCAAAATACTCACAAGAATACGCTCGATAATATAGAGAGAGAAAATGTAAGACCCCAAATTATTAATAAATGAAATTTATTTTCCTCTATTTATTATTTTAAAATAGTAAGGGTTGATTTGATTAATGTGGATAGTTTTGAGTAAAATATGCAAATATTTCGAATAAGAAGTGGTTATAAAATATTCATTATTATCGGGAATATTCGTTTGGTCGTGGAATATTAGATCGTCTTTGGGGGAATATTAACGACGACGCCATGTGATCTTTTGTAAGCCCCATAACGGAAAGTGATTGGATGAAGAAAACGACAAATATAAGTTGTTTATAAATAACTGGCGTAGTTATTACAATTAATCATTGTTGGAATACTAAATTGGTTAAAACACACTAATACGCATTGTTGAACAAGAAGCACGCAGATTGCACCAATTATTGATTCTTACGTAAGAAGGCACTACTCAATAATTGTTATAGTAATTCTTATTCAAAGATTTTATTTTATTGATTCAATAATTCTTTGCATTGATATTTTATATTACCGTTGTTTCAATAAATTGTCATTACACAAGTATTTTCCATTATCGAAGCAATAATTCATATTATCTGAATAATATTATTAGATAACATTATTGGCAATGTCTAGAAAGTTACGCTTCAGGAGAGGTTTGGTCACCTAATCAAGGCAGAAGTAGGAGAGAGATCTTATTGGAAAGCCCTCTTTCTTGGGAGCAGATGCAGTCACAAGATTGTGATTATGTAATATTATTTGTGAATAATTAATTATTGATTTATATGATGAGGAAAATATTAATTTTATGTGGATATAGATGAAGAAAATTTTTAAAGTGACAATTGTTGAAAATTAATATTTTATCTTTTACGATAAAATAATTCATTTAAATATATTATTTTAATAATATATTAACGGTGATATTTTTATAATGAATGTGGGATATATGAGTATATGAGGATGAAGAGTATTTTGTGGCATTAAATGTTTAACACATATTTTGTGTGTTGGTGGACACAATTATCGATCAAATTTGATTATAAACAGTAAAATCGCTTGGATTTATGGATTTGGTTGAATTTCATTTGGAATTTGGAAAAACTTTCTTACGCAAAGTTGTAGATAATTGAATTTCCTATATAAAGTTGCGAGATTCGAATTTTACGATAAAAGGCTATTTATTATGAATTATTGAAGTTACAAGTTCAAATAATTGATTTTTGAAAGTTTTAATTATTTTTATTTACAAAAACGTGTTTTTCATTTTGTTTCCGATCATTTAACATGTGATAGGGCTGAGTTCAGATGGTAAAAGCATGCGTATGAAGTTTTGGAAAAATTATAATAATATTTAATAAATTTTTACATTTTTGGTGTTCTAAAGATTTTCCTATAAATAGGGTCTTGGGTTAGAATTGAAAATCACACCGTAAATGTAAATTTTTCTCTCTATATTATCGGAAATGTATTCTTGTAAGTATTTTGAGTATACTTTGAGTATTGCTATATGTAAGAACCCGAATTTTATGAAATAAAAGTATTCAATTTTTTAATTACTATTCATGAAGTTCTTATTCATGAGTTACTATTCACGAGTTATTATTCACGAAAAGTACTATTCATGAAGCATGATAATTTTTTTTCGTAAGAAGGCATTACTCAATAATTGTTACACGGTAATTATCGTTCAATATTTTATTTTATTGATTCAATAATTGCTACGTTGATATTTTATATTATTGTTGTTTCAATAATTATCACGTACGATATTTTCCATTATCAGACAATAATTCATATTATCTGAATAATATTATTGGATAACATTATTGGCAATGTCTAGAAAGTTACATCTCAAGGAGAGGTTTGGTCACCTAATCGCTGCTATTAAGAAGGAGAAATTCTTATGGAAAGCCCCTCTTTCTTGGGACCGCTAGATTGTCAATATTGTGATTATGTAATATTATTTGTGAATAATTAATTATTGATTTTTATGATGAGAAAAATATTTATTTTACGTGGATATAGATGGAGAAAATTTTTAAAGTGACAATTGTTGAAAATTTATATTTTATCTTTTTTTGATAAATATATTATTTTAATAATATATTAATGATGATATTTTTTACGATGAATGTGGGATATATGAGTATATGTGGAGGAGAAGTATTTTTGTTACCAAAATATTTAAAATATGTTTTATGTGTCGGTGGACCCCATTTCTTGACTGAAATTTGATTATAGCCTGTAAAATCGTCCGTTTGTGAATTTCGGTCAATTTCTGTTTGGAATTTGGAAAAACTTTCTTCTGCAAAGTTGTAGAGAATTGAATTTCCTATAAAAACTCATGAGATTCGAATTTTCTAATAAAAGGGCTATTTATTATGAATTATTGAAGTTCCAAAGTTCCGAAATAATTGATTTTTGGAAGTTTATTTATTTTATTAATAAAAACGTTTTTTATATTTTGTGGCCTCATTAAACATGTGCAAAATCAGCTGATTTCAAATGTCTAGAGGTGGGCTTGAAATTTGATAATAATATTATTATTATATTCAATTTTCTGCTTTGGTGTTACAAGCAATTTCTATAAATAGTGTCTTGGGTTATAATTGAAAATCATGATTTAAACTCAAGTTTTTCTCTCTATATTATCGAGCGTATTCTTGTGAGTATTTTGAGTATACTTTGAGTATTGCTATACGGTGCAAGTTAGTTCATTATTATTCCAAAATCTTCGCTCTTTTGAGGTAAGGAATAGTAAAGGGATTTTAAGGGTTATTATGTTTTTAGTTTCGAAATTTTTCTGAACCTTCAAAAATTCTGGAAAAATTTGAAATGATATTTTGATGAGTTTTTTAGATTGTGTCCAAAATGGCGATTTTGGATGTATAAATTAGGAGTTATGGATTTTATGAGAAAAGACTATTTTAAAATAACTATTTATAACTCCTTGTGATTAACTCCAAAATTGATGAAATTTTTATTGGGAGTACATCTATATAATATCAGTATACCGTGTAAATTTCAGAATTTTTGGACAAAAGTATAATTTATGATAAATGTTTAAATATTCGGTGGTTTTGGCCATATGAAAAATAGTAAATGAATTTTTAAAATTTAGAGAAAATATATGTTCAATATGGGACTATGTTATGCTAAATCCCAGAAAAAAATATTTTTGGAACTGATTTGGTATTTTTCATGAAAATATTCTAGTTATGAGTAAATGAATTAAATATGTTATGTGAAGTAAGAAAATTAGAAAATATGATTTTATGGCTTGAGAATCATATATGAGGTATATGAAGATTTTGATGAGGGTTTTGGTTATTGGTGATGAAATCTTATGAGTTTGGCATTTTATGATGATTAAATGCATTAATTAGTAAAGTGTAAACAATTTAATTAAATTGTTTATAAGTTTTAGAAATGATTAAAATATTATTGTAATATTAATAATATTAGATTATGAGATTTCTAAGTGATTTATAATATTTGGATTAAAGTGTTATAAATATGGATATGAATTTTATTATGAAACTTTATCTTTCGTGTCGAGTTATACTACGCACGATATACAGACTTATGTACAAACACGGAGTCTTATTCACGACAAATTGGTTTCTTCTTTGACCAAATTATCGTTGATTTATGAATCTTACTCTTGAAATTAAAACTATGTTTTGATTATATTGTTTTTATATAACATTCTTATAACCCTAATGATAATATTTCTCTTTGACTTGAGTGTAAAGATGGTAGATTATTGGTATGATCGTGACTATAGGTTCTCTTTGGCCAGTAGTGCAAAAGTTGAATTGTTGTTGGTATGATCATGACCATTGAATTTACAATTGATTATTTTTTAGCTTAAGTGCAAAGGTGAATTGATCAACATGGTTATAATTATTGTTATATAACTTCTGAAATGTTTATGTATTTCTTTGATATATGAATATCATTGGCTCGTAGTGCAAAGATGACTTGTTGATGAATATCTTAGCCTGTAGTGCAAAGATAAATTATTGATGAATATCTTTTGCTCGTAATGCAAAGATGACTGTTGTTGAATATCTTTTGCTTTGTGGTAAAAAGATGAATTATTGATGAATATCTTTGGCTCAGAATGCAAAGATGACACATTGATGAATATCTTTGCTTTTGTAGTGTAAAGATGAAGCTGTTGATGAATATCTTTGGTAGTAGTAAAGATGAATTTATTAGTATGATTATGAACATGAACTCGTGATTTGGTATAACCATGATCTTTGATGTTTGTGTAAAGACGGTGATGAAAATTATCTTCATCTGGATGAGAAGAGGAATTTAGAATCACAATTATGATTATGAGTTATTCATATGATTGTGGAAAGGAGTTTGTTGATTGATGTTACGAGGATAAAATATTGTTGGTGGACTTTTAACGTGGAGAAGACAATAGACTTTATAGTCTATTTGACTCTTTTTAATGGATTGCTTCGTTCCATCGCAACTATGGTTGAAAAGTTTTATCATCTACCATATGTTCTAAATCTACGATTTATTCGATGAAGACTATTGATAATTTATTTATCTTTAGTCATAATATTCTTTATCGAAAGTTGTCATGCTTTCACCTTTTGTTTCACAATTCCTTTCGTGTAATAAGAGTGTAAATTTGGGTTGAAAGCGGGGATAACAAGGAATAGAAGCGGTGGTCTATAGTTGTTGAGGTTCTCCTTAAAGAGTATGGAAATAATTTTATTGAGGACTTTAGTGTGTTGTATTTTATACATCATTTAATAGTTATTTTGGTGAATTAAATAGGTGTGAAAGCGAACCCAACTTTGGAAGGGTGTTTTGTCACTATCATACAAGATGTCTAATGACATACAAACTCGTGTTATCATAAGACATGGTTGTAGTTTCATCCACTTCTTGAGTATATTTACAAGCACTACCTATATAATCTTGGTGTTTGTTTGGAGTATAATACCCAATTAGAGACAGTGGAGATAATGATATGTCAAGAGAAGACTCGCCATTGGGAAGAATATGATAGTAATCTTCTCGCTTTTTCTTTGGGGTCTATTGGGTCAACCAAGGATAATTCTGTGGCCATATGATATCTACCACAACCTAAAAGCATGGCCTCCCACGTACGAAGGTTTCCTTGAGCACTTCCCAAAGATTCTAATTTCTAAAAGCAGGTTTTTGACTATACCTTTATGTAAGGTGTCATTGTGACGTACTACTGATTGGTATATATTTGTATCCAAACTCACAAATATATGTTGTTGTATTTTACGACAATTGTTGTAATAAAGTTGTAGTTATTTTCCGCTCCATATATTTAGCGACTTCGAGAATGGGTTGGATGGAATGGACCTATTTGGGGTCGTTACACTTATACGGTGCAAGTTCAAGTCATAGCCTTTATATCAAGGTGTTTCAACTAGAAATCCGCATCTTTCAAGGTAAGGATGTTATTTTATTCGAAAATGATATTATTTCTTCAATATCATTATCTTGAAATATTGGTTGGAAATTTTATTAAATTTAGAACTTTTTTCATATCGGGATTACTATTCACGAGTTACTATTCATGAGTTACTATTCACGAGTTACTATTCACGAATACTATTCACGAGCGTGAAGATATTTTTTGTGAAATTTCTATCTTTTGGTGTCTGAGATTCTTATTCACGATATCTGCATTATTCACGATACGATACTATTCACGAATACTGACTATTCATAGAAAAAATGAAATTTCTTCTTTTGTCAAAATATCTATTATGGATACTAGCTTTGATTGTATCCATGTTTTGATCATTCTTGAATTTTACTCCACACGATTACTTATGAAGTATTTTTGAACTTGGATTGTTTAAAATATGAATCCTTAATATTTGTTCTTTTGTTTCAATTGGATTCGTTTTCTTTAAAATATTTTTCATCATCCCAGGTCTAAATGATGATATTCTTGAATATCTTTGGCACGTAGTGCAAAGATGAATGATTTCTTGATGAATATCTTTGGCCGTAGTGCGAAGATGAGCAGTGTTGAGATGAACACGATAGGATCGATTAATATCTTTGGCCGTAGTGCAAAGATGAACACGTGTTTAGATAATATGATAAGTGATGAATATCTTTGGCTGTGAGTGTAAAAGATGAATATTTGATTCTAGATATATATATTGATTGATGTTACGAGGGATAAAATATCGACGATGAACTTTTAAATTCATATATAGAAGATAGTAGTTTGCATTCTTTACTTAACTCTTCTGGGTTGGATGGAATGGACTTATTTTGGGGGCATCACACCACATTCATTGTAAAAATATCATCATTATTATATTATTAAAATATAATAATATATTTAAATGAATTATTTATCAGAAAAGATAAAATATCAATTTTTTAACAATTGTCACTTTAAAATTTTCTCCATCTATATTCACATAAAATGAATATTTTCCTTATCATATAAATCAATAATTAATTATTCACAAATAATATTACAGAATCACAATACTGGTAACCAGGCCATTCCCAAGAAAGAGGGGGCTTTTCAATAAGGATTTCTCTTTGCTGGCGCGCAATTAGGTGAACAAACCTCTCCTTAGATGGAACTTTCTAGACATTGCCAATAATGTT
Organism: Panax quinquefolius; assembly: GCA_020205615.1. Classification (NCBI taxonomy): domain Eukaryota; kingdom Viridiplantae; phylum Streptophyta; class Magnoliopsida; order Apiales; family Araliaceae; genus Panax; species Panax quinquefolius. The sequence continues at coordinate 120,695,820 of CM035159.1, read as the reverse complement.
ATTTAATAATATTATTCAAATAATATGAATTATTAATCTGATAAAGAAAAATACTGTGTAATGACAATTATTGAAACAACAATAATATAAAATATCAACGTAGCAATTATTGAATCGATAAAATAAAATATTAAGCAAGAATTCTCGTAATAATTATTGAATAATGCCTTCTTACGTAAGAATCGATAATTAATGCAACGTGACAAGGTGCTTCTTGTGTTTTACCCAAGAGTGTTCCAACAAGATTAATTAGAATAACTACGCCAAGTTATTTATAAATAACTTATACTTGTCATTTTCTTCATCCAATCGCTTTTTCATGTTATGGTTTATAAAAGGCTACAAGTAAATGCGAATAATATTCTCAAATGAAGTAGAATATTCCACTTAACCAAAACGAATATTCTAGATAAAATGAATATTTTATAATCACTTGCTTATTTGAAATATTTAAGCATTTTACCCATAACTAACCACATTAATCAAATCAACCCTTACTATTTCAAAATAATAAATAGAAGAAATTTAATTTTATTTATAATAAGTTGGGGTCTTACAATTACCATTTTACATTTCAATCAAAAAATAATTATTTAAATATTCACGTTAAAACAACTCAAATACATAATTGAATTTATAATTTTTCAGTTATAACTGGACAAGATATTTGTATATTTTTGGAGAGGATAAATCTGTAAATTAAATGAAAAAGTCTAGGGCGACCGAGGGATAGCGATTGGTCCAAATTTTTTTTTTTTAAATGTCTCCCAAATAATTTATAAGATTTATTAGAATTGAAATTTTTACAGAATAAAGTGATTTGGATGTCATTTGGATACATGTAAAAAATATGCGTGTGCAGACTGTCCAAACATATTTTTTACATGTATCCAAATGACATCTAAATTACTTTATTCTGCAAAAATTTCAATTTCAAAATTTTTTATAAATTATTTAAAAGATATTTAAAAAATAAAAAATAAAAAAATTGGACCGGTCGCTACTCCGATCACCCCAGAATTATCCAAATTAAATTATAATCGTAGTAACTAACACCCAAAATATTTACTCTATCATTTACCTAACTGTCAATAACCAACTTATGTGTTCATTCTTCAAACACTGACAACCTCTAAGCAATCCTCATTTTTATTAGGCATTGGGGCATTGCGTCTGGAAAGTTGAGATTTGATCTCAACCGTCAATCTTTCTAGAAATTCTTGGTTCGACCACTCTATCAGGTTTTTCAATTGTGATTGTTGTAGATTTACCTTGTTTTTTTACTGTTCTTCACTCATCCTCACAATCTTTCACTGTCAGGCGTCAGCTGCTAATAACATGTCACTTCTGTACAAATTCTGGATTATGATTCTGCCACTACAAGTCAAATCCCACAAAAATGCCCTACCATCTTTTGGATCATTAGGATGTTTGATAAAAATGAAATGATTTCATTATTTAATAATTAAAATGTCTAAAATATTTAAATAATATTCATTCCTATTCAGATTAAATGACGTTTTAGAGTTAAGCATATTTATTAAAAAATAACACAAAATATCTTTGATATCTCTAATTAATTATTTCTCTATCCACAAAGATGAAGGCAATTAATGGGTTATTAGAATTTTAGTTGTATATGTAATAAAATGGTTCATGGAATTGCATTTACTAAGCATATTAAATAGAGTGGTAAATTAGAAAAAAATAGTGCAATATTGCATAGAAATTTTAAAACGACACTTAAATAGAATAAAATTAAACTCCCTAAAACGTCATTTATTTAGAATAGGAGGGAGTATATTTTTATTATTTTACTCTCTGAAAAAATTTAAAATTATTGTAAATTTATTTAATATAATATAATAGTTAATATTGTAAAAAAAATCATTCAACCAAAAAAAATACAACTTAGTCATTCAAATTTAAATGCGAATTATTTGAATCGATCGATCAATCAATCAGACGATTTTTTTCAAAACAAACGATCGAATGGATGAATCGATTACATTATATAAAGGTATTATAGGCAAATTATTATAAAAAATAAATCATTTAAGGTGACTTTAGATTACCTGAAATAGTAATAAAGATGGGACGAAGGGAGAGAGTATTATATAATTAAACATACTAATCTTGTTGTTAAGATACAAATAATTTTCTTAAATGGTGAACACCTAGTTGACCATTCCTTGCGTGTGAAATACTACCAAGTAAGTATCAAATAGTGTCCGTAATCAGGGGAATTAAGTGTTGTCTTGATCTGATCTTTTGAATACAAAGAACACATGATTGTGTAGGCCTAACGACCATCTTCTTCTTCTTCAATCTGCCTACTAGTGGGTGAGAGTTTTTTATGAAAAAAATAAAAATAAAGAAATAACAAATAAAAAGGAAGGAAAGAAAGAAATATTAAAATGTCAACCACGCCGTTTGGGTCAGTTGGTTTAAGGGAGAACTGAAAAAATAATATTAAAATGTTGCATTTGAAAGGGAACCACAGAACCAAACCACATCCGTACTCTAAGACAATGGAATACTCAATTATGGGCCACAACGGTGCTTACCGAATCTGTAGGAAAATGAGAGCTGCAACGTCAAAGTCCCATGGACCAAGCCCAGCCCAGCCCACTCTATTGAGCACATTAGCGAGTTTAGATACGTATTGAAACTTCCCGGACTAACAAGGCAAAGAATTATACAACTAGACCGAGACGGAGACGACTGTATCAAACAAACAAAATATATGGAGATTACTCGAAACCTTATACAAAGTTATGGGCTTTTACCACTCATATTTAAAGAATTTCATAACCAAATTAATTTATAGTACTAAAAGATTCCGTAATTGACTGCCCCGGTTCATTGCTTTGCCCCAACCCTAAATATCCAATACCCAACCCAACTGTCTCGCAGATAGATTTTCCAGCGAATTAATCTGTAGAATTGTGACGTATATATATATATATATATATATATATATATATATATATATATATATATATTTCTACTTTATTTATATATGTAAACGCCCACACCCATAGATCCATAGCCTAAGTAAAACTCCTGTTGAAGAAATCAGCAGCACAAGGTAGTTTACTTCTACCCTTTTATTCTCCGCCCTAAACATTCTACTTATACTTGCCTTACTTGTTCATATAATTGTTCGCAGATTCATACTTTTCAAACTGACCTTTAAGTTCTTTGTTACTTCTGTTTTTCTGTAGATCTATATATCATCAATCCAGAAGCTTGTTTTCAAAATCAGAATTACTAACTTATAATTTGATTTTCTAGAATAATTTGCTTAAGCTTAAAGAAAAACTACCGCGTTGAATTTCGTATGCCAATTTTTCCTGATACTGGGATCGAACCACAATCCGAATGAAACCATTAGCTTACTTTCTGTTTTTTTCTACAAGGTTTTGATGCTTTTGAAGTTTATACATGGTAAAGTAAACAGAGAAAACGGTCCTGAAGAATTAGTCTGTATACATAGTTGGATAAAGTACACGTAAAGAATAAAACTGTTACGTACAAAGGACAAATGCATAGTAGGAGAGTTTCTGAAGGTATTTTTGTGAAAATCTCAATTTCAGGGAATTATTGTATATTTTTACTTATAAAGTGTGTATAGTAGGTTGTCCTGCATGCTGCAGCCAGTTTTGTAATGTCCATTTTCATCAAAGAACTTTAGGGTTTAATTTAGAACTAGGAAGTACGCACTTAGCATTGGATGCTGCTTCCAATTCAAATGGGTTGCCCAAAGGTTTTGACTTTCTAAATGATTAAGCCGTTTATTTTCTGTATCAAATAATGTGAGATATTCTTTTCCATGCTTCCTGGTGAACATCCTCATTTGCGCTGCAGTTCCCCCCCCCCCCTCCCCTCCCCTCCCCTCCCCTCCCCTCCTTTCCTTCATCGGAGTTGGATAGTGTTACTAAATTATTTCTTGAAGTAATTGTCTTAGCATGGTTACTTGATTTTCTCATAAGGGAACTTAGCATAGATACTGCCTTACAAGTTATTTCTGTTGCTGCAGTTCTCAGTTGCTTGAATTTGGATCTATAATAGCAATAATAGAGTGTCTCAGTAATGGCTGGTCAGAAGAATGATTATGGGAAGAGGTCTCATTATCAATCTGACTATTCTGGAAATGGTGGAAGTAAGAGAAGAAATCCCACGGATGACCGAGAGTCGCATGCTATTGGATCTGAAGACACAGTGTACCGCTACTTGTGCCCTGTCAGGAAGATTGGAAGTATTATTGGGAGGGAGGAGACATTACCAAAGCAGTTAAGGCAAGAAACTCAGTCAAAGATCAGGATTAATGAGACTGTGCCTGGTTGTGAGGAGCGTGTTGTCATAATCTATAGCTCTAGGGAGGAAACTAATAGCTTTGGAGATACTGGAGATCTTGTTTCACCTGCACAGGATGCTCTTTTCAAAGTGCATGATAGGATTGTTGCTGAGGAGTCACCTGCTGATGATGAATTTGAGGAGCCTCACCAAGTTACTGTCCGGATGCTTGTGCCATCAGATCAGATTGGATGTGTGATTGGGAAGGGTGGACAAGTAATTCAGAATATACGTAGTGATACTCGTGCTCAGATTCGTATCCTCAACAGTGAACATCTGCCAGCTTGTGCTACAAGTTCTGATGAGCTTCTCCAGGTAATGCAGCCATTTTCATTTCATGACCATATTCTATGAGGAATCCTGAGTGGTTGTCCATGGGAATGGTACCCAATGTTTTTTCCCAAATATAAGAACTTTTTTCTTGTCAGTCTTACTGCCCTGAAATTGATTTACTAGATTTTTTTATATTGTCATGATGCATAGTATATCAGAATAAAGTACACTTGCAGAATATTCGTTGTTAACTATATCTATTCTCACCTATTTCCTAGCCATTAACCATCTTTACATTGTTTCATGTTATCACACAATTTCAGTTTTCTATGGCTCATGATGGTTTGGACTTGAGTTATAGGTCATCAGTATAACCCTAACCCTCCTTTTGTTTGAGTGTGTTTTCTTAGAATAGTTCATATACTTGCATATTTCTGATGCACATTTTTGGTGATATTTTATTGTTGATTGATCACAATGAAGAAATATATGGTTTCAGATATCTGGAGAAGGCCCAGTTGTAAAAAAGGCTCTTTATCAATTGGCATCTCGTCTTCATGATAATCCATCAAGATCCCAACACTTACTTTTGTCCTCGTCCACTATCCATAGATCTGGTGGTACATTTATGAATCCAAGTGCTGGTGCCCCACTTACGGGTGTAAGTTCTTTAATGGGGCCTTATGGAAGTTTCAAAAGTGATGTAGGAGATTGGCAAAATTCTGTTAAGGAATTCTTACTTCGTTTGGTTTGTCCAACTGAAAACATTGGGGGTGTGATTGGAAAAGGTGGTTCTATTATCAAACAGATCAGGCAGGAATCAGGTGCATCCATCAAAGTTGATAGTTCTTCTGCTGAAGGAGATGATTGCATTATATCTGTATCAGCGAAAGAGGTGAGCAAGGTTCTTTTATAATTGATTTCTTGTATGTATAACAATCCAGATTTTAGGCCGTGAAATTCATATTTTCTAACTTGTCCTGTCTCAGTCATTTGAAGAATCATCGCCAACAATTGATGCAGCAATGCGCTTGCAACCACGTTGCAGTGAGAAAACTGAAAAGGAATCAGGTGATTCCATAATCACCACTCGCCTTCTAGTGCCTAGCTCACGAATAGGGTGCCTTATTGGTAAAGGCGGGGCTATCATTTCTGAGATGAGAAATGCCACGAGAGCAAGCATCCGCATTCTTTCAAAGGAAAATCTTCCCAAAGTTGCATCTGAAGATGATGAGATGGTCCAGGTATAGGATATTAACAAGTCTATGTTTTCGCTGAACCGATACATGAAACAACTTGTGTTATGTGTTGTACCCGAACTTTAATGTTATAAAGCCTATTAATTATGTTTTTCCCGTGGTGATCAGATTACTGGAGACCCTAGTGTCGCCAGCAATGCTCTCTTACAAGTAACCATGCGCTTAAGAGCCAATACATTCGAGATGGAGGGAGCTCTAGCTGCCTTGCCCCCTGCTGTTCCCTACCTTCCAATGTCAGTGGACATGTCAGATGGTTCAAAATATGGGAACCGTGATAATAAATCACGTGGACGTGGATATTCATCTTCCAGCAGATATGATTCTAGTGATTTTCCCCCCAGTGACAGTTATGGTAGTTATGGTGGTTCACAGGTATTTAAAATGTCTTATCATACTCTTTGATTTCCCCCTCTTTGCACAACTGTTCAGTGTTAGTATTTAATAAATTTTCCTGGTTTCAAAAAGGTGTTATGGAGCACTTACATCTTGGAACATCAATTACTGCACGTATAATATTCATACATCATATGATCAGTTATCACACAACTTTTCCTCATTATTGGTGTCATGTTCTGATCTTCTTTAGGGTGGCGGAAGTGGCTATGGAGCATATGGTGTTTACTCTGGTCGCTCTGCTAGTTCCGGGTAAAGATTTTGGTGGAATTATATCTTTCTTCCTACTGCTGTTACATTTTGGAATTATTGCGTGCTATTATTTTATTCTCACTAAAATTTTTGGAATCCCATTTGAATTTTTTGTTTTTCTGTTCATCTCATTGGAACCCTGATTATTAATCCATGTACCAGGTTATCTAGTCAGAACCCTGTTTCCTATGGGAAACATCATGGTTATTAGAGTCCCTGGTTCTTAGGACCTGCAGGTAGATAATTGTCTCCCTTTGTTTCTATCAGATACTAGATAGGTAGTTACTCTAATACATTCTTAGTCATCATAAAAAATAGTTATGCATTTATGTTCATAACACCGAACATCGTATTTTTGATTTCTAATGCACTTTTCTCCTGTTTCCTTCCCTCTTCCATCAAAACAGCTTGTGATCTACGATGCCTGAAGCCAGCCCATTACCCCTTTGATGATGCCTCCAGCCTATACCAGAAGACCAGAAGAACAAGATATGAGAAACTTATGTTCAACCTTCGCCCACCTTTGTTACTTTAGGGAGACCAATGTTACGTGGCACCGCAAGTCATTGCTAGAAAACTTATGTCCTCATACCTTGTCAAACCAAGCTCTTAACTATCAAAAGACCATTCACCAGCATGTTTTTTTTCTTTTCCATATATTTTAGAAAAGTAATTTAGTTCTCTGTAAAACTTGTGAGCGTGGCTGTCTGACTTCTATCTTCCTTAATGCCATTACATTTCCTAGAAAATGAAGTTTGCATCTGTATGAGTTAGATTTGTTTGTGTTGTTTAATAATGCATTCACTCGAGATTTGAAATTCTAGGTTACAAGATGTGTTGCCCTGTCGGTCTGTTTGTATATGTTTGAATTAATAATACAAGAGTGTTTTTCCTAATCATTAAAGGTTCTTTAAAGGTTGGTGTGTTTGTCTTATGGTGCATCCAGGTTAGTTTTGGGGACTATGCTCTGAATGCAATACAAGAATTAGTGCTAGTCTACCACGAGGTTTTGTCTACAAATCAGTCTGAAATCTGATTCTTTGATCTCAATCAGGTGTTGAGGTTATTCACATATTGTTGGTATCAAGGAAGAGCATTACTTTACCCTTAATGCCATCAACTCGGCAGGTCTGATGATCCTTGTTCTTTTGGCATTGCAATCTGGTAAGTTCTTTTAGCAAAAAAAAAATAAAATCTGGCAAGTTATTCCTTTATGGAGTGAGTAGATACTAGATAGGAAAAGCACATTCTTAACAGGAAATCTCGTCATTTACATGGTATCAGGATAATTTGGCTTTTCACTATAGGTTTAGTGTAATGATAATAAGCACACATTTCAGATTAGATGGAAGCTTAAAGATCAGGATGTTATGCAGTCTGTCCAAAACAAGACTGGATCAGAGATGCATAATTGCCCAAGTGGAGATTGAAAATGAATTAGTTCTTTTTGTTGCCAAATAAAAAAAAGAGTTTTAAGAGAACCAGCTGCATGCATGTATATGGAAAAAGGAAAACTTGAAACTAGTGAAGTCTCTACTTCCTGTTTAGTGTGGCTGCATGGATACATTTAATTTGTTTATGTGGCATCAAGTGTAGATTAAGACAATAAAAGTAAGGAACCATTGTGTATCTAAAAAATTAAAATAAAATAAAATTGAGAACCTGCTCAACAAAAATGTGTAATATATCTATATGTATGTATCACATTGTGTACAAGTAATTTATGCTTGTGTATGTAACTACATACGATGCATATTTAGTGGATATGTTTTTCTTGACTGCCCACTAACCGTCATAACACTGCATATTTGATTGTTGCTCGGATAAGAACCAAATGTGAGTGGAATAATGCTGTAGCTGCTTGACATGAATAATAATATAGTTATCTGTATGAATATGTGTGCACATAGGCATTCTTTTATTTGGCATGTGCTTGAGTTAATATTTTAATTTTGTTGACTTGCTGCTGAATTTTGTGTTTTTTCTTTCTTTTTTTTTTTTTTTGAGTTGGGGGGTTGAAATATTGCACGAATTAGGTCCAAATTACATTAGAATTAGGATTAGAACTAAGAAGCACAAGTTTACAATAGGATATTAGATGCTGAATGAGGTTCTAAGTTGATGCAAGTTAGTGAGGCAGAATTTGGTTGTGCTAAAATAAATAAGAGGCATATCTGTGACATTCTTAATTTTGGAAAAGGAAAATAATGTTATACAAGTTAGAAGGTGAGAAACTTTTTGGTGTCGGATTGTTTCCCCCTCCCTCTTCTTTCCCCGTCTTGTGGTACAAAAACCCTTGGATTGGTTGATGGTTTTAAAGGTTAAATTTAATGTGCTTTGCTTATTTAATACTACATGTTATAGCTATATTTGGTTTCCGGTAGGACCAGTGTGAAAGAATGATCACACTAACCAGTTGCAGTAGAAACCCACATGGTTGAAGAATCGTCACCAGGATTAACGTTCACAATAGCTGGTTTCAGCACTTGCAAGTATGACACGTCTGGCATTTGGTTTGCCTATTGCTGAAACGGGTGGGAACTAGTTTCTGGATTGCTAAACCAATAGTTCCTGTAATTTTGTTGTTATTTCTGATGAGAGTTGGAATTAGGTGATTATGTTTTGTAACTGACACTCAACTTGATGAACTAGAAAAGTTCAATTAGTGTTCAAATTTACTACGGCTGTAAAATGAAAGATTTCAAGTTGCCCAATTCAGTTTTGTGGGTGCCATCGACTGTCAATCGGTCCGTAATATATTCGCTACAATAAAAAATAAAATATCAAACTTGGGTTTATTTAATTATTTTCAAAGGGTCAGATTCTTCTTTATGAGAAATGCTAATAAAGAAATGGTTGAAAGGGAAAAACATAACTCTTCTGTATCATTTGTCCGAAAGGTAATTTTTGAACAATAAAATGGTTGAATGACGAAACCACCACCGCCTCCAATAAAAGTGTTGAATCGACAAAATCACCATTAAATATACTCCTGAGATTTTGGGATAAAACGGTTCAAATTCCTTTTTTTTTTTTTTTACATTTTTTTTTAATTTTTACGGTAATTGAAGAGTTCAAATTCCTCTACTTGCATCATCATTAAAAAAAATGATGGGGACCAACACGGGAGGGAACCAAAAGCCACAAGTCCACAATCCAACCAGGAACAACAATAAACTAAAACAAGATTTGGTACCAAGGGAAGCTTGCTCGCAACAAAGAGTGCGACTCAGTTGCATGCAGTTCAACTTTAAAGATATGACCCTGCATTTGTAAATTATGCTACAAAGCATTTTAGTTGCAGACTTGGCAGTTTCCTTTGGTTCACTGTTACAACAACTCAACAACAGAGTTTCTTTTGGTACGCTTATTCATGTAAGCACCCTAACAGGGTGTAGTCTCATATTTAGGTTTTCAAACGGCACCACCATTAGTCGACTTTGAGTATACTCTCAGGGCGGGCAGTTCCTGACCTCAGAATGAGTGCCTTCATTGCTGCTGCCATCTACCGCACAGTTTTGATCCTCAGAGGAAAGGATAGCATTTTCACCATCAACTGTAATTTAAAAAGAAAACCTAGTTTTAATATTAAAGGATGGAAAAATAACTTCCTATTTGAGGATTGCCACTACAGTTGTGTACATACCTTCACCTTCATCAGCAGGAGCATATGCTGAGCGTCTTGCGCGAGCTTGCTGGTGAGGTGTAGGCTGATACATAACAAGTATAACAATGAGGACTGCTCAAAAACATTGTAAATTTCCGAATAATGTATATTGTGCAAAGGTTTCTTACGAGTAGTTCTATCAATATTTTGCTCCAGAAAAAACCAATTTGTTAATGATCCCTCATTTACTTTTCATCTTTCAATGTTAACATTAAAAATATAAAATAAGCAAGGGTTTAGCTACCACTTAGCTGCCTGCCACACCTTTCAACCAAAAGGATCATTACTGGAGAGCATCTAAGGTGCATTTTTGTGATACTCTAAAACTATATATCAAATGTGAATTTTGGTATTCTAGGTGGATACAAGCATACATTAACTACAGGCAATCAACATGACCCAAGTACAGACTGGACAATTAGGATAAATGTTTTCTTTTTTTCGAACAAATTAAATAGAATAGAGTATATTAGTAATAAATTTCAGAAAATATAGTTGTGGAATAATTATATACAGATACAATTCTACAAGTGAACACAGAGTACCTGCAGTTTTGGGCGAAGTGCCTCTAAAGGTCCTTTGCTCTTCTGTGTTCCTTGCTGTAGGATGGGCAGAGAAAGGCTGTGATATGGCATTTAAACTTGACAAAGCACCACTACAAACACTCTTGAAAGTGCAGATTATATCATTATCCAAATCGGTGTGTGAACTAAAATTCTACCACGTACCTTTCCTAATGCCCAATCAGCAGAGTCAAAGAAAGCACGTTCATGGTCCTATTATAAGTTGTGGGAGAATTGCAGCTGTGAGAAATTGAAGCGTAATAACATTATTGATTAGTTCAAAAGCACATAACTAAATTACCTTAGATATTAATGGATTTTTCTTTGGTAATAAGCCTCCATACTTTTTCTTGATTGCAGCTTCCTGCAAACATATATACCCAAAATTAATACTACATAATGTCCCCAACTGGATGTGGTAACTTGACTATGTGCGCATGAACTGAAGTGTTTGGTAATTGTTATGCTTGGGAATACTGTCAACATCTTTTTTTTTTTCTCCGGACAAGTAATACGTATTTACCTGGGAATTTAAACTCACTTTGAAATTTGTTTAAGGTATTGTAACAAGAGGCACTTTTTCAAATACTTTGATATACAGAAAAGGGGAAATCTTTTGCTTTAATCAACTTTAAAATCATTTTCATGTGATTTTGGTTATACATGTCAACAGCATGGCACAACCTTTGTTTTGGTTATACATGTCACAACTTTTGAGATCTGCAAAGCTCAAAATTGGCTCCCAAGATATTTATGCCAAGTCCTTAACTTTTGTCATATAAAAAAAATTGAACCAGAACCTGTGGGATAAATATACCTCCTGCTGGGGGGAGGGCATAGGATTTTCTTCATTTAAGTCTGAATGTTTTGGATCTTCCACTGAAGGGTTATCTTCTTCTTGAACTTTTGAAGCATTATCAACAAGATCTAGTCCCTTGGCATCCGCATTGTTTGTGTCTGACATTCTGTGCCTACTTTTGCAATGATAATACGGTCAAGAATACATTGAAATTCACCTTCAGTTCTATGATTCTTAGGAGAAAGGGAGAAAAATATATAAATTCATACGGTCGAGATCATTTTACATAGAATATATTACAGACATCTCACTGGTGCTCTCTTATTCTGAAATTTAAGAGATATACTCATTCTAACACCTTATAATTAGTCTTCCCACGAGAACTTCAAAAATAAAAATTATTTACTAACAGTCAGCTCCAGCCTTGATAAAATATAACTTATAACTCCTAGCAATACCTAAGCATCAAAATAGCAGGTAAATGATACTTATAACTTTTATTTCCAATTGTGTGTAAATAATGCAGGGTCTTGTATCTAAATTTTTTCTTTTAAGGGTAAGTTTGGAACTCGAAAAATGCAGAGGAAAGAAAGGAAAAGGAAAACATAAATAAATATATAAATGGAAAAAACTATCTTAATAAAGATATAATCAATTATGTATATTTAAAAAAAAAAAACTATAATATCAATCAGAATGTTAAAATACACGTATAAATTGTTGAAGAAACTCCAACATTTTCAGGTTTCAAATCCTGTCTCTTCGTTGACCAGCTTTCAAGTTCCAAACAAAGCTTAAGGCTACACCCAAATTTAAAATTCTACTCATCCAGCAAAAAACACACATGACATGATTCAAAAGTAAGAAGCCTGCAAATTGTGGACCAAGCCATATTCTACTTGGCTTTACCAATTTACCAATACATTTGATAAACAGAAACCAACTGAGGATCGATGGAAGAGACTATAAACAACACAAATAACACGCTTACAAACACAAGATGGATAAGGTTCAGACTCGTTCTTCTAGTTGTGCCTCAGACTCACTCTTCTAATTGTGCCTCACCTCACTTGCTTAAAAAATAAAAATAAATTAAAGTGTGTCCCACTCAGATGGACTGCCAAGATCTTTCTTCTTTCCCAATGCATGATAAATGATAAAATGATTCAATCAATCTAACACATGCGAATGAGTAAGAAATCAATCAAAGAAACCATAAGAATTATAGCACATGGAGCAAATCCTATAGCAAGTGGCAGCCCACCTGCACAAGCTATAGGCATATAGTTAAAGAAACACAAAAGATGCTTAGCGGCATACATACTAATGCACAAATCACATTGCCGATTTTAGCAATCACAAACAAGACCCATTACATACTATAACTAAATAACAGCTTATATATCTATATAAACATAGTTACTAATAATACACACACATGAATCGGTCTAGAACTCCAAAATGCAAACTTGAATTGGAGTATTAAATTAACACGGATTCGGAATTAGTTACACATCAAGCAATAAAAGTCTAGCACTTTTCAGTTAATACCGCTGGCGCTAAAATGGAAAAATGAGCTTTAATTAAACAATATCAAATTGAATTCAATAATAATCAAGTGATTAGATTCACCATAATCCGAAACTTAACATCTCAACTTGGAAATTAAAATCTAGTAAGAATTTTGTCGCTTAACAATAATCAGTAATAATTTTGCTGATCTGAGGGCCTATACGTATGCGATAGGAATAAGCGATAGCAATAAAAAGGTAGGAATTTATTACCTGTAGTGATTATCGGCGGGAGAATTGGCAGGAGAGAATGCAAAGAGCAAAAAAATGGTGAAAGATGTGGCCCTACTATACTACCACGGCAGAGGTTGCGTACTTGTGTCTCAAGTCCACATGGGCTTAGTATTATGTTGTATGGGCGCAAGAGATTCTCACGGGCTCGGCCTGCTTTTAGCTTGATTCATAGAATGTGTGCACCAATGAACCAATTTTTATTTTTTATTTTTAAAAAACAATAAAATTGGAAGTTTGGAACCCATTATGAGTGCAATTATCACAAGGGACATTGAAATTAATCAAACAAATAAATTTAATTTAGGACAGAGCACTTTATATTTTATTTTTTGAGGTACTTGAATGTTTACATATTTACGAACGTGTAGATTTTCTACAACTAAAAAATATTGATCTTATTTTAAAGGGAGAGTTTATATATAATCTTGTACTTTAAAGTTGGCAGAATAGGATCTCTTCATTTCAAATGAACAGAGAGTCTCCATTCCAACGCCATCATCATTTCACATTTCAACACATTTTAAATAAATTCAATTACCATAAAATTAACTTCATGATAAGTTGAATTCAGTTACTATGAAGTTGCTAATCACTTCCATTTTAAATCTAGACCATGGAGACTAAAGGAGGGCGAACAACAGTAACTTCCCTCAATAAGGAAGGGCAGTAGGTGGGCATGTCATTTCAGAAAATAACACATTTTCCATCTCTATTATTCCATGGGTTTAAAATTATAAATATATTTCTACAAATTTTTATAGTAGAAATGTAACTGGGACTAATAAAAATACAGATAAATTACATCACTTGAGAATGTTGGCATGTGCACCACCATAGCCACCATCCATAAAAAGCTAGTAGCCACATGAATGAATGGGCTAACCACTTACTACAATTGCTAACTAGTCGCATAATAACCATTAATATAACTAACTAGCTAGTCTATACTATGTTAGTCAACATATGTGTGCTTTCATTCTTATAAAGTTCAGCCTTCCTTTCTTTGAAAGTTCAGCCCTCTTTTATTGACTTCCTCTCCTCTAATTTCTGCTATAAAAAGGGCAGCAAATGGAAGAAGAAGATACACCAACAGCAATTCACACTATCATCCGAGAGTTTCAAGAGAGAGAAAAGCTTTTGTAAAACTTTAGAAAATAGGGAGGGAAAGGTAATTCAAATAAAAGAGTATTTTATTTGGGTTCCATTATATAATTATTGTGGTGAAGTAATTTGGGTTTATACTCAAATTAAGATATCTTTGTATTCTCTCATATTATTCTAGTGGATTTTTTCGGAGATCGTCCCGTGGTTTTTTACCTCTTAGTTTTAGAGGGTTTTCCACGTAAAATTCTTAATGTCTCGTGGTTTGATATTTTCTACTTATTATTCTCTGTAGTGATTATTATTTTGGTGGAACTGAAAATTTAATCTGTTTGGCATGTGTTGATATTTTATCCGTCTAATTTATCAAAGACAACAGTATTTAGGAGGTGATTTTTCCCAACAACTGGTATCCGAGCTAAGGTTATTTGCTCGATTATTTTTGATAAATTTTATGGAGGAATCAGTCGGAGCCATGATTAAATTGACTTCTTCAAATTTTTCGATCTGGAAGCCCAAAATGGAGGATATCCTTTATTGCAAGGATTTATATGATCCGTTGGAGCTCAAGGGAAAGAAGCCCGCAGATAAGTCTGAGGCTGATTGGAATAAAATGAATAGGAAGACTATTGGTCACATCCGGCAGTGGATTGATCAAAGTGTATTCCACCATGTTTCGCAGGAGACGGATGCTTACACTTTATGGACAACACTAGAGTCTATGTACGAGAAGAAGAATGCACAAAATAAAACTTTTGTTATTCGGAAAATTGTGAATCTAAAGTACAAAGACAGGAGCAGTGTGTCGGAGCATATGAGTGAGTTCCAAGGTTTAGTGAACCAGCTGTCCACCATGAAGTTGAATCTTGATGATGAGATTCAGGCTCTTTTGCTTCTCAGTTCGTTGTCAAACAGCTGGGAGACTTTAGTGGTGTGTGACGCCCCCAAAATAGGTATACATCACCCATTCTGAGTTGTCAATACATGGTATAGAAACAACTACAACTTTATTATTACAACCGTAAAACTGTGAGTTTGAATACAAATATTATCTTCTAGACAATATCTATACTCAAATAAATCCTCATCACATTTATTGATACATTATTTTACAAAATGGTGAGGACTACTAAACAATTCTTTCTAAAACCTTCATTCCATTACCCGACTCTTCTCATTTATATTCTCGCCTCACGAGAAGAAAAATGGAACAAAAAAGGAAAGGGTGAGCTAAATAGCCCAAGTAAAGAATATTATGACTAAGATAATATACAACAAATTTATCGTTAGTCTCAAATGAGGAAAAATCTAATAGAATCTGATAGGCAACAAATTTTAAATCAATATTCGCGGAAAATAATAATTCATTAGAAGAGTTAAGTAGAGAATGCAAACTACTATCTTCTACGTGAATTTAAAAGTTCATCGTCTATCTTTTATCCCCATAACATCAATCGATATCATCGGAATCAAATATTCATCTTTGCACTTCTGGCCAAAGATATTCATCGATTAATCGTATTCATCTAAACACTGCTCATCTTTTTTTCTGACCAAAGATATTCTTCGAAATCATTCATCTTTGCATTCTGAGGCCGAAGATATTCAATAATATCATCATTTAAGGCGAGGATGATGAAAATATTTTAAAAAAGCGAATCCAGGTGAAACAAAATGACAAGGATTAAGGATTAAGGATTAGATACTTTGTTTTATCCATGTTCAAAAATACCTCAAAAATGATCATAGTGAAGTGTAAAATTCAAGAATGATCAAAACATGGATACAATCAAAGCTAGTATCCGAATAGATATTTTGGACAAAAAGAAGAAATTTTATTTTTTGATTGAATAGTCCAGATATCGTGAATAGTGTCGATATCGTGAATAGTCTTAAGTATCGTGAATAGTAACTCAAACACCAAAAGATAGAAATTTAAAAAAAACATCTTCACGCTTCCGTGAATAGTACTCGTGAATAGTAACTCGTGAATAGTAACTCATGAATAAGACTCGTGAATAGTAAACTACGACATGAAAAAGTTTCAAATTTGATAAAAAGTTCCAACCAATATTTCAAAGATAATGATATTGAAGAAATAATATCATTTGAGAAGAAATTAACATCCCTTACCCTCGAAAGATTACTTAAAATTTGGAATAAGGGTATAGTCTTTGAAGGAACTTGCAACCGCCTAACAATACTCAAAGTATACTCAAAATACTCACAAGAATACTGTTCGATAATATAGAGAGAAAACTTGATTTACGGTGTGATTTTCAATTCTAACTAAGACCCTATTTATAGGAAAATCTTAGAACACAAAGCAGTAAAATTTAATATAATATTAATATATATATTAAGATTTCTACGCCCACCTTCCTAGATCTGATCTCAGCTCATTATGCACATGTTGTAGCCCACAAAACAAACAAAAACGTTTTTATTATTTAAAATATTTTAAACTTCCAAAAATTAATTATTTTGAACTTGACTTGAACTTCAATAATTCATAATAAATAGCCATTCTATCAGAAAATTTGAATCTCATGAGTTTTTATAGGAAATTCAATTCTCTACAACTTTGCAGAAGAAAGTTTTCCAAATTCCAAACAGAAATTGACCGAAAATCACAAGCAGGGGATTTTACAATTTATAATCAAATTTCAAATCGATAAATGGGGTCCACTGACATGTTTAACATGTTTTAAACATTTATTGCAACAAAAATACTCTTCCTCCTCGTATACTCATATATTCCACATTCGTTGTAAAAATATCACCATTATTATATTATTAAAATATAATAATATATTTAAAAGAATTATTTTATCAGAAAAAGATAAAATTTCAATTTTCAACAATTGTCACATTTAAAATTTTTCTCCATCTATATCCACATAAAATCAATATTTTCCTCATCATATGAATCAATAATTAATTATTCACAAATAATATTACAGAATCACAATATTGACAACTGCACGGTTCGCAGGAAAGGGGCTTTCAATAAGAATTTCTTCTCTTGGTAGCTTGCAATTAGGTGACCAAACCTCTCCTTAGACTGAGTAACTTTCTAGACATTGCCAATAATGTTATCTAATAATATTATTCGAGATAATATGAATTATTGCTTCGATAATGAAAAATACGTGTAATGACAATTATTGAAACAACAAAGAATATAAAATATCAACGCAAAGAATTATTAACTCAATAAAATATCGAAGCGATAATTATCAGTAACCATTATTGAGTAGTGCCTTCTTACGTAAGAATCAACAATTGGTGCAATACTGTAAGACCCCGAAATTTTTTAAATAAAAAGGAATTTCCTTTATTTATTATTTGAAATAGTAAGGGTTGATTTGATTAATGTGGATAGTTAAGGGTTAAATACGCAAATATTTCAAAATAAGCAAGTGGTTATTAAATATTCATTGTTGTCGGAATATTCGTTTGGTCGTGGAATATTAAATCGTGTCGGAGAATATTCGTGCATTTGTAGCGAAGCAATACCATGTGGGGCCCCATAACTTGAAAGCGATTGGATGAAGAAAACGACAAATATAAGTTGTTTTTAAATAAGCACAGCGTAGTTATTCACAATTAATCTTGTTGGAATACCCGGTGGTTAAAACACACTAATACGCGTTGTTGAAGCAAGAAGAACGGTATTGCACCAATTATTGATTCTTACGTAGAAGACACTACTCAATAATGGTTCTGATAATTACTCGCTCAAAGATATTTTATTGAGTTAATAATTCTTTGCGTTGATATTTTATATTCTTTGTTGTTTCAATAATTGTCATTACACAAGATTTTTTCATTATCGAAGCAATAATTCATATTATCTGAATAATATTATTAGATAACATTATTGGCAATGTCTAGAAAGTTACATCTCAGGAGAGGTTTGGTCACCTAATCATACGCCAAGTAAGAAGAAATTCTTATTGGAATGCCCTCTTTCACAGGAAGCGCCTCGGTTGTCAATATATTGATTTCGTAATATTATTTGTGAATAATTAATTATTGATTTATATGATGAGGAAAAAATTGATTTTATGTGGATATAGATGGAGAAATTTTTAAAATAACAATTGTTGAAAATTAATATTTTATCTTTTCTCGATAAAATAATTCATTTAAATATATTATATATTAACGGTGATATTTTTTACAACGAATGTGGGATATATATGAGTATATCGAGGAGGAAGAGTATTTTTGTTGCAATAAATGTTTAAAACATATTAAACATGTCGGTGGACCCCATTTATCGGTCGAAATTTGATTATAGCACGTAAAATCGATCGTTTGTGGATTTCGGTCAATTTCTGATTGGAATTTGGAAAAACTTTCTTCTGCAAAGTTGTAGAGAATTGAATTTCCTATAAAAACTCATGAGATTCGAATTTTCTGATGAAAGGGCTATTTATTATGAATTATTGAATTTCCAAGCTCAAATAATTGATTTTGGAAGTTTAAAATATTTAAAATTAGAAAAACGTTTTTCTTATTTTTTCTAGAAGGTGGCATGTGTTTGATGGCTGAAATAAGATTCTAGACATGTAGAAAATAATATAATTATATTATTAATTTATTAAATTTTCTGCTTTGGTGTTCTAAGCAATTTCTATAAATAGGGTGCTTAGGTTAGAATTGAAAATCACACCTAAATCAAGTTTTCTCTCTATATTATCGGTGATTTATTCTTGTGAGTATTTTGAGTATACTTTGAGTATTGCTATATCGGTGCAAGTCCAAGTCATGCTTTATATCCTGTGTTCAAATTTTGTAAATCTTGATCTTTCGAGGTAAGTGGATATTATTTTTTTGTAATGATATTATTTCTTCAATATCATTATGTGAAATATTGATCCAAGTTTTTATCAAATTTAGAACTTTTTCATATCTGGGTTACTATTCATGAGTTATTATTCATGAGTTACTTATTCACGAAGTTACTTATTCATGAGTTACTTATTCACGATTTACTATTCACGAAAGTACTATTCATGAAGCGTGAAGATGTTTTTGTGGAATTTCTATCTTTTGGTGTTTGAGTTACTATTCACGATACCAAGACTTTATTCACGATACTAAGACTATTCCCGTATCTGTGACTATTCAATTCTAAAAATAAAATTTCTTCTTTTTGTCCAAAATATCTATTCGGATACTAGCTCGATCAGTATCCATGTTTTGATCATTCTTGAATTTTACACCACTATGATTATTTTTGAGGTATTTTTGACGTGGATAAAACCAAGTACTTAATCCTTAATCCTTAATCCTTGTCATTTTGTTTCAATGGATTCGCTTTTTTAAAAAAATATTTTTCATCATCCTCGCCTTAAATGATGATATTATGGAATATCTTTGGCCCGTAGTGCAAAGATGAATGATTTTCAAGAATATCTTTGGCCCGTGAAAAGATGAACAGTGTTGAGAGATGAACACGACCGATTGATTAATATCTTTGGCTCGTAGCAAAAAAGATGAACAGTGTTTAAATGAACATGACTAATCGATGAATATCTTTGGCTCTGTAGTGCAAAAGATGAATATTTGATTCCGGATGTATATTGATTGATGTTACAGGATAAAATATTGATGATGGATCGTTAAATTCATAGATTATAGTAGATTTCATTTCTACGTAACTCTTCTATGAATTATTATTTCACCGCAAGTATTGATCCTCAAACTTGTTGTCTATTGTATTCTATCGATTTTTCCCTCGTTGAAGACTAACGATAATTTGTTGTATATTATCTTAGTCATAATATTCTTTTATCGGGCTAGTTGAGCTCACCCTTTCCTCTTGTTGTTCCATTTTTCTTCTCGTGAGGCTAGAATGTAGCTTAGTACTTAGCTCTCGGTATGGAAATGAAGGTTCTAGAGAGGGTTGTTTAGTAGTCCTCACCATTTTGTAAAATAATGAATCAATAATTATGATGGGGATTTATTTGCGTGTGGATATTGTCTGTAAGATAATATTATATTTAAACTCAAGAATATATATATTGTCGTATTTCACATTTACATTTGTATTATGAAGTTGTAGTTTGCTTTTTTGTACCATGTATTTGGCGACTTCGTAATGGGCGCCAGGTATACCTATTTTGGGGCGTCACAAATATCGTCTGCTAGTGTTTTAACCACCGGTATTTTAATGTGATAATCTGGTGAATAACTACGCCAAGTTATTTTTAAACCACTTATTTTTTGTTTTCTTCATCCAATCGCGCTTCAGTTATGGGCCCACATACGGTGGTTCGTCGCATTTAATATTCCCAAGACGAAGCACGAATATTCCACGACCAAACGTAATATTCCCAAACAACAATGAATATTTTATAACCACTTGCTTATTTTGAAGTATTTGCATATTTTACCCCTAACTATCCACATTAATCACATCAACCCTTACTATTTCAAAATAATAAATAGAGAAAATTAAATTTCATTAATAATAAGTTGGGGTCTTACATGGTGTCTCTAAGCAATTCAGCTCCAGAAGGAAAAATGACTATGTAGATGGTCAAGGACAATCTTCATAATGAGGAGACAAGGCGAAAGGAGCAAGGTGTAAATTTTGAGACTTATGCTCTTGTCACAGAGAACAGGGGCAGAAGCAATTTTATAGGATCTCACAAAAGAGATACAAGTCGCAGCAAAAGCAAAAATTATAGGAGCAAGTCAAAGACCAGACAAGGTGAAATGTATAGATGCTTCCATTGTAATAAGGAAGGTCATTACAAGAGAAATTACAGAATCTGGTTAGACAAGCAGAAAAATGATGAGCTTTGGAAGGTTGAGGAGAAGAACACTGCAGCCACAATCACCGAAGATGTTGTGATTCTTTCATTTGGGGAAGAAGAATGCTTGCATGTTGATTATCAGAAAGTTGATTGGGTGGTTGATACTGGTGCCTCGTATCATGCTACACCTAAGAGAGAATTTTTCACAACTTACAAAGTTGGAGACTTTGGGTACGTGAGAATGGGAAATACTGATCAGTCCAAGATTATTGGAATTGGTGATATTTGCATCCAGACAGGTGTTGGTTGCACTGTTACCTTGAGGGATGTTAGACACGTTCTTGATTTACGTCTCAACTTGATTTCTGGCATGGTCTTTGATAGAGAAGGCTATGAGAATCACTTCGGCAGTGGAAAGTGGAAGCTTACTAAAGGCTCTATGGTAATTGTAAGAGGAGTTGCTTGTTGTTCGTTGTACAAGACTCATGTGAAAGTGTGTTCTAGTGAGTTGAATGCAGTTGAGGATGTCTCTTACCAAACCTATGGCATAAGAGGCTTTGCCACATGAGTGAGAAAGGGTTATAGTTATTAGCAAAAAGGTCACTCATTCCTTTTTTTAAAGGTACTGTTTTAAGCCCTTGTGATTATTGTTTGTTTGGGAAACAACATAGAGTTTCTTTTAGTAGTTCAGCTAAAAGAAAATCAGAGCTACTAGAGAGAGTATATTCTGATGTATGTGGACCCATTGAGGTTGAGTCTTTGAGTGGAAATAGGTACTTTGTTACCTTTATTGATGATGCTTCGCAGAAGGTGTGGGTATTTTTGTTGAGAACAAAAGACCAGGTATTCCAGCATTTTCAGAGTTTTCATGCTATGGTTGAAAGGGAGACTGGAAAATCGTTGAAGTGTCTTCGTAGCGACAACGGAGGGGAATACATTTCAAAGGAGTTTGCTGAATACTGTAGTAAACATGGTATTCGGCATGAGTAGACTGTTCCTGGTACCCCACAGCATAATGGTGTGGCTGAGAGAATGAACCGCACTATTATTGAGAGAGTGCGATGTATGTTGAGAATGGCTAAACTGCCTAAGTCATTCTAGAGTGAAGTTGTTCGTACTACTTGTTACCTGATTAATAGATCTCCATCATCACCGTTGGATTTTCAGATTCCAGAAAAGATTTGGAGTAGTAAGGATTTGTCTTATTCTTATTTGAGGGTATTTGGGTGCAAGGCTTTTGCACATATCCCCAAGGAACAAAGATCGAAACTTGATGACAAGTCTACTCCATGTGTGTTTGTTGGCTATGGAGATGCAGAGTTTGGATACCGATTATGGGATCCAGTGTAGAGAAAATTATTCAGGAACAGAGATGTGGTGTTTCATGAGCATCAGAATTATGAGCATTCTGATAATGCTACACAGCCCAGAGATAATAGAGTTCCAGATCTCAGCGGAATTCCTTCTCCAGTACAGAATGCCACCGTTGGAGAAGGAGGTCAGAATGAAGATATGATTGATACTGATTTGCACGATGGTGATGGGTCAGATGCAGAGAGTATTGATCAGGGGGAATAACCTGATATTGAAGAACCTCAGCTAAGAAGATCCATTAGAGAACGCGTGCCATCAGTCAGATATCCTTCATCTGAATATCTTTTAGTTGCTAAGGAGGAGGAGCCAGAGGATTTCCAGGAAGTCAAGACTCATAAGGAGAAGGGCAATTGGCTGAGAGCTATGCAAGATGAGATGGATTCTTTGCACAAGAATCACACCTATGATTTGACTACACTTTCGAAGGGCAGGAAAACATTGAAGAACAAATGGGTGTTTAAGCTTAAGAAGGATGGTGAACAACTAGTAAAGTACAAGGCTCGGTTAGTCGTCAAAGGTTTTGCTCAAAAGCAAGGTATTGACTTCGATGAGATTTTTTCTCCAGTTGTGAAGATGACTTCTATTCGAGTAGTGCTGAAATTAGTAGCTAGTATGGATCTTGAGCTTAAATAGTTGGATGTGAAGACTACTTTTTTTCATGGTGATTTGAAGGAAGAAATCTACATGGAACAACCATAGGGATTTGAAGTTAAAGGGAAAGAACACTTGGTTTGCAAGTTGAAGAAAAGTTTCAGACTGACTGAAACAAGCCCCAAGGCAAAGGGTACATGAAATTTGATTCATTTATGGTGGATCGAGGTTACACTGTAACGATTGCGAGATCACTTTGTGTGTATAGCCAAGAGGTTCCCGGATGGTAACCGTTGTATACATTACATTATATGTAGATGATATGTTGATAGTTGAACAAGATCTTTGATATGATTCGCAGCTCGAGGGTGAGTTATTCAAGTCCTTTGATATGAAGGACTTAGGTCCAAATTTAAATGATTTTGGGTATGAAGATTGTTCGTGATAGGAAAGCCAAGAGGTTGTGGTTGTCACAAGAGAAGTATGTTGAGCGAGTGCTTGCAAGGTTCAACATGAGTGATGCTAAACCAGTTATGTGACGCCCCCAAAATTAGGTATACATCACCCATCTTGAGTCGCCAAATACATGGTACAAAATACAAATACAAACTTAACTATACAGCTGTCGTGTAAAATACGACAAAACATAAACTGAGAGTTTAAACAAGAATACTGCCTTCTAGACAATATTCATTCTCAATGGAGTCCTCATAGACAATATACAAACTCAAATTCACTTCTCGTTACATTTATTGTCACACTATTTAACAGAATAGTGAGGACTACTAATGCTATCATCTGAACCGTTACTCCGTTTCCCGACTCGTCCTAGCTATATTCTCATTTTCTGAAGAGAACAGTGAAAGAAAGGGTGAGCTCAACTAGCCCAGTAAGAAATATTATGACTAAGATAATGCAGAATAAATTATCAATAGTCTTCAACAATGTTAAACTGATAAAATACAATAGACATCATGTTTAACCGCAGCGGAATAAGCAATCCATTAGAAGAGTCAAGTAGAGAATAAAATCTACTATCTTCTATGTTTTAAAAGGTTTTCATCAATTTTTATCGCTAAGACTCGGCTTAATAAATAAACCACATCATCGAATCATCCCTGCGCTACGGGCCAAAGATATTCATTAAATCATCAATGGTCATGACTATACCGAATAATCCCTGGTCATAATCATAACAAGTCTATCTCTGCACGTAAGCCAAAAATATACAACAACAAATAATAGCCCATCTTCGCACGTAAGCCAAAGATAACTTTCATCACCATATATATAAGCATGAGGATGATGACAATGATATAAGCATTAATCAACAAGGATAAATATTAAAGACATTAACTTTATCCAAATATTATCAATCATATAATAAATTCATAATCTAATATTGTTAATATCATAACAATATTTGAATCACTTCTTAAACTTATAAATAATTTATTTCAGTTGTTTACACTTTACCAAATAATGCATTTAATCATTCAAACAGGTCATACTCATAAGATTTAATCACCAATAATCAAATTCCTTATCAACAATCTACATATACCTTATATAGGATTTCCAAGCCATAAAATCTTGTCTTCCAACTTTGTTACTTCACATAACACATTTAACTCATATGTTCGTAACTAAACTATTTTCATGAAAAATACCAAATCAGTCCTAAAAACATTTCTTTTCTGGGATTTAGCATAATATAGTCCCATAATGAACATATATTTTTCTCGGAATTTTTAAAATTCATTTACTATTTTTTAAAAATTAATTTCTAATTAATTCCTTAAGAAATTAGCTACCTCAAGGTTAACTCCAAAAATTCCCAAATCTTGGCAGAATCTTACACATGTTAATGTGAGTTTCCAGTTTAAATTTCATGGTCATCGGAGTTATAGAACTCCGGTTATAGCGTTTTTCATCAAAAAAACTTAAATATTGAAATGGTCATAACTTGCTCATTTTAAGTCAGAATGAGCTCATTTTTGGACAGGAGGTACTTTATACCATATACTTTCATGTCCCAAAAGGCCAGAATTTTTTTCATAATTTAAGTGGCCAAAACAAATAGCCCCTCTAAAATCATGGCAGCAGCTTTTTGGAAATTTTCAGTTTCCGACCCCTTTTTTAAAATCAGTCCACATGAAAATCTACAACACCTTTTCTAGTGATTCTACTTGGATAAGTTAGGTGAATCATAGATCTAACTCTAGGACTTGACTACACTCAAAAATTCAAAATATAATAGGAGTTATGGTCAATTGAATTTCATGTTACGTTTTTACCAAAATCTGATTTTTCAACCCATTGTGATTTCTAAGAAACTTTCATGTTATCTCATAATAACCAACATAACTCATCATAATACTTACTAATACTTCATATACCCATGATTTTCATCGATCCAATGCTTTTATTATGACTCTCATCATAATCAACGTAAACAGATATTTTCCACAATTTAATAAGGAATGAATACAAAGGATCATTCACCATGCATGTGGCAATCCACATGTATGAGTTATTTCAACAGAATAATAAAGAATGGAATAACTGAAGGATTCACCATGCATGCGATAGAGACCGACCTTATGATGATTATTCCAGCAGAATAATAAATGTGGCGCCCCAAAATTAGGTATACATCACCCATCTTGGGTAGTCGGATACGTGGCATGTAATTTAAATCTAACTTACTAATATATAGCTGTGCCGTGTACAATACGACATAAAGCGTGAGTTTAAATACAAATATTATCTACTAGATATTATACAAACTCAAAAGGAGTCCTCATTACAATTATTATCACATTATTTCACGAGAATAGTGAGGACTACTAATCTTTATCCTTTGGACCATTACTCAGTTCCCAGGCTCGTCCCAAATATGTTCTCATTTCTCAAGAGAATAGTGAAAGAAAGGTGAGCTCAACTAGCCTAAAGAAGAAATATTATGACTAAGATAATGCGAATAAATTATCAATAGCCTTCAACAAAGATGTTAAGCGATAAAATATAATAAACATCAAGTTTAAGCTGCGGTGAACAAGCGATCCATTTAAAAAGTCAAGTAGAAAATAAAATCTACTATCTTTTATGATTTAAAAGGTTTTTCATCACTGTTATAGCTGAGACTCAGCTTTAATAAATAATCCACATCATCGAATCACCCCTGCACTACGGCGAGGATATTCTTTAAGTATCACGACCACAATTATTCATGTACTACGGGCCAAGAATAGTTGTGTATTCATTAATGGTCATGATCATGCCAACAATCTGTCCATCAATGCACTACTTACCATCGAGGATTTTTATCACATCATTTGTAACATTACGGTCATGATTACACCGAATAGTCTCTAGTCATAATCATACCAAGTCCATCTATGCACCACATGTGCACGAGATGACTTTCAACATAATATAAACATGAGGATGATGACAATGATATAAGAATTCAATAAAACAAGTTCAAGAATTATTTTATCCGGGAATTATTAACGTCCAAATTATCAACATGATCTTTGTTTTTTTGTAGAGTAAAATTCAAGAATGATCGGAAGAATATTTTCATGAAAAGATCTTTGGATGAAACGCATGAAATATCAAGGATATTCCACTAATTTCATGGAGTATAGAAGTCAAAGTTTTTAACCAATTTGGGTATAATAAAGAATGGAATAACAAAAGAAATCACCGTGCATGCGATAGGCCTTGCACATACGAGTTATTCCAATGAGAATAATAAATAACGGAACCGGTCGGCCAGAAACGCCTGATGAGGATGTTCAGCGAGAAGAATAATAATAAAACAGAACAGACAGGATGTTCCAGCAGAATAATAATAAAGAGCGGAACCAGTCGGGGTAAAAAACACATGCGAGGATGTTCCAGCGGAAGAATAATAATAAAGAATGGAACCGGTCCAAATTGTAAAACACACAGAGCATGGATGTTCAATGAGAATAATAATAAAGAATTGAACCGGTCCCCGTAAAATGCATGAGCATGAGGATATTCCAATGAGAATGATAAAAGCGGAATAACAACAGATTCTCTTCATGAATAAGAAAGAATAACACCCCTTACTTTTGGTAGGAGATTGAATCTCGCGATAGTGTAGTAACAAAATACTCTTCTTCTTCTCTCTTATTCTCTCTATACTTTCTCTCTAAAGCTTGAATGAATTAAGTGAAAATAATGAAGCACTAGGCCTCTATTTATAGAAGATTTCTAGCTTAAGACCTACCATGTGAAAAGGCAAGTGGCTTGGACGGTGGTGATGTGAAAAGAAAAGTGGTTCGGCCTTTTGTAATGTGAAGCGACAAGTGGTTCGGCGCTTTTGTAATGTGAAACGACAAGTGGTTTGGCGCTTGTAATGTGAAACGGCAAGTGGTTTGACGTCTGGTAAAGGTAATTACTATTGAGCGAGGGTAATGTGACGCCCCCAAAATTAGGTATACATCACCCGTCTTGGGTCGCCACTTACATGGTGCGAATTTAAATACTGACTTACTAACATAGCTGCCGTGTACAATACGACATATAAAGCGTGAGTTTAAATACAAATATAAATCTACTAGATATTATACAAACTCAAAAAGGAGTCCTCATTACAATTATTATCACACTATTTCACTGAGAATAGTGAGGACTACTAATGCTATCTTCGGGACCATCACTCGTTTCCCAGGCTCGTCTCGGTATATTCTCATTTCACAAAGAAGAAACGGTGAAAGAAAGGGTGAGCTCAACTAGCCCAAAGAAGAAATATTATGACTAAGATAATGCGAATAAATTATCAATAGTCTTCAACAATGTTAAAGCGATAAAATACGATAGGCGGACGGTTTAAGCTGCGGTGAATATCTGATCCATTAAAAAAGTCAAGTAGAAAATAAAGTCTACTATCTTTAGGTTTTAAAAGGGTTTTTCATCATCATATAATTTTGAGACTCACTTTAATAAATATTCCACATCATCGAATCACCCTTACACTACTACTGCCGAGGATATTCTTTAGTATCACAACCACAATTATTCATGCACTACGGGCGAGAATATTTGTGTATTCATTAATGGTCATGATCATGCCAACAAGCGTCCATCGATGCACTACGACCCTTTGAGGATTTTTACCACATCATTTGTAACATTACGGTACCATGATTATACCGAATAGTCTCCGGTCATAATCATACCAAGTCCATCTATGCACTACACAGGCCATGAGATGACTTTAAAAAATATAAACATGAGGATGATGACAATAATATAAGAATTCAATAAAACAAGTTCAAGAATTATTTTATCCGGGAATTATTAACGCCCAAATTATCAACATGATCTTTGTTTTGTAGAAAGTAAAATTCAAGAATGATCGAGAAGAATATTTTCATGAAAAGATCTTTGGATGAAAGCGCAAATATCAAGGATATTCCACTAATTTCATGGAGTATAGAAGTCAAAGTTTTAAACAATTTGGGTATAATAAAGAATGGAATAACAAAAGAAATCACCATGCATGCGATAGAGCGCGCATGACGGGTTATTCAAGCAGAATAATAAAGAAGCGGAACCGGTCGGTGAAATTCACACCGCAAGCGAGGATGTTCCAATGAGAATAATAAAGATGGAACCGGATCCGGTGTAAAAACACACATGATAGGATATTCCAACGAGAATAATAAAGAGCGGAACCGAAGTCCGGTGTAAAACACCACATGAGTGATGTTCCAACAGAATAATAAAAAGCGGAACGAGTCCGGTGTAAAACACTTGAGCGAGGATGTTCAATGAGAATAATAATAAAGAGCGGAACCGGTCAGGTGGTAAAACACATGCATGAGGATGTTCAGCGAATAATAGAAGAATGTCACCAAGTATAGGGTAAACCACTTATACAAAAGTTATTCCAATGAATAATAAGCAATGGAATAACAACAGTTCTCTTCATGAAAAGAAAGAATAACACCCCTTACATTTGGTAGGAGATTGAATCTTTACTTGGCGAGTGTAGTAATAAAATACTCTTTTTTTCTCTCTTCTCTCTCTATACTTTCTCTCTATAGCTTGAATGAATTCGTGAAAATAATGAAGCCCTAGGCCTCTATTTATAGAAGATTTCTAGCTTAAAGCACTTGCTTAGTGTGAAAAGGCAAGTGGCTTGACTATTTCGGTTTGGCGCTGTAATGTGAAACGACAAGTGGTTCGGCGCTTTTGTAATGTGAAATGACAAGTGGTTCGACGTCGGTAAAGGTAATTACTATTAACGAAGGTAAATACTACTATTGTGAAGGTAAATACTATTCACAAGGGTAATTACTTTATCGACGAAGGTAATTACTATTTCTGAAGGTAAATACTATTCACAAGAGGGTAATTCTTATTGATTGAAGAGACTCTTAGATGATGACATATGAGCCCCCATAAAATAATCAAACTTACCACAAATCATTTTTTTTTCATCAACACATATTTAATCTTTCAACAATTATTAATCATTTATAACTTGTCGTCTCAATTATTGATTTAATACTATAACATATTATCTGGATGATCTTGTGTGATAATTGAATCAATAATATAAGAGATATGATCGCAATTCTTTAAGTAATAATTGAAAGCATAGGTGAGTGACTTCTCACGTAAAGATCAATAATCAATCTTAAGTGTCTTCTTATGAAACTACATATACATCGCATACTTTTACCACGGGTAGTTGACAGTTTTAATTCGGTAACACCTCCGTAGTTATTTTTATAAAATATTTTTGTCGTTTTCTCAATCCGACAATAATTACATTGTGGGGTCCACCAATGATTGAGCCATTTATGCGAATATTCCTAACAAAAAGAATATTCCCCACCAAACGAATATTTTATAACAACTTGCATACTTTGCAAAATTTATAAATATTACCCACAACTATAACATTATATCAAATTTATTCCATAATATTCAAAAATAATATTTATAGAAAAATTCATCTTTATTTATAAAAGATGGGGTCTTCTGGAGTAATTTGTGGCGCCCCCAAAATTAGGTATACGTCACCCATCTTGGGTCGCCACTTACATGGTACATAAATTCAAATACAAACTTAATTATACATCCGTAGTGTAATATCGACAATACATAAAGCGAGAGTTCTAATAGGAATATTGTCATTTAGACAATATCCATACTCAATGAGTCCTCATTACATTTATTGTTACACTATTTAATGAGAATTGTGAGGACTACTAATGCTTATCTTGGGACCATCACTCTTTTTCCCAACTCGTCATTTCTATTCTCATTTCACAGAAGAAAGCGGTGAAAGAAAGGGTGAGCTCAACTAGCAAGAAGAAATATTATGACTAAGATAATGCGAGAATAAATTATCAATAGTCTTCAACAATGTTAAACCGATAAAATACAATAAACAACCGGTTTAAGCTGCGAATGAATATGCAATCCACTAAAAGAGTCAAGTAGAAAATAAAGTCTACTATCTTTTAGGTTTTAAAGGTTTTTCATCAATTTTATCACTAAGACTCGGTTTAATGAATAAACCACAATATCTAATCATCATCCTATTACCACGGTCGAGGATTTTCATCAAATTATCAATGGTCATGACTATACCTTAGAATCACCCCTGGTCATAATCATACCAAAAACTATCCATCATTGCATTACACAGGCCAATCGAGGACTTTTATCACATCATTTATAACAAGCCGTGATGATTATAAGAATGATCCACGGTCATAATCATACTAAGTTCATCTACGCTGCGTAAAGCGAATATAACATAATATATCATGAGGATGATGACAATGACATAATAATTCAATAAAACAAGTTCAAGAATTATTTTATCCGAGGAATTAATAACGTCCAAATTGTCAACAAGATCATTGTTTTGTAGAGTAAAATTCAAGAATGATCGGAAGAATATTTTCATGAAAGATCTTTGGATGAAACTTGAATATCGAGGATATTCTACTAATTTCATGGAGTATAGAAGTCAAAGTTTTTAACATTTGGGTATAATAAAGAATGGAATAACAAAAGAAATCACCGTGCATGCGGTACTTGGCATAGGCAGTTATTCCAATGAGAATAATAATAACGGAACCGGTCGGTGAAATTCACATAAGCGAGGATGATCCAACAGAATAATAAATGCTAAATAATAAACAATGGAACCGGTCGGTGTAAAACACATGACAGGATATTCAAATGAATAATAAATGCGGAATAATAAACAATGGAACCGGTCGGTGTAAAACACACGCATGAGGATATTCCAACGAGAATAATAAAGAATGGAATAATGAAGAAGATCACCAAGTATAGGGGATTCAGCATTATCTGAGTTATTCAATGAGAATAAATAAGAATGGAATAACATAAGATTTCACCAAGTATAGGGTATTGCCAGCGTATACAAGTTATGTATAGGGTATGCCACTTTTACGAGTTATTCAACAAAATAATAGTGAATGGAATAATGAAGTTCTCTTCAAGAAGAAAGAATAACACACTTACAGGTACAACAAATAATATTCCCTACCTAGTAAAAGACCTTTGGATATCAAAGTAGTGAAGTACCAGAATACTCTTCTTCTTTCTCTCTATAGATTTTCTCTCTATAGATTTTCTCTCTATAGCTTCTCTCTATAATTTCTCTCTCTAGAGTTTCAGGTGAATTCGTAATGAAAATAATGAAGGAATGAGTTTTATTTATAGGAAAATAGAATGCATAGTAACTAATCCATGAGCGGTCCAGATTGATTTACTTTAATCTGACGGTCCATATTTAAAGAAAAATCTTTTAAATAAAATATAATATATTCTATTTATATAAAAACATTTTACTATGCAAACACTATATCAAAACACTATGCAAAACACTATGCAAAACACTATGCAAAAAACACTACGCAACACTAATATAATATAATATATTCTATTTATAGAATAACTTTAATAAAGTATTCTATTTTATATAAAAGATGTTTACATTTTATTACGTTAATAATCTGAATAAAACAAAAGCGTCATTATCATTATAATAATTCATATTATTAATTGTGATAATGGAATCAAATGGTGACTTCTCACATGGCATCGATAATCAATACGGTAATGTCTTTACTATGCAACCCTGCGTATTCATCGTACTTTTTACTACTACCGAGTAGTTCAACGATGATATCAGCGGTAAAACTTCCGTAGTTATTTTAATAAAATATTTTTGTCGTTTTCTCAATCCGAAACAATAATTACATTATTGGGGTCCACCAATGATTGAGTAGTTTATGCGAATATTCCCGCTAAACCAAGAATATTCCCGACCAATCGAATATAATATAACCACTTGCATACTTTGCAAAATTTATAAATACTACCCACAACTATAATATTATCTCAAATTCACACCATAATATTAAAAAATTATTTCGACCAAATTTAAATCTTTATTAATAAAATCTGGGGTCTCACTGATCTCCCTCCTTATGGAATTTAGCCCTCGAAATTAGAGTGCGATACTGGTATGATAAAGAGGCGAGGATACCTTGAATACCTTTATCGTTTAAAAATATTAAATTCATCTTTGAAATCGCCAAAGCTATTCATTAACAATTCATCTTTTACTTCAAATTTAAAGATATACAAGTTGTAAAACCAATAATGCTAAGACGCAGCGACTTAATAGTATCACGACCACGAATTATCCATGCACCAATTGGCCAAGGATATTCGTGTTTTCAATCTGATTATGATTATCTAAGAACAATCCACTGGTCATAATCATACCAAGTCCATCTATGCACGTACGTAAGCATGAGATGACTTTGAACGCATCCATGAATTAATATTTCATTCTTTGAGACTCATTTCAATAATTAATCCACATCATCGAATCATCCACGCACTGCTGTGCCAAGGATATTCATTAGTATCACGACCACAAATTATCCATGCACTTCGGACCAAGATAATTGTGTTTTCAATTACTGGTTATGATTATCAGAACAATCCTGGTTATAATCATACCAAGTCCATCTATGCACGTAAGCCTGAGATGACTTTGAACGCATCCATGAATTAATATTTCATTGTTTGAGACTCATTTCAATAATTAATCCACATCATCGAATCATCCCCGCACTACGTGCCAAGGATATTCATTAGTATCACGACCACAAATTATCCATACCACTACGGCCAAGATAATTGTGTTTTCAATTACTGTTATGATTATACCGAACAATCCTGGTCATAATCATACCAAGTCCATCTATGCAACGTAAGCCATGGATGACTTTTGAGCGCATCCATGAATTAATATTTCATTGTCGAGACTCATTTCGAAGAATTAATCCACATCATCGAATCATCCCCGCACTCTGTGCCAAGGATATTCATTAGTATCACAACCACAAATTATCCATGCACTACGGCCAAAGATAATTGTGTATTCATTAGTATCACGACCACAAATTATCCATGCACTACGGCCAAAGATAATTGTGTATTCATTTACGGTTATGATTATCTTAGAATAATCCGTGGTCATAATCATACCAAGTCCATCTATATACCTACTGAGCCACGGATGACTTTCAACATAATATAAACATGAGGATAATGATATAAAGAATCAATCAAATGAGATAAAGGATAAATATTAAACATTTATAATATAATTTATCCGAGTTCAAGAATATCCCCATGTTTTCAATCACTTAATAATCTCATAATCTAATATCATTAATATTATAACAATATTTTAATCACTTCTTAAATTTATAAACAATTTATCTCAATTGTTTACGCTTTACCATATAATGCATTTAATCATTCAAAATGCCATACTCATAAAATATCATCACCAATTATCAAATCCTCATCAAAAAAAATATGCATATATTCTATATAGGATTCTTTAGCCATAAAATCATATTTTCAACTTTGTTACTTCACATAACATATTTAACTCATATGTTCAGTAACTAAACTATTTTCATGAAAATACCAAATCAGTCCCTAAAAATATTTCTTTTCTGGGATTTAGCATGATATAGTCCCATAATGAAAATATATTTTTCTCGAATTTTTAAAATTCATTTACTATTTTTCAAAATCAATTTCTAATTATTTCCTTAAGAAATTAGCTACCTCAAGGTTAACTCCAAAATTCCCAAATCTTGACAGAACCTTACACATGTTAACGTGAGCTTCAGTTTAAATTTCATGGTCATCGGAGTTATAGAACTCCGGTTATAGCGTTTTTAAATCGGAAAAACCTAAATATTGAAATAGTCATAACTTGCTCATTTTAAGTCGAGAATGAGCTCATTTTTGGACAGGAGATACTTTATACCATATACTTTCATGTCCCAAAAGGCCAGAATTTTTCTCATAATTTAAGTGGCCGAAACAGCCTCTCTAAAATCATGGCAGAAGCTTTTTCGGTTTTTGCAGCTTTGCACTCCTTTGCTAAAATCAGTCCACACAAAAATCTACAACACCTTTTCCAGTAATTCCACTTGGATTAGTTAGGTAACTCATAGATCTAACTCTAGGACTTGACCACATTCAAAAATTCAAAATATAATAGGAGATATGGTCAATTTAATTTCATGTTACGTTTTTCACTAAAATCTAATTTTCAACTCTTTGTGATTTCTAAGAAACTTTCATGTTTTTACGTACTAACCAACATAACTCATCATAAAACTTACTAATACTTCATATACCCATGATTTTCATTATTCCAATGCTTTTATTATGACTTTCATCATAAACCACGTAAACTGTTTATTTAGTTGAAGAAATATTTGAGGGTTTAAGAAATGGGTTTTTGTCTTTGGGGTCAATACAAAATTCGATTTCACGCTCTAGGGTAGGCTAGAAATCTTCAAGAATACGTCAAGAAATTTATTAATGATAGAAATATCATTCAAAATCATTACTCTTATCAAGACTTGGATAGTACGTCACATTGATACCAACTGTGACTTCTATCCCTTAACCTAGATAGCACCTCACAATGATACCTATAAACTTGCCATCTTCATTCACGATGTCGCCTCTGAAAGTCCGGCCGGTGCATTCCACACAAGGAAGTCAACAACGAAAGGTTCGGAGCTCTTTTCTTATGGCTTGATATAATGATGATTAACTTTAGGGTTTGGTTACTTTGAATTAGTATAACGGGTTGGTTATGAATATAAAAGCTAACAACCTTACTGAAAAGCATGATGATTAGCTAACCAATTGATTCCTAAAAATCACATCAAAGGCAAGTATTTTCAAAAAGATAAGATCGATGTGTAACGTGAAAATGTTTATTTGAATCAACAAGATTTAAAAATAGTAAGCGTAACGAAGGCTCCTACTAACGAAGTTTCAACCAATAAGTCAAAGTTTAACTTCTTGAGTCAAATTTAAGCGTTGAACACAACTAGGTGAAATAAAAGTGGGTAGGTAGGCGGTATCTAACACGGTATAGACTTCGCAAGAGCTTACGATTAACTTACCCGTGATAATTTTATTCGGGTTCCTAAATCACGAGAAAAAAACGCTCTCTCTTAAACTACGGCTTTGGTTTATGCGGGATGACCTTTGGTGCCTCCATCCTAGTTGAATTTGTCTTGATAAACGACAAAATCGAGCTAAGTGACCTTCTCTTCCACAATTATAACATGCTTTTGGATGGCATGGTATGCGATCGGACCGATGTGTCCCTCTCCTCGCATTTGAAGCATATGATGGGTGGTCGTTCTTCTTCCTTTGAAGCAGGTCTTTGGTCTTTGGCGTCTTTCCATCATTGTTGAATCTCCTTTTCTTGAAATGTCCATTCTTATTATTTTGGCCATGATTACCACCAAGTGGTTACCATATCGCGGCTGTTGATTTCCTCCACGCTTGTTGTCACCGCTTCGATGACTACTCTCATTTGGTATTATAATTTTTTAAATTTGCTCTCTTTTTAGTTGCGTTGACACGTTATCGCGCTCCACTAATCGAGCCCTATTTACAACATCTGAATAAAAACACGGTTTATGAGAAATAAGATGTTGGACGTATCTCGGCTTCAAACCTCTTAAAAACATTCGCGTCATTCTCTCTTCATTATCCACCAGAGTGGGACCTTGAATCGTGATAACTCGCAAATTTTGCCTCGTATTGCGACACGGTCATATTGTTTTGTTCAACTTGATAAACTCCACCTCCTTCATGTGGCGAATACTTTCGGGAAAGTATTTGTCGTTGAAACGACTCTGGAACTTCTCCCAAGATATCTTTGATCAAGAAGTTGAGTACGTTTCTGGAATTCCCCACCAAGATGTCACTCTCCGCGCAACATAAAGGCGGAAAAAGGAACCTTTTGCTCCTCGGAGCATCCCAAGACATCAAATATCTTGGTAATCTGCTTTATCCATGCTTCCGCCAGAAGTGGTTTTGGCTCTCCCTTAAACTCCGGTGGTCCCAACTCCTTGAATTGTTTAGCGGTGACCTTGAGAGAGTTTTCCGTGTTTCCACCCTACGTTTTGGGCGAGGAGTCGCTTTACTTTGATGTTGCATGAATTCTAAAAACCTTTTAAGCGTCATCATCATTCATCAATTGATCGGTGTTGTTGTTTACAAGAGGATTATCGCCATCCTGTTGCACATTGTCACGATTATTGATGCGTGGAGAATCAGCGGTCTCCTGTGCTCCATTGCTATTCTCAACATTCTCGGATGCCATTTTCAAACACTGCCACAAAATAAGGGTTAATTAACATGCAACATATTATCACTATACTCTGACCGACCAATCAAATACCAAATAAACTTAGGTAGGTCATACTAGCGAAGGAATTCCCCGTCTCTCCCCTCCTAGTTCTATTCTCACATCTTAGCCAGGGATCATATCCCTAAGCTCTGATACCAATTGTGACGCCCCCAAAATTAGGTATACGTCACCCATCTTGGGTCGCCACTTACATGGTACATAAATTCAAATACAAACTTAATTATACATCTGTCGTGTAATATACGACAATACATAAACTGAGAGTTCTAATAGGAATATTGTCATTTAGACAATATCCATACTCAATGAGTCCTCATTACATTTATTGTTACACTATTTAACAGAATTGTGAGGACTACTAATGCTATCTTCGGGACCATCACTCTTTTTCCCAACTCGTCCCAGCTCTATTCTCATTTCTCAGAGAGAACGGTGAAAGAAAAGGTGAGCTCAACTAGCCCGATGAAGAAATATTATGACTAAGATAATGCGAGAATAAATTATCAATAGTCTTCAACAATGTTAAAGCGATAAAATACAATAGACAACCGGTTTTAGCTGCGGTACGGAATATGCAATCCACTAAAAAAGTCGAGTAGAAAATAAAGTCTACTATCTTTTAGGTTTTAAAAAAGGTTTTCATCAATTTTTATCACTAAGACTCGGTTTAATGAATAAACCACAATATCTAATCATCCTCGTACCACGGTCGAGGATTTTCATCAAATTATCAATGGTCATGACTATACCGAATCACCCACGGTCATAATCATACCAAAAACTATCCATCATTTGCATTACTGGTACTTTGAGGACTTTTATCACATCATTTATAACAAGCCATGATTATACCGAATGATCCTCGGTCATAATCATACTAAGTTCATCTATGCACGTAAGCCAAAGATAACATAATATATCATGAGGATGATGACAATGACATAATAATTCAATAAAACAAGTTCAAGAATTATTTTATCCAGAATTAATAACGTCAAATTGTCAACAAGATCTCTTGTTTTGTAGAGTAAAATTCAAGAATGATCGGAAGAATATTTTCATGAAAGATCTTTGGATGAAACGCAAATATCGAGGATATTCTACTAATTTCATGGAGTATAGAAGTCAAAGTTTTTAACCAATTTGGGTATAATAAAGAATGGAATAACAAAAGAAATCACCGTGCATGCGGTATGGCAGCATAGGCAAAGTTATTCATGCAGAATAATAATAACGGAACGAGTCGGTGAAATTCACCGCAAGCGAGGATGATCCAATGAGAATAATAAATTTGAATAATAAACAATGGAACGGTGTAGGTGTAAAACACACGATGAGGATATTCCAATGAGAATAATAAATGCGGAATAATAAACAATGGAACTAGGAAATTAAGGTGTAAAACACACAGCACGAGGATATTCCAACGAGAATAATAAAGAATGGAATAATGAAGAAGAAGATCACCAAGTATAGGGGATTCCACGTATACTGAGTTATTCAAATGAATAAATAAGAATGGAATAACATAAGGATTTCACCAAGTATAGGGTATGCTGGCGTATATAAGAGGTTATGTATAGGGTATGCCACTTTTAAAGAGTTATTCAATGAGAATAATAGTGAATGGAATAATGAAGTTCTCTTCAAGAAGAAAGAATAACACCCTTACGAGTACAACAAATAATATTCCCTACCTAGTAAAAGACTTTGGATATCAAAGTAGTGAAGTACCGAATACTCTTCTTCTTTCTCTCTATAGATTTTTCTCTATAGCTTTCTCTCTATAATTTTCTCTACAGAGTTTGGTGAATTAAGTAAAGAAAATAATGAAGGAATGAGTTTCTATTTATAGGAAAATAGAATGCATAGTAACTAATCCATGAGCGGTCCATTTATTTACTTTAATCGATGGTCCATATTTAAAGAAAAATCTTTTAAATAAAATATAATATATTCTATTTATATAAAAACATTTTACTATGCAAACACTATGCAAAAAACACTACGCAAAAACACTATGCAACACTATGCATAATATAATATATTCTATTTATAGAATAACTTTAATAAAGTATTCTATTTTATATAAAAGATGTTTACATTTTATTACGTTAATAATACGAATAAAACAAAACGTCATTATCATTATAATAATTCATATTATTAATGTGATAATGGAATCAAAGTGAGTGACTTCTCACATAGGCATCGATAATCAATACAGGTGTCTTTCTTATGCAACCACACGTACATTGTATTTTTTACTACCGAAAGTAGTTCAACGATGATCAAGCGGTAAAACTTGGTAGTTATTTTAATAAAATATTTTTGTCGTTTTCTCAATCCGACAATAATTACATTATTAAGGGTCCACCAATGATTGAGTAGTTATGCGAATATTCCCTGCTAAACCGAATATTCCCGACCAATCGAATATAATATAACCACTTGCATACTTTGCAAAATTTATAAATACTACCCACAACTATAATATTATCTCAAATTCACACCATAATATTAAAAAATTATTTCGACCAAATTTAAATCTTTATTAATAAAATCTGGGGTCTCACATAATTACTATTGACGAAGGTAAATACTATTGACGAAGGTAATTACTATTCACAAAGGTAATTACTATTGACGAAGAGACTCTTAGATGATGACATATGGGCCCCCCCATAAAATAATCAAACTTACCACAAACGTCTCATAACAGACTCTTTATATACATTAAGGATTGAATAAATATTACCACAAATCATTTTATTTTTAAACAACACATTTTTAATCTTTCAACAATTATTAATCATTTATAACTTGTCGTCTCAATTAATAATAAAACATATTATCTGAGATGATATTGTGACAATAATTGAATCAATAATATAAGAGATATGATGCAAAGAATTATCGTAGTAATAATTGAGCATAATTTGGTGACTTCTCACGTAAGCATCAATAATCAATACTGTGTCTACTATGCAACCACGCAGACATATTCTTTTACTTTACCACCGGGTAGTTCAACGGTTTTAACGGTAACACCTCCGCCGTTATTTTTATAAAATATTTTTGTAATTTTCTCAATCAGAAATAATAATTACATTGTGGGGTCCACCAATGATTGAGCCGTTATATGAATATTCCCTAACAAAAAAGAATATTCCCCCACCAAACGAATATTTTATAACAACTTGCATACTTTGTAAAATTTATAAATATTACCCACAACTATAACATTATATCAAATTTATTCCATAATATTCAAAAATAATATTTATAGAAAATTCATCTTTATTTATAATATTTGGCTGGGTCTTACTGATAAATGCGGAATAATAAATATGGAACTGTGTCGGTGAAATTCAATTAAGCGAGGATATTAAACAGAATAATAAAGAACGGAATAATAAAAGAATTTCACCAAGTATCACGGTGATTGCATAAACAAAGTTATTCCAACATAATAATAAAGAATGGAATAATGAAGAAGATCACCAAGTATTGGGTAAACCGTAGCATACTCTGGTCATTCCACCAAGTATAAGGTAAACCAAGCATCTGAGTTATTCCAATGAATAATAAAGAATGGAATAACATAAAGGATTTCACCAAGTATAGGGTATGCTGGCATTATATGAGTTATTCCAACAAAATAAATAAGAATGGAATAATGAAGTTCTCTTCATGAATAAAGAAAGAATAACACCCTTGTGTACAACAAATAATATCCCTTCTAGTAAAAGAAGCTGGATATAGAAGTAGTGAAGTAGCGAATACTCTTCTTCTTTCTCTCTATAGATTTTCTCTCTATAATTTCTCTCTAGAGTTTCAATGAATTCGTAAGAAATAATGAAGGAATGAGCTTCATTTATAGAAAAAGCGAAAGTGGCTCTTAGTCTTATGAAGAATTCAAAATGACTCTTGGTAATATTGAAGAGACAACTACTATTTATTTGCGAAGGGCAAATGACTCTTGAGACAAGAAGGGCAAATGACTCTTGAAACACCTAAAGGGCAAATAACCCTTGAAAAGCGAAGGACAAATAACCTTGAAAACCGAAGGGACAAGATTATTATTAAAACTTTAAATCAACGATCCATATTGATTTTACTTATTATAATTTCATCCAACGGACTGAAAAATTAGCACATGAATAGTAACTCGTGAATAGTAACTCATGAATAGTAACTCATGAATAGTAACTTGTGAATAGTACTCTGACATAAAAAGTGTTCCGAATACCCGATTGAACAATATAACCTCCAGACATCAATTATCATCGGAATAGATGTCGATTTCTACTAACATAAATAATCCTAACACAATGAAACTATCAAATTCATCTTTAATCAACATGAACTTATTCATCATTAATATTATAACTCACAATATTTAACAACCGTGTCGTTTCAGAAGGAAAGAAGGGCTTTCCAATAAGAATTTCTCCTATTGGCGCGCAATTAGGTGACCAAACCCTCCTCGATGAACTTCAGACATTGTAAATATTGCAATTTAATAATATGAATAACTTTGTCGCCTCAATTATTGATTTAATAAAATAACATATAATGCAGATGATCACGACAATAATCGAATCAATAATATGAGAGATATGATGCAACAATTCTTATGGCAATAATTGAGTATAATTGGTGACTTCTCACATAAGCATCAATAATCAATCAGGTGCTACTCTTGCAACCACACATATTCATCGTACTTTTACTACTCCCAAGTAGTTCAACAAGATCAACGGTAAAACTTCCGCCGTTATTTCAATAAAATATTTTTGTCGTTTTCTCAATCCAACAATAATTCTGTTGTGGGGTCCACCAATGATTGTACCGTCGTACGGACATTTTCCGACAAAAAGAATATTTTCCGACCAATCGAATATAATATGAGAACTTGCATACTTTACAAAATTTATAAATACTACCCACAACTATAAAATTATATCAAATCCACACCATAATATTCAAAAAAATATTTCTAGAAATTTAAATCTTTATTTATAAAATCTGGGGTCTCACAAGTTAGCACACCACTGGTGTAAGACCCCGAAATTTTTTTAAATAAAAAGGAATTTCCTTTATTTATTATTTTGAAATAGTAAGGGTTGATTTGATTAATGTGGATAGTTAAGGGTTAAATACGCAAATATTTCAAAAATAAGTGGTTATAAAATATTCATTTTTGTCGGGGAATATTCGTTTGGTAAATGGAATATTCGTCTTTGTCGGGGAATATTCGTACTGACGGTAGTGACCATGTGTGGGCCCCATAGCTGGAAAGCGATTGGATGAGGAAAGGACAAATATAAGTTGTTTAAAAATAACGGCTTAATTATTCTGGTTAATCATGTTGGAATACCCGATGGTTAAAACACACTAATACGCGTTGTTGAGCAAGAAGCGCGCGGTATTGCATCAATTATTGATTCTTACGTGAAAAGGCACTTTACTCGATAATTATTCACGATAATTCTTTGTTCAATAGTTTATTT
Source organism: Panax quinquefolius (assembly GCA_020205615.1). Taxonomy (NCBI): domain Eukaryota; kingdom Viridiplantae; phylum Streptophyta; class Magnoliopsida; order Apiales; family Araliaceae; genus Panax; species Panax quinquefolius. The sequence continues at coordinate 120,653,279 of CM035159.1, read as the reverse complement.
TATTGATTCAATAATTCTTTGCGTTGGTATTTTATATTATTCTTTGTTTTAATAATTGTCTTCGCATGATATTTTCCATTATCGGATCAATAATTCATATTATTTGAATAATATTATTAGATAACATTATTGGCAATGTCTAGAAAGTTACATCTAAGGAGAGGTTTGGTCACCTAATTGCGGCGCCAAGATAAGGAGAGATCCTTATTGGAAAGCCCCTCTTTCACAGGAGCAGTTTGGTTGTCATAAATGTGATTACAGTAATATTATTTGTGAATAATTAATTATTGATTCATATGATAAGGAAATATTTATTTTATATGAATATAAATGATGGATTTATTTATGTGGTTATTAATGAAGGAATTAATTCGAGATATGTTATTTGTATTTTGTCGGATTGGAGGTATTAAAAGATCAAATTGGTGTTATTATGACTTTATTGTGTGAGTTATAATATTTAATCCAAGACAGTTGGATCGTTGTAATTTTTGGATATGTTATACATATATAAGTTGAGTATATGTCTACAAATTTTGAACCGTTAAAATGAACGAATGATTTGTTATAAATTTTAAGAGGTGTTTGATTAGAGAAAGTAGGGTTATAATTGATTTTGGTGGAAAATTCTAGAATTGAGTGGGCCCCACTTGTGGTTGGTGAAAAAAAATGTGCTGAATTTTATTTCAAATGTGGTGGGTAATAGTAGCGAGTAAAGCCATCGGTGTGGTCAAAATCGCTTGGTAATTTAACATTTTCCTATAAATAGAGGACTAAGTTAGAATTAAAAATCACACGAAACAAAGTTTTCTCTCTTCTCTCTCTATATTATTGAGCGTATTTTGTGAGTATTTAGATACTTTGAGAGTTCTTTGTCAAGTCTAAGTTTCATTCAAAGATCACTTAGATCTTTCCTTCCAAGAAATCTTGATTCTTTGAGGTAAGGGATATTATTTTTTTCGTAATGATATTATTTCTTCAATATCATTATCTTTGAAATATTGGTTGGAACTTTTATCAAATTTGGAACTTTTTCATGTCGGGGTTCTTATTCATGAGTTCTTATTCACGAGTTACTTATTCATGAGTTACTTATTCACGAGTTACTATTCACAAGTCTTATTCATGAAGCGTAAAAATGTTTTTGTGGAATTTCTATCTTTTGGTGTAGAGTTCTTATTCACGATACTTCAAGACTATTCACGATATCTGACACTATTCACGAATATCGAAGATTATTCAAGAAAAATGAAATTTTTTCTTTTTGTCAAAATATCTATTCGGATACTAGCTTTGATTGTATCCATGTTTTGATCATTCTTGAATTTTACACCACTATGATTATTTTGAGGTATTTTGAACATGGATAAAACAAAGTACGAATCCTTAATCCTTAATCCTTGTCATTTTGTTTCACTTTGGATTCGTTTCTTTAAAATATTTTTCATCATCCTCGGTCTTAAATGGCGATATTATTGAATATCTTTGGCTTTGTAGTGCAAAGATGAATGATTCTGAAGAATATCTTTGGCCTTTAGTGCAAAGATGAGCAGTGTTGAGATGAACATGACCAGATTGATGAATATCTTTGGCTGTAGTGCTGAAGATGAATATTTGATTTGAGATGAATATTGATTGATGTTCTGAGGGATAAAATATTGATGATGGATTTATTAAATTCATAGATTATAGTAGATTTCATTCTCTACGTAACTCTTCTATGAATTATTATTTTCACTGCGAATATTGATAAAACTTGTTATCATTGATATTCTATCAGATTTTTTTCCTGTTGGAGACTAACGATAATTTGTTGTATATTATCTTAGTCATAGTATTCTTTTTTGGGCTAGTTGAGCTCACCCTTTTCCTTGTTGTTCCATTTTTTCTTCTCGGGAGGCGAGAATGTAGCAGTACTTAGTAAAGGTATGGAATGAAGGTTTAGAGAGAGTTGTTTAGTAGTCCTCACCATTTTTTGTAAAATAATATATCAATAATTATGATGGGGATTTATTTGCGTGTGGATATTGTCTAAAAGACAATATTATATTTAAACTCACATATATATATTGTCGTATTTCACACGACATTTGTATTATTGAAGTTGTAGTTTGATTCTTGTACCATGTATTTGGCGACTCGGAATGGGTGTTGTGTATACCTATTTTGGGGGGCCATGATTGGTATCGAGCTTAGGGATATGATCTCTGGCGGAGATCGGGGAATAGAACTAGGAGGGAGGCAGAGTAAAACCTTGCTTAGTGTGTCCTACCTAAGCTTATTTGTTGGTTGGTCATAATATAGGGTATTATGTGATTTGTTAATTTATTTAATTAACCCTTGTTTTATGATAGTTTTAAGAATGGGTCTTGAGAAGCGTTAACAATGGAGTGAATGAGATCGTGGAGACACCTCTAATCGCCAACGAGGATAATGTGATGTCGGTGAAGAAGGAATTAGAGATATCCATGTGGTGAGTGAAGAATTGATAGAAGACTTTTAGAGATAGTCGCAGAGGTAACAAATTTGAGAGTGAGGAAGAAGAGGAAGAAGAGGTACACGAAGAGAGTTTATTAGAGGTATTTTATGATCAAAATGTAGAATTGCAAAATCGTATTCATGAGTTAGAAGAAATTTGAAGAATTGCAAGAGTGATCGTGGAGCAAAAGGATGCAACGATTCAAGCTTGTGTTACCCGATATGTGATGCTTGAATGAAGCACTCTTTGGCGAGTATAAGATGATAAAATTTGGAATCGAAATTTGAAAGAAGAAATAAGCGAGCGAGTGAGAATGAGTGATGCATGGGTAAAAGCGCACGACGCGTTGATATTATGGAAAGAGATGTCCAATCTAAAAAGAGAAGATTTAACGATGGCGGAAAGGCGTCGGTGAAGATCAACACCATCAACAAATTCTAGGGAAGAACGATCGCCGGTTAGATCTACTGAGATGTAGAGAGGAGGGACATATAAGGTCAAACTGTTCAAAGCCTTCCAAGGTATGCTATAATTGTGGAAAAGAAGGACATATCGCTCGAGATTATGCGATATCGAAACCAGATCCAATGAGAATGGTGACTCGAAAGGATGTCCCGAGAAAAGTCAAAGTCAACGGTTCTTGGAAGAGCGTTTGTCGTGACCGGTCAAAATGCGAGGAACCGAACGAAGTTAGCACGCGGGTTAGTTAATTATAAATTCTCACGAAGTATATACCTTACTAGATATTGGTTCTACCCATTCTTTTATCTCTCTTACTTGCGCTCAACGTTTGAACTTGACTACGGAGAAATTAAACTTTGACCTATCTGTGGAGACTCCATTAGGAGAAACTTTCATTACATCCGCTTTTTTAAAAATCTTGCTTGATTCAAGTTGGCACTATCACATTACCGTTAACCTTATTTCTATAGAGATATTTGCTTTTGATGTGATTTTAAGGTTAACTACTCATCATGCCAAATTGATTGCTTTTGTAAGGTTGTTAGTTTTCATATTCCAAGCAACTTTGTTATTGAATTCAAGCAATCAAACCATTGTAGTCAAATATTTTCATATCAAGCCATGAAGTCATTCGTTTATTACGGATGTCAAGTTTTCTTAGTCCATGTTATGGATTTGAATAAAGACACGTCAGATTTGAATAATATTCCTGTTGTTATTGATTTTTTCGACGTATTTCTGAAGAATTTCTTGGTTTACTCCCAAAACTCGATATTAAATATTGTATCGACTTTGAACCGGTAGACAAAACTCATTTCTAAAATCTCATATCGAATGGCTCTATTGAACTTCGAGGAGTTAAAATTCAACTATAAATTTGGTACCGAGCCTTTATCGGTGACTTCCTTTGTGGAATTTACTAAGCGGACTCTCTATAGGGGACGTCATATTCGATGCGATAGTAAATCGATAGGTGTCATTGTGACGTCTTTATCCAAGATTGGGATATGAGTCACGATTGAGAGCAACCTAAGTCGATGAATCGAAATCGTAGCTTTCAGAGGCTTAGTTGGTTATTATCGGAGATTCGTGGAAGGATATTCTCGAATCATTTATTCCATTATCATGATTAACTTCGTAGAGATACAAAATTGAATGGAAGCGAGGAATGTGGGAAGAGCTTGAAGAACTCAAGAGGAGACTCATTTCAAAGACATGTTACGACCATTGCCATCTCGGAAAAGCGAACGTGGTAGGTGGCGTGTTGAGTAGAAGATCATTATCTGAAATACTGAGTACGATATTATCAAAGACTAATTTCAGTATAATTTACAAATAATAGAGATGGAGATGAAAACTCTAGGTACCCACGTGATGATATCTGAGTATAATCGACTTTAGCCGATAAAGTTAAAGTTGCTCAAGCCACCGGCCGGGGCGATGCGTATGAAGAAGAAAGTCAAGAAGGAGCTATTCTTAAGCGAGAATTGATGAAGAAGGAATACTTGAGTCCACTCTAGACTTTGTGTTCTAACGACTACGATTTGAAGTACAAGATTATGATGGAGGCACACAATACACCATTTGCAATCCATCACGGAAGTACTAAAATGTATCGTGATCTTGACATACATTTTGGTGGAACAATATAAAGAGAGAGATTGCAAAGTTTATCTCGATGTGTTTAACTTGCCAGCGTGTAAAGGTGGAGCATCTAGTACCTAAAAGGGCCGTTGCAACCACTTGAGATTCGAAATGGAAGTGGGAACATATTACCATGGATTTTTATTTACGGGGTCTTCTACGGTTTCTCAAGGCATCAATCTTATTTGGGTTATTGTTGATAGATTAACCAAGTCGCTCATTTCTTGCCGACACGGAGACTTATTCACTTGAGCGTCTTGCTAGTATATACGTGAATGAGATTGTGAGGTTGCATGGCATGCCTGTATCCATAGTTTGGATCGTGACCCAAGATTCACTTCAAGATTTTGGGTTAGCTTGCAAAAAGCTATGAGCGCGGATTTGCGATTTAGTTGACATACCATCCCCAAACAGACGGACAATCGGAGAGGACTATTCAAACTCTTGAAGATATATTAAGACTCTGTGTCCTAGACTTCAAGGGTAGTTGGGATAAGTATTTACCATTGGTGGAATTCTCCTACAACAATGATTATCGAGGCAAGTATATAAGGTGTGGCTCCATTGAAGCATTATATGGACGAAAATGTCGTTCTCCAATATGTTGGGATGAGGTGGGTGAAGCAACATTGTTGGGACCCGAAGTTAATGCGATATGACACCAAAGAAAAGATCCAAATGATTCGACAACGTATATAAAAGCGGCACAAGATCGACAAAAGAGTTATGCGGATCTTCATCGAAAGGACGTGGAATTTAGTGTGGGGATCATGTATTATTGCGAGTTGCTCCATGGAAGGAGTTACAAGATTTAGGAAGAGAGGAAAGCTCGATCCACGATTTATTGGTCCATTTCAAATTCTTGACCGAGTAGGAAATGTAGCCTATAGACTTGCGTTACCTCCAAGTATGTCTCGTGTTCATAATAATGTGTTTCACATATAATTGCCATTAAATATGTGAAAGACCCGAACCACGTTATTGAGTTAGAAACCGGGACGAGATAGCAAAGACTTAACGTATGAGGAGGTACTGTCAAGATTTTGGATAGGAAGGAGCATGTCCTACAGCCTTGAAAGTCATACCACAAGTTAAAGTTTTGTGGAGGAATCATCTTTATAGAGGAAATGACACGAGAATTGGAAAGCGGAAATGAAAGCGAGGTATCCTCACCTTTTGAAACACAGTGCGTACGTCGATTTCGAGGACGAAATTTCATAAGGAGGGAGGTTGTAAGACCCGAAATTTTTTAAATAAAAGGAATTTCCTTTATTTATTATTTTGAAATAGTAAGGGTTGATTTGATTAATGTGGATAGTTAAGGGTTAAATCATAAATATTTCAAAATAAGCAAGTGGTTATAAAATATTCATTTTGTGGGGAATATTCGTTTGGTCGTGGAATATTAAATCGTTTGGGAATATTAAATGCGATGGTAGCGACCATGTGTGGGCCCCATGTGGAAAGCGATTGGATGAGGAAAGGACAAATATAAGTTGTTTAAAAATACTTGGCGTAATTATTACCAATTAATCTTTGTTGGAATACCGGTGGTTAAAACACACTAATACGGCGTTGTTGAGCAGATGGCACTGCGGTATTGCATCAATTATTGATTCTTACGTAAAAGGCACTACTCGATAATTATTACGGTAATTATTTGTTCAATAGTTTATTTTATTGATTCAATAATTCTTTGCGTTGGTATTTTATATTATTATTTGTTTTAATAATTGTCACTTGCACGGTATTTTCCATTATCGGATCAATAATTCATATTATTTGAATAATATTATTAGATAACATTATTGGCAATGTCTAGAAAGTTTCATCTACAGGAGAGGTTTGGTCACCTAATAATTGCGCTTGATGAGGAGAGATCCTTATTGGAAAGCCCCTCTTCACGGGAATGCACTGGTTGTCATAAATGTGATTACGTAATATTATTTGTGAATAATTAATTATTGATTCATATGATAAGGAAATATTTATTTTATATGAATATAAATGATGGATTTATTTATGTGGTTATTAATGAAGGAATTAATCTTTGAGATGTTTTATTTGTATTTTGTCGGATTGGAGGTATTAAAAGATCAAATTGGTGTTATTCTGACTTTATTGTGTGAGTTATAATATTTAATCAAATAGTTGGATCGTTGTAATTTTTGGATATGTTATACATATATAAGTTGAGTATATGTCTACAAATTTTGAACAATTAAAAATGAAGCGAATGATTTGTTATAAATTTTAAGAGGTGTTTGATTCAGAAAGTAGGGTTATAATTGATTTTGGTGGAAAATTCTAGAATTGAGTGGGCCCCACTTGTGGTTGGTGAAAAAATGTGCTGAATTTTATTTCAAATGTGGTGGGTGGCAATAGTAGCAGGTAAAGCCATCAGGTAGCAGGTCAAGTCTGCTTCGGCGGGCTAACATTTTCCTATAAATAGAAATTTAAGTTAGAATTGAAAATCACACCGGAAACAAAGTTTTTCTCTTTCTCTCTATATTATTGGCGTATTTTGTGAGTATTTAGATACTTTGAGAGTTCTTTGTCAAAGATACAAGTTTCATTCAAAGATCACTTAGATCTTTCCTTCCAAATCTTGATTCTTTGAGGTAAGGGATATTATTTTTTTTTCGTAATGATATTATTTCTTCAATATCATTATCTTTGAAATATTAGTTGGAACTTTTATCAAATTTGGAACTTTTTCATATCGGGGTTCTTATTCATGAGTTCTTATTCACGAGTTTCTTATTCATGAGTTCTTATTCACGATTCTTATTCACAAGTACTATTCATGAAGCGTGAAAATGTTTTTGTGGAATTTCTATCTTTTGTGTGTGAGATTCTTATTCACGATATCTAAGACTTTATTCACGATACCAAGACTATTCACGAATACGGCACTATTCAATAGAAAAATGAAAATTTTTTCTTTTGTCCAAAATATCTATTACGGATACTAGCTTTGATTGTATCCATGTTTTGATCATTCTTGAATTTTACACCACTATGATTATTTTGAGGTATTTTTGAACATGGATAAAACAATCTACGAATCCTTAATCCTTAATCCTTGTCATTTTGTTTCCTTTGGATTCGTTTCTTTAAAAATATTTTTCATCATCCTCGGTCTTAAATGACGATATTATTGAATATCTTTGGCTTTGTAGTAAAAGATGAATGATTTCTGAAGAATATCTTTGGCCTTTAGTGCAAAGATGAGCAGTGTTGAGATGAACATGATGGATTGATGAATATCTTTGGCTTTGTAGTGCAAAGATGAATATTTGATTTGAGATGAATATTGATTGATGTTACTGAGGATAAAATATTGATGATGGTTTATTAAATTCATAGATTATAGTAGATTTCATTCTCTACGTAACTCTTACATGAATTATTATTTCACGCTGCGAATATTGATCCGAAACTTGTTTATCATTGTATTCTATCGATTTTTTCCTGTTGGAGACTAACGATAATTTGTTGTATATTATCTTAGTCATAGTATTCTTCTTTGGGCTAGTTGAGCTCACCCTTTTCCTTGTTGTTCCATTTTTCTTCTCGGGAGGCGAGAATGTGGCGAAGTCTTAGTGGGGTATGGAATGAAGGTTCTAGAGAGTTGTTTAGTAGTCCTCACCATTTTGTAAAATAATATATCAATAATTATGATGGGGATTTATTTGCGTGTGGATATTATCTAAAAGACAATATTATATTTAAACTCATTAAGTATATATTGTCGTATTTCACACGACATTTGTATTATTGAAGTTGTAGTTTGCTTCTTGTACCATGTATTTGGCGATTTCGAGAATGGGTGTTGTGTATACCTATTTGGGGGGGCGTCCTTGTTGGCTAGTCATATTAAGTTGACAAAGTGCATGTGTCCTTCTACCGAGGAAGGAGAGAAGATATGGCGTAGATTTCTACTCCTCTCTTTGTAGGGAGTCTTATGTATCTGCAATGATGATTTATCTGTGACCGGATATTGCTCATGCGATTGGCGTTGTGGCGGTATTTGTCAAATCTGGTAGAGAACATTGGGAAGCATTTAAGTGGATTCTCAGATACTTGAAAGCTACTTCCAGTTTATGTTTGGGTTTTGGTGGTACGAGTCCAGTCTTGGAAGGTTTTTGAGATGATGCATGGCGGGAGTTACGAAGAAGAAAAGTCTACTTGGGTATCATTTACTTTTGTAGAAGTGCGATCATGGCGATCGAGTTGCAAAAGTGTCTTTGCTTTTCATCAATTGAGTCGAGAATACATCGCCGCCATTGAAGCGGCGAGGAGATGTTGTGGTTAAAACGGTTTCTCAAGAGTTGGGTTTGAAACAAGATGAGTACGTGGTTTATTGTGATAGTCAGAGTGCAATTGACTTGACCAAGAATGCCACGTATCATAATCGGACCAAGCATATTGATGTTCGAGAAGTAATGGAAAAGGAATTGATGAAAGTGAAGAAAATACATACTGACGAGAATCCCTCAGACATGTTAACAAAAGTTGTTACTAGCGACAAGCAGGAATTTTGCAAGGAATTGGCCGGAATGGACTCCAAGTGACGGGGTCACAGAGATGACCTCCTTTAATGGGTTCGGAGGGGGAGATTGTTAGTCAACATATGTGTCCTCACCCATTAAACACGTTTCATGCTTTCATCTTTATACACAAGTTCAGCCCTCCTTCTTTGAAAGTTCAGCCCTCTTTTATTGACTTCCTCTCCTCTAATTTCTGCTATAAAAGGGGCAGCAAATGGAAGAAGAAGATACACCAGCAACAATTCACACTCTCATCCGAGAGTTCCAAGAGAGAGAGAGAGAGAAAGCTTTTGTAAAGCTTTAGAAAATAGGGAGAGAAAGGTAGTTCAAATAAAAGAGTGTTTTATTTGGGTTCCATCACATAATTATTGTGGTGAAGTAATTTGAGTTTGTACTCAAATTAAGATATCTTTGTATTCTCTCATATTATTCTAGTGAATTTTTTCGGAGATCGTCCCATGATTTTTTACCTCTTAGTTTTAGAGGATTTTCCACGTAAAATTCTTAGTGTCTCGTGATTTAATATTTTCTACTTATTATTCTCTGCAGTGATTATTATTTTTGTGGAACTGAAAATTTAATCTACTTGACATGTGCTGATATTTTATTCGTCTAATTTATTAAAGACAACATTATTTGTGAGGTGATTTTTCCCAACATACTAAATTCAATTATATGTACATTTTCAATCCAATTATATATCATAAGTGCAGGCGAGAGTGACGGGTAAGAATTGAGAAATGTTATCTTAAACTTTGAACATTGAAAGAAAATAACAAAGCCTATTGGTAGTGCTAAAAAACCAAATCATCATGATTCCCTTTTTAAGTTTAGCCAGTGTCTATCTATCTATATATAAACATACACACACACTGACACAAGAGTATATAGGTGATAGTAATGGTAGCAAAGAGTCTAAAAGAAATTAAACTTCACCTTACGTCTTATCCAAAATTTGAATTTGACAGTTAAGTGATAAGGTTTTATGTTTGAATCAACCCCAGTACCCATAACGTAGATAATGACCCCACTGTGTGACTAAGATTGCCGGAGACCCGACCTTCACATGTTCTCCTACTAACCTCCATGACCTCATCTATATATATATATATATATATATATATATATGAGTATAGATGATATTATTATGTATTTGTTATGGATTAAAAATGTACATACACTATTTATCTCTATCGTTCAATATTAGAACCAACGGTCGAGATTAAAAGTGATTCACGATACTAATAGTAGTGGACGACAGGCCGGACGTGAATTTTTTAATTCTAATCTCGGCCGTTAATTCTTGTATTGGATGCTAATGATGGTGTACTTCATTTCGCTATATATATATATATATGTGTGTGTGTGTGTGTGTATGTGTGTGTGATGAAGCCTTCAAATGTCTGCATGTCCATAAGTAAAGAAAAACCCAGTTTTTTATTTTGTTATATATACATATCCAATTGTTTGCAAGAAATTAACATATAATCTTTTTTCTTTCATGAACTCTAGAGAGATCAATGTATAAGAATTTAGTATAGGACGTATGTAGCTATAATCATCTAAGGTCTTGCATGTGGTGACGAGGTATGTGTGGTGCAGCCAAGGATGACTTGCCGGCAATCTCTTCTTCACATTTGGACTAGAATTCCACTTCTCATCACTTGTTTATATATATATATATATATATATATATATATATATATATATATATATATATCACACCATGAAATTAGATAAGTAGTTCCAAATTAATAATTATGATTATCGGCAAGTCATGCTTGGCTACATGCATATATCGTATTCACATGTTAGATCTGTGATGAGTGAAATAAAATATATAGGCTATATGAAACAAATAGATAACAAGATGATTAGAAATTTTTTATTTTATCAACCCAATCGCTCTTTTGATTCCTTCTGAAAATACATACTTTTGGACAACCTTCTCAACAACTAAGAGATCCACTCCCCACTCCCCACTCCCCATTCCCCATATTACTTATGATTTATTATGAGCAACAGCTAGTGTCACGCCTACTGTGAAAAAGCAAATGCAATTTCATTCTTTCCTTCTTTATTGGAATTGCAATTCTAAACTACCTCGACAAATTATTTTTTGGGTTGGTGCAGTGCAGGTAAAAATAGCATAGGTGATTGTATAGCTGTAAAGGCAACAATGCTAAGGATTCTGATCTCTAATGGCTCTAATAAATTAGTTACTAATCAAGAAATTGGTGCCCAATATTATTTCTACGTACAGGCGCTAAGGGAACTGTTGAGGATTTTGTGGTGTTATAAGCACATTGCAATGGCAGCTTCAGCTATCCGCCTATCCGGCTATCCCCTCTTTTCTCTGTTTCTTCCTGTGTGTGGTGCTTTTACCTTACGTTTCTTACTATTTTCTTGAATTAAATGTAATATTGATAGTTCGATTACTTGAAAACTCTTCAAAAAAAAAAAAATTATATAATTTTTCAATTAGAATCCATATTTACATCCGTACATATATATTGAATATCTACTTTCAACAAATGATTGCCTACATGAAGTACTTAAGCCGCGGCCGCCATAGCTCTAATGTCAGAAAAATGACTATGTAATAGGATTAGTTCAATGACCATGTCAGCATTTGAACTTCATGCAGCTAAATGCAACCATTAAACTAATAGTTTAAGAGTGATACTTCTAGAAATTTAATAAAATGCTGCAAGAAAAATAATAATAATACCAGTATATCCAAATACTAACGGGGGCATGACTTTAAACATGGAATGGATTAATGGAGTTGGAAGAAGCAATTACTAATGTTTATATACATAAAATGAAGCAAGTGAGAGCAGGTAGGAGGATTATAGAAACTTAAGCAGTACTAACCTATGGCAGCTTTATTAGTTATGCCCCATGTACCACATCCACATTGATTAATTATGTCCCATTAGGGAATCTAATATTTTTAAAGTACGCTAATTTGTTTATAAATACGTGCATTAATATTTCACATCCCACAAGCAGTTTCGGCTAGAATATATTCACAGCTTAAACCCCCATTGCTCTAGAGCTTCCAAGCAAGGCAGGCACTTGAAAAATGAAGGGAGCACAACTTGAAGCTGGTGAAGCTTCCAAGCTTCCACCTCCGCCAGGGATGAACAGAGGGATTTCTATACTGGACCTTATTCTCCGAATTGTTGCAGTTGGTGGAACATTAGGAAGTGCAGTGGGCATGGCAACAAGCGACGAACAACTCCCATTTTTCACACAGTTCTTGATTTTTAGCGCTGAATATGATGATTTCCCAACTCTCTCGTAAGCTGATTCGCCATGATATATTAATTGTTACATTCTAATTATTCCTTGTTGATTGAAAAGAAAGAGAAAAAGAAAAAAAAATCATAATATACTTTGGTTTTTGTCATACAGGTTCTTTATGATTGTAAATTCTATAGTATGTGCATATTTTGCTCTTTCTATTCCGCTTTCAATCTTGCACATCTCCAGGAACAGAGCAAAAAATAGTAGGGTCATCTTGATCCTCATGGATACGGTAATCAGATGTTTTTTTTTTTTTTTTTACCTTATACATTATAATATATTATAGGCAAATCAAGTCATTGCGAAAGTATTTACTTTTAATGCATATGATTTATAATTGTCCTGAAATTCATAATTTTGCAAGGTAATGCTGGGACTACTTACTGCCGCGGCTTCTGCAGCATCAGCCATCTTATATTTGGCGCATGAAGGCAACAGTTCAGCAAATTGGCTCGCGATTTGCCAACAATTCAACGATTTTTGCCAGCGAGCCTCTGGATCTTTGATTGGCTCTTTCGGTGCAATTGTTGTGCTTGTGCTGCTAATTATTTTGTCAGCCACAGCATTGTCACGAGGCTAATGTGTTCAAAGGCAATATATGTATCAGTGTGTGCGCTTTTATTTGGTTGTTAGTCAATGGTGCTTAAGTTTGGATGTCAGATGTATTTCACTGCTTTTTTTTATGAACTAGTGTCTTAACTTCTAAGTAATTTCTAAGTAACTAAATTGGAGTGCTTGTTGAAATGCTGTCACACTCACACAGCACAGTCACTATGGATCTTGAGATATATTCAAACATAATTGCAAATTTTCATTTACAAGAATAGTTTCCCATTTGCATAATACGAATTAATAAATTGAAGCTCATAAATTTGACATACATATATTCTAAAAAAAACATCAGCCAACTTCTGTTTTGAGCAATTCATCTCATCATCAAACGAGATATATATATATATATATATATATATATATATATATATATATATATACTAACTCTACGCTAGTAGTGCCATGAGTTCATCAATCGACTTCAATGTCTTCTCGTAGTATAAATACGATTCGTATACCTTTGGTGTCCGTACATAATAATCAAGCTGAAACAGAAAATTCACTAGTTAATGTCCATTTTTTATGTCCTACTAGTATTGACACTGATATATGTTGATTGGTTATGCATGCTAGAAACCTGCAGAAAATATGGACTTGTAGGTTATAATTTAAATAAATACCTCAGACATGTTATCGACCAATTCATTGGCAGTTTTGACATAAGACTTTCTTTGACTTTCTGGAACGGTAGTCATTGCATTTTTCATGTCCTGGGAAAGATAAGCAGCCTTCAGCCGAATGTAAAACAGCACATACCTCCACGACATAGTCTCCAACATGTTCCTAATGCTATGGAGCCCCTGAGCAGTCTGCCGAATTCTCGCCACGGCGTCTTCGGGTGACAATCCCGGCTCGAAAAATCGTTCCCTTAGAAATGACCTTGTGCCCCAGTTCTCAGCCAGTGCTAGTGGGGTTGTGCCATTATTTAGTCCGACTACTGCAATTGAAGTTGTTAGCAATGTTGTTACAAATTTTCGTCGTTGTGTCCAATTTTCATCGCCTGAAAATGTTGCTCTGATTAAAGTTGGGAGCAGCCGGAATTGATGGTGATTAATTTGGCCGTAAAAGTTGGTTGTGGGGTTAGTGAAGGTTGTCATGCTAGCTTATACTAGTGGAAAGAGTTCAAAATGGCAGGTGGAGAATTTTGTTTAATCAGGGAGGTGTGCATTGATAAATTTCGGGCAGCTTTTCTTGCTTCCCAATTGCTGCCCGTTATTCCAACATGGACCTCTGATTTTTGGTGTCTGGGGAATTCATTATCTTCTTTTAGTTTAAGATATCATTGTCTCTATATATGTTTGGATGATTGGGTTGGCTACTCCTTCATTTATCTTAGTAATTTATTTTTTTTAATAAACGAATTTTTGGATGACGTACAGTTTTTTTATTTAATTTATAGGATCCCTGCCTGCCATTAGGTAAAAGAATGAATTAAGTATAATTTGCATATAAATCAAGAATTACATATTACAAATTGAAGTATAAAATAAAATTTAACTTTTATCCTTATTGATTTTGATCGATCCAATAATATAATTACATTATTATAGGCTTTGTAGTTTTTTCCCCACATAAAAAGTTTGATTGTTGAGGACAATTATTTATTTATTTATATACATACTTACCCAATCTTTGCATATTTTCAAAGTAATGTTTGATACAATTGAAGGGTTTTTTTAAATTAATTAAAAAAACAAGTTATTCTTGCAAAAGTAATAGTCTCGTTTCACTATAATGGGAGTTTTATATAATAAAAATTAAATGAGAGCAATATTTTATTGAGAATTTTTTTTTCTGCTGGTGTAATTATTTTTCTTTATATTAAGGGAGGTCTTGTCATTTTCTTCGTAGGGTATGGTTGTGGAATTTACTATATAATAATAATATAAATTATAATTGTATATTGTATATTGTATATTGTATATTGTATATTGTATATTGTATATTGAAGGTTGGGCTTTAAGTTGGTATTGCCAAAGCCCATCCCATATTTACCGAAGTATAAAATTATGGTTCAACGCTAATAGTTTTTAGGCTGGGTCGGGTCTCTTTGCGTTGCTCAGCCCAAGGTTGTGCGTACTGTGTTAGACAGTAACAGTAGTAGTAGCATTTTTAGGGGAAAGCTGAATCGATTGGTTTGGCTTTGTTTTGTTTTAGCTTTAAAGCTAATTAGATAGCCCTAAAGTCAAGTTGAATCATTTTTCAAGGGAAGAGCTAATCAGTCCCTACTCCTCCATGGTAAGCTCATACATCTTCTTCTTCTTCCACTACGTACAAATGGGTTCTGAGTTTTCTTGCAAATTTATACTCCATGTCTTACCAATTTCAGATTTTTTTTATACAGTTTATTTTCAATTTTTAAATTTTTTTTTGTAAATCCTAGCCTGACTCTAAGCAGATTAATGATTCTGGCTGTAATGCTATCTTGCCTTTTTCTTCTGGTTGTAATGCTATCTGGCTCTGTTTTTTTTTTTTTAACTTAATAATGGAGTTAGCTGAACTTACTAGCCTGATGGCTTATGCATAGGAGTACTTTTTGGTAAAAATATGAGGGAATGAAATTTCTAACAAAGATTTTGTGTTAATATAAATGAGGCTCGGTAAAGACTGATAAATGATCAAATAACGTGTATAATCATACAAATTTGATGGCTTTGTGTGTTTATTGATCACCAAGTATGTCATTGCAAGCTCTAGTAGTCCGTACAAGGCATGCTTTCAGGACCCATCATCCCTAAGCATCATGAATGGGTTTGCATCACAAACAGCTGTTGCAAAGAGTGTGGCTGGGGCACAAAAGATGCATACATCTTGAGTTGATGAGATAGATTTGCTAAATTTGCAGTTGTGCCGGATAATTAAAATCACTTTGACTCCTTTTAAAATCTGGCAAAAATTGAATATTGAAGGTTAAATTTACAGTTAGATTAATTTAACCTCAAGTGGGTAGCTCAAATTGTAGCAAGTCTAGTGATGGGGTTCTTTCACGACACAAGTCATTGATTCAATACTCCAAAAAAGCAACAACCTTGGGACTACCTTCACATAATTTACTATGGGATTATTGGTGTGTATAGTCTATGGGGTATTGTGTGCATATGGTGATTTATGTGTTACATGTGTATGGGTTCCACAGTTAATTAAATTAAAAAGAAAAATTTAACCTTTATTTTTGTATCATCTAATTGACTATGTAATTCGTACTACAAATACTTGCGAGAGAATAAATCAGTTTAGAATTTAGCCTCTGCTGCTCATGGCGTCTGATTAACTGTTTTTATTGTATATGTTTTACCCACAAGTTTCTTTGTTTATGTCCAAGATTCAAATATTCAAGTAGTATAATTAAATTCTTGCTGTAGTTGTGTAATGATAAATTGTTACAAGAGTATTACTTGATTTTTTTCGTGGTACACAAGTAGCAAGAGAAGTTGAAGTGACAAAGCTGAAAAATGTTGACTATTACATGTGCACTTTTGCATAATGGCTGCAGATATGATCTCTTCCATATATTTCTGAATTTGCATGATATAACCAATATAATGGCAGAACACCGGAGCATTATCACAAGTTCTTTAACTTGGAGCTACATAATTTAATCCAGCAACACTATTAGGTATTTTGATTTGATAGGTTTAAGCAATTTTTTAGTGACCAGTTAGGCTTTGGTTTTTCTTCTTTTCGGCAGCTAATCTATAATGAAGAAACCTTGTGATTCAACTCCAGATATAATCAGCAACCTTCGAGGCAATGTTAATTGATAACATCTTAATGAGTTTGCCGATACGAGATGCGGCAAGGACTAGTGTTTTGTCTACCCAATGGAGGTTCAATTGGGTGAAAATTCCACAACTTATCTTGGATGATAGATTATGCAAAGGCCAACTGGTAAAGCAAAATTCAGCTAAAACCAAACTTATGATGTTTATTTATCAAGTGCTCACCGTGGGCCACAATACATAGGTTCATATTGTCTATTTCTCAAGTAGAAAGCTATTATGAGATTGATCAACTAATATTGTTTGTATTGAGAAATGGGGTCCAGGAATTCAGCTTTCACATTTGGAGGGACGATCTCCATAAATTGCATGTTTCACTGTTTTCATATTCACAACTGACAAATTTGGACCTTCGAGGTTGTATATTTAATCCTCCGTCTACATTTAAAGGGTTTGGTATCCTCATCTGTCATCCCTTGTGCACTTGCTAGTCTAATCTTCAGGTGCCCCCTACTTGAACAAGTAACATTTGAAAGTTTTGCCATTATTGATTACCTAGACATAGTTGCTCCTAAACTCAATTCTTGTGCTTAAATGCCCTTTTCAAATCTTTGTGGTTCGTAAGAGCCCCTCTTCTTACATCATTATCAATTATGTTCAGAAGTGAGGAAGGGATTAAGGAAGCTCGAACATCCAACATGATTGAGCTTTTTAATTTCCCGACATGTATTGAGAATCTTCATGTGGATTATTATTTTATGAAGGTAAGATCATCTGTATATATATTTTCTCTTTAATTTTTTGGCAGCTAAATCGTGTTCCTTTAATCTGACACAGCATTTTTTTTGTTGTGCTTGACTGCAGGATCTTTGCCACCTAGCTTAAATGACCTTAAAGTTCTCAGGTTATCTATCATATGTTTTGATGATGTTGAAGAGGTCATGTGTGTGCTTTTTTTAATCGGAAGATGCCACAACTTACGAAAAGTTGCATTTGATGCGAGTAATGTGTAATGAGTTGTGTTTTGTCATTTTATACATTTGAATACTTCTGAGATTGACGCTACTAATTCCGTTATATTTGTAGGCATTTCATCATACAGGCATTGTTTCGGAACATGTTGAGAAATTTTATAAAAACTTGGGTACGTGCAAGTCGGATACCACTTTCCATCAAATTCAACAGGTAGAAATGCAACTTATATCTGGGTCCTGGTCTGAGTTGGAGTTTATAAAGTTTCTATTAGCCAAATCATTGATGTTGGAGAAATTGATTATTGTGCCCGACTTTGGTACGGTTTCTGGTGGAGGGTTGACACTATTGAAAGAGGTTACTCGATTTAGACGTGCCTCAGACTAATGCAGAAATCATATTCAAAGATTGAAACTAAGATCAAATTCAGCTTATTCATAACTTCAATTTTATCAGCCAATGAGGTGATGTTCATCTTTCTGTTGCTTCTTCTTACTTGTGCCGGTTGGCAAATGTTTTTGTGGATGAAGCAACAATATCCTAGAACTGGGATTTAATTAAACTTTTGTACTTTTAAGTTGAACATTTACACCTCATTATGTTTACTTTTAGAAACTTGGATCATATTGATGGTGTAATTTTGGCAAGATACCATCAATTATTAATATGGAGTATGCCTTTACACGTTTCTGTGTTCTGCCCCAGTTTTCTTTCGAAACCTGTAATTTTCAGTGACAACATTAAACTACTCCTTCAATAATGTTTTCTGATAAATGATAGTTCAGACTTGTCCGTTGACTTGGTAATTAACTTTGTTGCAATAAGATTATATACATGTGCTTTTTGATATTTGTTTGTTTGTAAAGATTATAATTTTGGAAGAATATTTTCATAGATTATAGACTTACTAGAATTAAAAAGTTATTGTCACGTGTTTATTTAGAATATAATAAGATTATTTATGAAATAACTTAAAATTATTTATGTAATGTTTGTTTTGTTCATAATTATTTAAATAATTGAATAAAATTTATTATTTGAATTATTATATTCTTACTGATAATAATAAAAAGATCGTATTTTTATTATTATTTCGTAGTATAGATGGATAGAAAAATTAAGATACACAAGTCATTTAAAAAAAAAAGTAAAGGTTAATTTTTCACAATTTTTAATTAGGAATTATAATACTGGTTGAACATAGTATGAAATAGTTATTCATTCTAAATTATTTTGTTATTTTTAGATTAATAGTGTCGAGTCTAATTTTATTTTATATATATAATTTTATTTTTTAAATTAATAGTCAAATTTTTAAGGTCAATATCAATTACAAAATATATACTATATGTATATATGTATACATACATACATATCCTTACAAACAAATAAGCTTCCAAAGTCTTTAATTACGTGTCAATATCGATTACAAAACATATACTATATGTAGATAGATAGATAGATAGATAGATAGATAGGTAGATACTGCCCATGCATGCACCAAAGCTACAAAAAATGGCAGTGTAACTAACGCACCATCCCATCCCTCACTAAAGAGTAAAGGATGACCATTAGGTTCAACTTATTCTTGCCCTAATGACCATTAGGATCAACTCCTAATATATATATATATATATATATATATAGGGAAATGATTTATAACATTTATTTGTTATGAATTTTTATAAGGCATATACCATCTATACCATTAAAAATAAAAAGAAACGACTAGGATCTATTAGTAGCGGACAGTAAAAAAAAACATTAGTAGCGGAGTCGATTTTCAAAATAAGTATTTGGTTTTACTAATAAATGTTTAGGGTTTAGATAATCAGAATAAGCATTGGACTTGACCAATAAATGTACGTTTAGTTTATTAACTAGGGTTTGAGATTTATGAATTAGAGTTTAGAGTTTATTAAACAGTAAATATTAAATCCTAAACTCTAAACATTTATTGGTCAAGCCAATCAATTATAAAAAAGGGTAGGCTGCTAAACAACTTTTGAAAAGCACGTAACACGTTTTATTTGGTAAAATGGCCAATTACCAATTTTACATATTTATTTTTTTGGTTAACAGATGGGGCTTCCTTCCTTGTCTGTTAACTCAACTAGAATTCAAACACCGGATAGACAAAAACTGGCTGCTTTAACATGCTACTCTGATTGTTCATTTGGGCATCACCTAAGTCAAGGGTCCGGGCAGGCTCAAATAGTCCAGCTGCATTAGTAGTAGTCATCGAGTTTTGGTTATCATAGCTTGAATTCTCATTTAGAAGCTGTGATATTGAACCTAAATATTCCAATTCCCATAAATGAGAATTGGAACTAGTCCTCGGAAATTCCATCATTTGTACGTCTTCGTCATCATCATCATCGCCGGCAGTCAATGTTTTGGTCTGAAAATCTAATTCTACTGATGGATCCTCCTCCTCCGATACTCTTGCAGTATTCTTCTTCTTGTAGATCCTACACAAAACCCAATCATCCAACTGCAAAAACAAAAGAAATGGTTAATCAACTATAACATAACATAACATAACAATTTTACTTGGCTTATTATAACTACCCTCATTGAAGTCATAGAGGCGTGTTGCTTGTTGGGGGTTGATCTGGATTCATTCAATCTATATTCATGCATAATCCAATCCGTTTTAATACCCTTTGGCGGCTTACCCTTGTAAAATACAAGAGCTTTTTTCACACCAACGTATTTACTCCCACTATAAATGGCCTTATCAGTGCCCGTGGCCTTCCAGTAACCCGATACCGCTGCTCTGTTGGGTCGTGTCCCGTTGGGATACTTTCTGTCGCGGGGACTAAAGAAGTACCATTCATTTTCTCCAAATTCTGCTTTTTCTACATATATATATATACATACACCATTATACCATTACGTACGTACACACAATTAATACAATTAACATTAACATATATACAATTGAACTGAACAATTACTAACCGGGTAATTGCCAAGGATCAAATTTATAGATATCAACTTCTGGAATAATTGAGGCAGGGCATGGCTGCGACTTAGCTTGGTTTCGAAGATAAAACATGATCAATTCCTCGTCAGTTGGATGGAATCTAAAACCAGGAGGAAGAAGATTGGAGTTGGTTTTTCTTATAATTGTCATATTTTTTTATAGCTAACCTTAATAAGAAGGATTTCAAAAGTAAGAGCTGGCTGGCTAGCTAGCACAAAGAGAAGTTGAGAATATTTGCTTAATCTTATTTTCTTTATAGCTAAATCTAGCTAGCTAGCTAGTAGTAACAAAAGACATATAGAATGAGAGGGGGGGGGAGCTATATATATAACTAGTACTGTTTGAAATGTTTGCAAAGAGAGGGGAGGGGTAGTCGCATTTTATTGGGGAAGGAATTTTGTCATTTTGCAAGATTACATAATCAGAAATGGATATGGATTTAATTGGTTAGTTTATTGACTTGGTTGCATTATTAATTACGAAGTATCATACACACTTCTTTTTAATTCCAATTCCAAATGATATTACATCATATATTCTATTTCTAACTTGTTTTCTTTTGTTGCTTTAACAAACTCTTGTTTTTTCCCACAAAAAAAACAAAGAAAAAAGAAAAAGTAGTCACCACTCAGTCAACCTTACGCGTATACCGTCGTTTTCATCTCTCAAATTCTATACTACATGTATTTTACTTTTGAAAATGCAAATATTTTTAGTAATAATAGTTTTTGTTTCTCTCCATGATTTACTTGCATGCATGTACATCACCCCTGCCTCCGTGGAAAAGGTCTTGCTGCTTTTTATATTGACTTTTCATTATCAATGTTAATGTTTCTTATACAAAAAGAATTCCTCAACACTGAATTTGTGTAGTTAAAGTTTAATTATTATTTTTAAAAAAAAAAGTTTTGTTATAAATTTTTATCTGTAATAAATATGAACATATGTATGTAAATATATAGGATTATATTTGAGATAAGATTATTAATCCTTTTGTCTTGTTTGTTTTTAAATTTTAACTTGAGATTATTAGTCTTAGGATTAAAAAATGACTTAATAGTCTTGACATTTTAATTATAATTATGGAATTATAATCCTTGTGTAGGCCCACGTACAAATTAGGGTTCACTTGACCTAATTGAATTAAATGCACAAATGAATGTTCGCATTATGATCAAATAAAAAGACGGAAGAGCCGGAAATAAAGAAGCAAGACCTGAGAGAATCTTTCACGTGTCTTGAGGCAGAAGACACGTGGAGGCAACTCATTTTGGGAATTGATTGAAGGATTGGATTGGTGGTTAGAAGGGCAGGACGACCTGGGCATTACTTTGATGACTAAGGGTAAATTTGGAACTTCCTCGAGGTCATGTGCCTAGCACATGACCATTCTCTAGAAAACCCTATAAATACCCCTTCCACTCCATTGGGAAGGGGACTTCTCTTCGGACTTGGACCTTTTGGAAGACTAGGAGACTTGGAGATTCTCTCTCAACCCAAAGACTCAAGAAGACTCTCTAAATCCTTGCTACCCTAACAAGGTTCTTGGATTCTAAGAGTTCTGCCAAGTGTCGTTGGAGTAATCACTCACCGTTTTTCTCCCTCTTGATCAATTAATCAATTAAAGTACTTTTCATGGATTTCTCTCCTTTCACCAACACGAAACCCACAACTCTAGCAAGGTACGATTTCCTTGCCCACATTTCTTTAGCGACTCTTTGGGGAGGTGTAGAATTCATGAAGGGTATGCCCACAACTCGAAGTGGGAGAACTACAAGGAAGAGTGGCTTCACCAACAAATAGCATTACCTCACCGGAGCAGTTTCAAGGCAAGAAACTCAAACATTCTAAAGTATGAACACGGATTTTGACCAACCACTTATTGAAGACGCCTTCTGAGGAGTTCGACATCACCACATATGGCAATCAACAACAAAGCAATGCAGGAAAAGCGGCGAGGATGCAGTGGAGACCGCAGCGAATGTTGTCTGTTGGAGATGCTCAAGGCATTGAAGGAAGCACAAAAAGAACAAGGGATGATGATGACCATGATGTTGGAGATGCAGGGGAAGCAAGAGGAGATGGGGAACTTCCGCCAGCAGTTGATGCAGATCCCTACCTTCAAGGCCATGTTCCCAGACAATTCACAGGGAGAACAAGCAGGAGTGGAGGACAACAACAACGATAGCAACATTAAGGAGAATCAGACTGCACCGCCATTGACGGAGAATCAGTCCGTTCCAATCATCCACTTGGAACCTCAGAACAGTGGTGACGTGCCACAACTCAGACTAGAAGTCAGCCAGCCTCAGACAAACATCGTTCCGACCACTATCCCCGTATTTTCACAAGTGCAGATACCAACCATCCCAAGCCTCGTCCAACGAACCAGCCCACAAGCACAATCGATACAGAATTTACATGATGCCAGTGTACATCAACCAATTTCTGTACCATACACACAACCAATGCCGCCATACATCACAACACCACAGAAAGTCTATACCACGAGTCAATATGTGACAAAGGATGATATGATCGATGTGATCAATCAACTTCACAAGTAGACATCCCGACCTTCGGAGTTAGACTTTACTCCACCTTATCCAGTACATATTCGAAGATAACCTTACCCGCCAGGGTATATCGAGCATCCCCCTTAATTTCTAAAATACAATGGGGAGAAAGGAAATGCCAAAGAACACATTGCCAGGTTCGTGGAGTCGATGTCTCCATGGTTAGGATATGATGAAATGAACAATCATAATTTGTTGATGAGGGAATTCAACAAGACTTTGACGGATAATGCCTTCAGTTGGTACTACAACTTGGAGAAGGGATCAGTCCATGATTGGGATGATCTAAAATTATAATTTTTTAAGAAATTTTTCTATGTGCAAAAACAGGTAACCATTGTAGAGCTCATGCGATTCAAGCAGAAGCCAAACGAGGAGTTTTCAGATTACGTGGATAGGTTTAGGGCCCAAGCACAGAAGTGTGCAGAGCCAATTGAAGAAAAAAACTTGGTTAGCATATGCAACAATGGTGCTTTAGACGCCTTCAAGCCCCACCTCGTTACCAAGGCTTGTGATTCATTTGAGACCCTCTCATCTTTTGCACAAGACTTGGGAGGAATCATGACATTACCCACCGACCATGCGATGGTTACATGGAAGGGCAAGAGGATAGCAATTGTGGCTTTGGTGGATTCTCAGTCAAAATCACAATGGGGCGAGAGGGAGAAGAATGAGAAATTTGAGCGAAGCAGAGGAAAACATGGGGACAAATATACCAGAATGCCAGTTCCAGAGGCTATCACATGCAGTGAGAAGGCATTCAGGGGCCTGTACGAGCAATGGGTCGAGCACGGAGTGGTGAAGCCTCCAAGTCCCCGGTTGGTTGTAACGGAAGAGATGAAAAGAAGGTCGGACTTTTGTGTGTACCACTAATACGCAGGACACTCCACTATGGACTGTTACAGTCTGCGGAGGATATACCATGAGAAGTTAGCGGCCGGAGAGATCGAACTAGGACAAGAAATGTGCAACACTATCACCCATGGTGCAGTCCCAGAAGTCAAGACGATGGAGAATCCAAATACTGGCTCTACCATCGAAAGAACTCTTAATTATAGATACAAGAATTGACGAATTAAAAATCCACCCAAGATGGTGGTCCACCAAAAATGGTGGTTTAAGTCCTCAGGAATATCCCTTGCCAAGTAATTGGATGACCAAGGGAGGAGGCACAAGAATTGATGAATTAAAAAAAAAAATTCACCCAAGATGGTGGTCCAATCTAAATGGTGGTCAAGTCCTCGTAGACTGCACTTGCCAAGAAATTGGACGACCCAAGTGACGAGGCACCCGATTTTAAGTCCTCGTAGACTGCACTTGCCAAGAAATTGGACGACCCAAGTGACGAGGCACCCGAGTGTTACACTTTATCATCAAAAGTGAACGAGGCACCTGACTATAAGTCCTCATAAGTTATACTTTCACCTTCAAAAGTAATTGAGGCTTTTTGACTAATAAATTTCGAGGAGGTTACACTTTCAACTTCAAAAGTGATTGAGGCACACAGTATAAGCCCTCAACCCCAAAAGTTACACTTTATCTTTAAAAGTGGATAACGTTATGCTTTTCGAAAAAGCAAAGAAAGTTGCACTTTATCTCTAAAAGTGGTGAACGTTATGCTTTCTTCGATAAATGCAAGATTTATTATATGAAACGTTATGCTTTTCGTTAAAAGCAATTTGATTATCAATAAATTTGTCAAACTTTTACTTATACTTGATTATTTCTGCTGATTTATTAAAAAAAAGGGTATGGATTCAAGTGTTAGTTTGCATGAAATATATGTACATGAATTTTCTGATACAGGAAATGGAAAAAACTACGAAAGCCATGATTTAAAGGCCATGACCTGTCGAACTGAAGAGAGGGGAATAACTAAAGCCTTCAAGTCGACAATGGTGGTACCCTGAGCCTTCGTATTGGAGGCTATCGAGCCTTCAAGGTCTTGAGCAGCTGACTAAATTTCCCAAAAGCTTGGGCTTCAATTTATCTATGACATCTTGAAGCTCCTAAAGCTCTACATAAAGTAAGTCATTTGTGAGACCCCAGATTTTATCAATAAAGATTTAAATTTTGTCGAAATAATTTTTAATATTATGGTGTGAATTTGAGATAATATTATAGTTGTGGGTAGTATTTATAAATTTTGCAAAGTATGCAAGTGGTTATATTATATTCGATTAATTGGGGAATATTCGGTTTAGCGAGGGAATATTAGACAATGACTCAATCATTGGTGGACCCCTAGCGTAATTATTGTCGGATTGAGAAAGCGACAAAAAATATTTTATTGAAATAACGGCGGAAGTTTTCTGGTTGATCTTGTTGAACTACTTTCGGTAGTAAAAAAAATGCGATGTCGTGTGGTTGCGTAGTAGCACACGATATTGATTATTGATGCTTATGTGAGAAGTCACTCGGTTTGATTCCATTATTGTCGATTAATAATATGAATTATTATAGCGATAATGACGTTTTGTTTTATTCAGTATTATTAGCGTAATAAAAGCGAAACATCTTTTTTTATATAAGCGAATACTTTATTAAAGTTATTCTATAAATAGAATATATTATATTTTATTATGCGTAGTGTTGCATAGTGTTTTGCGTAGTATTTTGCATAGTGTTGCATAGTGTTTGCATAGTAAAATGTTTTTATATAAATAGAATATATTATATTTTATTTAAAAGATTTTGCTTTAAATATGGACCGTCGATTAAAGTAAATCAATCTGGACCGATTCATGGATTAATTACTATGCATTCTATTTTCTATAAATAGAAGCTCATTCCTTCATTATTTTCTTACGAATTCACTTTGAAAACTAGAGAGAGAAATTATAGAGAGAAGCTATAGAGAAAATTTATAGAGAGAAAGAAGAAGAGTATTATTCGTACTTCACTACTTTGATATCCGAGTGTCTTTTTTACGGTAAGGGATATTATTTGTTGTGCCCGTAAAGGGGTATTATTCTTTCTTATTCATGAAGAGAACTTACATTATTCCATTCATTATTATTACATTAGAATAACTTTGTAAAAGTGGCATACCCTATCAACCTTGATACATGGCGTACCCTATACTTGGTGAAATCCTTATATTATTCCATTCTTATTTATTACATTGGAATAACTTTGTATCTGTGAATCCCCTATACTTGGTGATCTTCTTACATTATTCCATTCTTTATTATTACGTTGGAATATCACATCGTGTGTTTTACATGGACTGGTTCCATTGTTTATTATTCCGCATTTATTATTCTGTTGGAATATCACATGCGTGTGTTTTACACGGACACGGTTCCATTGTTTATTATTCAAAGCATTTATTATTACTGTTGGATCATCACGCCGATTGTGAATTTCACGACTGGTTCCGTTATTATTATTCTATTGGAATAACTCGCATCACATCAAGCAATCGCGTGCGTGGTGATTTCTTTTGTTATTCCATTCTTTATTATACCCGGTTGGTTAAAACTTTGACTTCTATACTCCATGAAATTAGTAGAATATCCTTGATATTTGCGTTTCATTCGATATCTTTTCATGGAAATATTCTTACGATCATTCTTGAATTTTACTTCTACAAAAGCAGTATCATGTTGACAATTTGGACGTTAATAATTCTGGATTAAATAATTCTTGAACTTGTTTTATTGAATTATTATGTCATTGTCATCATCCTCATGTTATATTATGTTATCTTTGGCTTACGTGCATAGATGAACTTAGTATGATTATGACCGAGGATCATTCGGTATAATCATGGCTTGATATAAATGATGTGACAAAAGTCCTCGGTGGCACCGTAATGCGTTGATGGATAGTTTTTGGTATGATTTTGACCGGGGGTGATTCGGTATAGTCATGACCATTGATAATTTGATGAAAATCTGATCGTAGTAATGCGAGGGATGATTAGATATTGTGGTTTATTCATTAAACCTGAGTCTTAGTGATAAAAATTGATGAAAACCTTTTAAAACCTAAAAGATAGTAGACTTTATTTTCTACTTGACTCTTTTAATGGATCAGATATTCATTCATAGATTAAACCGGTTACCTATTGTATTTTATCGGTTTAACATTGTTGAAGACTATTGATAATTTATTCGCATTATCTTAGTCATAATATTTCTTCTTGGGCTAGTTGAGCTCACCCTTTCTTTCACAACATTCTCTTGAAATGAGAATATAAATTTGGGACGAGTCGGGGAAAAGAGTGATGGTCCAGAAGATAGCATTAGTAGTCCTCATTATTACATTAAATAGTGTGACAATAAATGTAATGAGGACTCCTTGAGTATGGATATTGTCTAAATGACAATATTCCTATTAGAACTCTCAGTTTATGTATTGTCGTATGTTACACGACAGATGTATAATTAAGTTTGTATTTTAATTTATGTACCATGTAAGTGGCGGCCCAAGATGGGTGACGTATACCTAATTTTGGGGGCGTCTCAGTTGGTATCAGAGCTTAGGGATATGATCCCTGGCTAAGATGTGAGACAATAACTAGGAGGGGAGAGACGGGAATTCCTTCGCTAGTATGACCTACCTAAGTTTATTTGGTATTTAATTGGTCGGTCAGAGTATAGGGATAATATGTGATATGTTAATTAACCCTTGTTTTGTGACAGTGTTTGTATTCAGATGTTGTGAATAGGGCTCAATTATTGGAACGCGATAATGAGTCAGCATAAACAAAAGGTAACGACCAACAACACGATAATAATCATACTGGTGGCAACGGCTATCAGAACAATGATAACCATCGTGGGGGAAATTACCATGCCAAGAATGGTAACCACTTCGGTGGTAATCATGGCCAAGATAATAGAAGTGGAAATTTTAAGAAGAGAAGGTCATTTAGCTCGATTTTATCGTATAGTGAAGTCAAGTCCAGCTGGGAGAGTGGAACCAAAGGCGGATACGGACAAAACAAAGTCGGTGGTTTCAGGAAGAGCGTTTTTCGTGACTTCTCAAAAAGTGGCTAACCCGAACGAAGTTAGCACGGGTTAGTTAATTATAAATTCTTGCGAAGTCTATATCTTATTAGATACCAGTTCTACCCATTCTTTTATCTCTCTTGCTTGCATTTAATGTTTAAATTTGACTCCGGAGAAATTAGACTTTGATTTATCTATTGAAACTTCGTTGGGAGAAACCTTCATTACCTCCACTGTTTATTAATCTTGTTGTTTCAAATAAACACTTTCACGTTACCTGTCGATCTTATCTCTTTGAAAATACTTGTCTTTGAGGTAATTTTTGAAAACGATTGATTAACTACTCATTATTCTTTTTGTAAGGTTGTTAGCTTTCATATTCCTAACCAACTTTGTTATCTTAATTCAAAGTAACCAAATCCTAAAGTTAATCATTTGTTATATCAAGCCATAAGTAAAGAGCCCGATCCTTTCGTTGTTGACTTCCTTGTGTGGAATGCACGAAGCCGGACTTTCTGTAGGCGACGCCGTGTTGAAGATGGCAAGTTGATAGGTATCATTGTGAGTCTTATCGAGTTAAGGATAGAAAGTCATGATTGGTATTAATGTGACGTCTTATCCAAGTCTTGGGACGAGAGTCACAGTTTTGAATGATATTTCTATTATTAATAAATTTCTGGCGTATTCTTGAAGACTTCTTAGCCTACTTAGGCGTGAAATCGAATTTTGTATTGACCCGATCAAAAGATAAAAAACCCAATTCTTAAACCCTCAAATATTTCTTCAACTAAAAGGATGCATTTACGTGGATTATGATGAAAGTCATAATAAAAGCATTGGACTAATGAAAATCATGGGTATACGTGGTATTAGTAAGTGTTATAATGAGTTATGTTGGTTATTATGAGAAAACATGAAAGTTTCTTAGAAATCACAAAGAGTTGAAAATCGATTTTGTGAAAAACGTAACATGAAATTCAATTGACCATATCTCCTAATATATTTTGAATTTTTGAGTGTGGACAAGTCCTAGAGTTAGATCTATGAGTTACCTAACTAATCCAAGTGGAATTATTGGAAAAGGTGTTGTAGATTTTTTTTGTGGGTGATTTTAGCAAAGGAGTGCAAAGATGCAAAAACCAAAAAAAGCTGCTGCCATGATTTTAGAGGGGCTGTTTCGGCCACTAAATTTATGTGAAAAATTCTGGCCTTTTGGGACATGAAAATATATGTTATAAAGTACCTCCTGTCCAAAAATGAGCTCATTCTGACTTAAAATGAGCAAGTTATGACCATTTCAATATTTAGGTTTTTCCGAATGAAAAACGATATACTTGAGTTCTACAACTCAGATGACCATGAAATTTAAAGCTGGAGGCTCACATTAACATGTGTAAGGTCCTTCCAAGATTTGGGAATTTCTGGAGTTAACCTTGAGGTAGCTAATTTCTTAAGGAATTAATTAGAAATTGATTTTTAAAAAATAGTAAATGAATTTTAAAATTCGAGAAAAATGTATGTTCATTATGGGACTATATTATGCTAAATCCACGAAAAGAAATATATTTGGGACTGATTTGGTATTTTCATGAAAATAGTTTAATTACTGAACATATGAGTTAAATATGTTATGTGAAGTAACAAAGTTGAAAATAGGATTTTATGGTTAGAGAATCCTATATAGAGTATATGCATATTTTTTTTGATGAGGATTTGATAATTGGTGATGATATCTTATGAGTATGGCATTTTGAATGATTAAATGCATTATATGGTAAAGCGTAAACAATTGAAATAAATTGTTTATAAATTTAAGAAGTGATTAAAAATTGTTATAATATTAATGATATTAGATTATAAGATTATTAAGTGATTGATAACATGGGAATATTCTTGAATCTGGATAAATTATATTATAAATGTTTAATATTTATCCTTTATCTCGTTTGATTGATTCTTTATATCATTATCCCAT
Source organism: Panax quinquefolius (assembly GCA_020205615.1). NCBI lineage: Eukaryota > Viridiplantae > Streptophyta > Magnoliopsida > Apiales > Araliaceae > Panax > Panax quinquefolius. Next base: position 120,623,028 of record CM035159.1, on the reverse strand, counting down.
GCTTATATTATGTTGAAAGTCATCTACGTGGCACTGTAGTGCATAAATGGACTTGGTATGATTATGACCGAGGATTGTTCGGTATAATCATAACAAATAATTGAAAACACGATTATCTTTGGTAGTAGTACATGGATAATTTGTGGTCGTGATACTTAATGAATACACGATTATCTTTGGTAGTAGTCATGGATAATTTGTGGTCGTGATACTAATGAATACACGATTATCTTCGGTAGTAGTGCATGGATAATTTGTGGTCGTGATACTTAATGAATACACGATTATCTTTGGTAGTAGTGTATGGATAATTCGTGGTCGTGATACTTAATGAATATCCTTGGCACGTAGTGCGGGGATGATTCGATGATATGGATTGATTATTGGTGAGTCTCAAAGAATGAAATATTAATTCATGGATGTGGTAAAAAGTCATCTTTGGTAGTAGTGCATTGATAGACTTGGTATGATTATGACCACAGATTATTCGGTATAATCTTGACCAGTAATTGAAAACACGAATATCCTCGGCAAGAGTGCAATGGATAATTCGTGGTCGTGATACTTATTAAGCTGCGTCTCAACATTATTGGTTTTGATTTGTATATCTTTAGCAGTAGTGCAAAGATGAATTGTTAATAAATATCTTTGGCCAGTAGTGCAAAAGATGAATTGTTAATGAATATCTTTGGTAGGATTGCAAAGATGAATTTAATGTTTTGAACGATAAAGGTATTCAAGGTATCCTCACCTCTTTATCATACCAGTATCGTACCTAATTTCGAGGGCGAAATTCCATAAGGAGGGAGATTGTGAGACCCCAGATTTTATCAATAAAGATTTAAATTTTGTGAAATAATTTTTAATATTATGGTGTGAATTTGAGATAATGTTATAGTTGTGGGTAGTATTTATAAATTTTGCAAAGTATGCAAGTGGTTATATTATATTCGATGGGTCGGGGAATATTCGGTTTAGTAGGGAATATTCGTACAACGGCTCAATCATTGGTGGACCCCACAATGTAATTATTGTCGGATTGAGAAAGCGACAAAAATATTTTATTGAAATAACGGCGGAAGTTTTATCGTTGATCTTTGTTGAACTACTCGGTATTTAAAAAAACACGATGTCGTGTGGTTGCATAGTAGTACACGGTATTGATTATTGATGCTTTATGTGAGAAGTCACTCGGTTTGATTCCATTATTGTCGATTAATAATATGAATTATTATAGCGATAATGACGTTTTGTTTTATTAAGTATTATTAACGTAATAAAAGCGAAACATCTTTTTATATAAAGCGAGAATACTTTATTAAAGTTATTCTATAAATAGAATATATTATATTTTATTATGCATAGTGTTGCATAGTGTTTTGCATAGTGTTGCATAGTGTTTGCATAGTAAAATGTTTTTATATAAATAAAATATATTATGATTTATTTAAAAGATTTTGCTTTAAATATGGACCGTCAGATTAAATTAAATCATCTGGACCGTTCATGGATTAATTACTATACGCATTCTATTTTTTCTATAAATAGAAGCTCATTCCTTCATTATTTTCTTACGAATTCCTTTGAAACTCTGAGAGAGAAATTATAGAGAGAATCTATAGAGAGAAAATTTATAGAGAGAAAGAAGAAGAGTATTGCAGTACTTCACTACTTTGATATCCGGTGTCTTTTACGGTAAGGGATATTATTTGTAATCCGTAAAGGGTATTATTCTTTCTTATTCATGAAGAGAACTTCACATTATTCCATTCATTATTATTACATTGGAATAACTTTTGTAAAAAGTGGCATACCCTATACATAACTTTGTATCATGGCATACCTATACTTGGTGAAATCTTTATATTATTCCATTCTTATTTATTACATTGGAATAACTTTTGTATCTGTGAATTCCCTATACTTGGTGATCTTCTTCGTTATTCCATTCTTTATTATTACATTGGAATATCACATGCGTGTTTTACAATGGACTGGTTCCATTGTTTATTATTCGCATTTATTATTACATTGGAATATCACATGCGTGTGTTTTACATCGGACTGGTTCCATTGTTTATTATTCAAAGACATTTATTATTACATTGGATCATCACATGCATGGCGCCCCCAAAATAGGTATACATCACCAATTCGAGTTGTCAATACATGCATGTAAAAACAACTACAACTTTATTATTACAACAAGAAAGCGTGAGTTTGAATACAAATATTTATTCTAGACAATATCTATACTCAAATAAATCCTCATCACTTTTATTGATACATTATTTTACAAAAATGGTGAGGACTACTAAACAATTCTTTCTAAAACCTTCATTCCATACCCCAGACTCGTACTCGCTTATATTCTCGCCTCACGAGAAGAAAAATGGAACAAAAAGGAAAAGGGTGAGCTCAACTAGCGGTAAAGAATATTATGACTAAGATAATATACAACAAATTATCGTTAGTCTTCAACAGGGAAAAATCTAATAGAATACAATAGACAACAAATTTTAAATCAATATTCGCAATGAAATAATAATTCATTAGAAGAGTTAAGTAGAGAATGCAAACTACTATCTTCTATGTATGAATTTAAAAGTTCATCGTCTATCTTTTATCCCCTGTAACATCAATCAATATACATACGGAATCAAATATTCATCTTTGCACTCTGAGCCAAAGATATTCATCGATTGGTCATGTTCATCTAAACACTGCTCATCTTTGCACTACTGCTAAAGATATTCTTCAGAAATCATTCATCTTTGCACTACTGAGCCAAAGATATTCAATAATATCATCATTTAAGGCGAGGATGATGAAAATATTTTTAAAGAAAGCGAATCCGGTGAAACAAAATGACAAGGATTAAGGATTAAGGATTCGTACTTTGTTTTATCCATGTTCAAAAATACCTCAAAAATAATCATAGTGGTGTAAAATTCAAGAATGATCAAAACATGGATCTGATCAAAGCTAGTATCCGAATAGATATTTTGGATAAAAAGAAGAAATTTTATTTTTAAATTGAATAGTAGTAGTATCGTGAATAGTCTTAGTATACATGAATAGTAACTCAAACACCAAAAGATAGAAATTTCCTAAAAAACATCTTCACGCTTTCATGAATAGTACTCGTGAATAGTAACTCGTGAATAGTAACTCATGAATAGTAACTCATGAATAGTAACCCCGAGCATGGAAAAGTTCCAAATTTGATAAAAAGTTTCAACCAATATTTCAAACATAATGATATTGAAGAAATAATATCATTTGAGAAGAAAATAACATCCCTTACCTCGAAAGATTAGTACTTTCAAATTTGGAATCTAGGATATAGTCTTTGAAGGAACTTGCACCGTCTAACAATACTCAAAGTATACTCAAAATACTCACAAGAATACTCTCGATAATATAGAGAGAAAACTTGATTTACGGTGTGATTTTCAATTCTAACCTAAACACCCTATTTATAGGAAATTCTTTAGAACACCAAAGCGAGAAAATTTAATAAATTAATAATATAATTATATAAATTTCCTCTCGCATGCCTAGAAATCGATTTCAGACCATCAAACACATGCCACATTCTAGAAAAGTAAAAAAAACGTTTTCTAATTTTAAATATTTTAAACTTCCAAAATCAATTATTTCGCAGACTTGAACTTCAATAATTCATAATAAATATCCCTTTTATCGGAAAAATTGAATCACGCGCGTTTTTATAGGAAATTCAATTTCTACAACTTTGCGGAAGAAAGTTTTTCCAAATTCCAAATAGAAATTGACCAAATCCACAAACGGGTGATTTTTACAATTTATAATCAAATTTCCATCAATAAATGGGGTCCACCAACATGTTTAACATGTTTTAAACATTTATTGCAAAAAAAAATACTCTTCCTCCTCAGATACTCATATATCCCACATTCGTTGTAAAAATATCACCATTATTATTTTATTAAAATATAATAATATATTTAAATGAATTATTTTATCGAGAGAAAGATAAAATTTCAATTTTCAACAATTGTCACATTAAAAATTTTCTCCATCTATATCCACATAAAATCAATATTTTCCTCATCATATCAATCAATAATTAATTATTCACAAATAATATTACGTAATCACAATATTGACAACCGGCGGTTCAGAAAGAGGGGCTTTCCAATAAGAATTTCTTCTTCTTGCCGCGCAATTAGGTGACCAAACCTCTCCTTAGAGCGAGAACTTTCTAGACATTGCCAATAATGTTATCTAATAATATTATTGAGATAATATGAATTATTGCTTCGATAATGAAAAATCATGTAATGACAATTATTGAAACAACAACAATATAAAATATCAACGCAAATGACAATTATTAAATCAATAAAAATCTTTGATAAAGTAATTCTTTCGTAACCATTATTGAGTAGTGCCTTCTTACGTAAGAATCAATAATTGGTGCAATACGATCAGTGTCTTCTTGTGTTTTAACCATCGAGTATTTTAACGGTATAATCAGTGAATAACTACTATCTATTTGTTATTTTTAAACAACTTATATTTGTCGTTTTCATCATCCAATTGCTTTCCAGTTATGGGGCCCACACATGGCGCACACCGTCGCATGCGAATATTCCCGAAGCGAGACGAATATTCCACGACCAAACGAATATTCCCGACAACAATGAATATTTTATAACCACTTGCTTATTTTGAAATATTTGTGTATTTTACCCCTAACTATCCATATTAATCACATCAACCCTTACTATTTCAAAATAATAAATAGAAAATTAAATTTCATTAATAATAAGTTGGGGTCTTACAACCTCCCTCCTTATGAAATTTCGTCCTCGAAATTGACATACGTCACAGTGTTTGAAAAGGTGAGGATACCTCGCTTTCATTTCATTTCCAATTCCCGGTCATTTCTCTATAGCATGATTCCTCCACAAAACTTTAACTTGTGGTATGACCTTTCTTGGCGTAGGACATGCTCCTTCCTATCCAAGATCTTGGCGGTACCTCCTCATACGTTAAGTCTTGGCTATCTCATCCGGTTCTAACTCTATAACGTGGTTCGGGTCTTTCACATATTTACGAAGTACATATATGTGAAACACATTATGAACACGAAACATACTCGGAGGTAACGCGAGTCTATAGGCTACATTTCCTACTCGGTCAAGAATTTGAAATGGACCAATAAATCGTGGATTAAGCTTTCCTCTCTTCCCAAATCTTGTAACTCCCTTCCATGGAGCAACTCGCAATAATACATGATCCCCTACACTAAATTCCACGTCCTTTCGATGAAGATCCGCATAACTCTTTTGTCGATCTTGTACCGGTTTGTATCGTTGTCGAATTATTTGGATCTTTTTTAAGAGTCATACGTACCAACTCGGGTCCCAACGGTGTTGCTTCACCCACCTCGTCCCCAACATCTTTGGAAGCGACACTTTCGTCCATATAATGCTTCAAATGGAGCTACACCTATACTTGCACGATAAGCATTGTTGTTGTAGGAGAATTCCACCGATGGTAAATACTTATCCCAAGCGCCCTTGAAGTCTAGGACACAGAGTCTTAATAGATCTTCAAGAGTTTGAATGATCCTCTACGATTGTCGTCGGGTTTGGGGATGGTATGCGAACTAAATCGCAAATCCGTGCCCATAGCTTTTTGCAAGCTAACCCAAAATCTTGAAGTGAATCTTGGGTCACGATCCAAAACTATGGATCTGAGCGTGCCATGCAACCTCACAATCTCATTCACGTACATACTAACAAGGCGTTCGAGGAATAAGTCTCCGTGTCGGCAAGAAATGAAAGCGAGACTTGGTTAATCTATCAACAATAACCCAAATAGCATTGATTGATGCCTTGAGAAACCGTAGGAAGACCCAATCTGAAATCCATGGTAATGTGTTCCACTTCCATTTTGGAATCTCAAGTGGTTGCAATGACGGACCCTTTAGGTACTAGATGCTCCGCTTTACACGTTAGCAAGTTAAACACATCGAGATAAACTTTGCAATCTCTCTCTTATATTGTTCCACCAAAATGTATGTCGAAGATCACGATACATTTTAGTACTTCGAGGATGGATTGCAAATGTGAGACCCCAGATTTTATCAATAATGATTTAAATTTTGTCGAAATAATTTTTTAATATTATGGTGTGAATTTGAGATAAATATTATAGTTGTGGGTAGTATTTATAAATTTTGCAAAGTATGCAGTGGTTATATTATATTCGATTGGTGGGGAATATTCGGTTTAGCGGGGAATATTCATACAACTGGCTCAATCATTGGTGGACCCACAATGTAATTATTATCGGATTGAGAAAGCGACAAAAATATTTTATTGAAATAACGGCGGAAGTTTTACCGTAGTTCTTGTTGAACTACTTTCGGTAGTAAAAAAAAATGCGATGTCGTGTTGTTGCATAGTAATAGCACGGTATTGATTATTGATGCTTATGTGAGAAGTCACTCGGTTTGATTCCATTATTGTCGATTAATAATATGAATTATTATAGCGATAATGACGTTTTGTTTTATTCGTATTATTAACGTAATAAAAGCGAAACATCTTTTATATAAAATAGAATACTTTATTAAAGTTATTCTATAAATAGAATATATTATATTTTATTATGCATAGTGTTGCATAGTATTTTGCATAGTGTTTTGCGTAGTATTGCATAGTGTTTGCATAGTAAAATGTTTTTATATAAATAGAATATATTATATTTTATTTAAAAGATTTTTCTTTAAATATGGACCGTCGATTAAAGTAAATCAATCTGGATAGTTCATGGATTAATTCTTATGCATTCCATTTTCCTATAAATAGAAGCTCATTCCTTCATTATTTTCTTACGAATTCATTAAAACTACTAGAGAGAAATTATAGAGAGAAGCTAGAGAGAAAATCATAGAAAGAAGAAGAGTATTCGCTACTTTACTACTACTATATTAGGTTCTTTTACGGTAAGGGATATTATTTGTTTGTACAAGTAAGGGTGTTATTCTTTCTTCTTGAAGAGAACTTACATTATTCCATTCATTATTATTACATTGGAATAACTTTTGTAAAAGTGGCATACCCTATACATATAACTGTATATCGTGGCATACCCTATACTTGGTGAAATCCTTATGTTATTCCATTGCTTATTATTACATTGGAATAACTTTGTATCATGATTTACCCTATACTTGGTGACATTCTTCTATTATTACATTTGGAACATCACATGCATGTGTTTACAGGACTGGTTCCGCTTTTTATTATTCTGTTGGAACATCACATGTCGTGTGTTTTACAGGACTTGGTTAAAATCTTTATCATTCTGTTGGAATATCCTATCTCATGTGTTTTACAGGATGCGGTTCCATCTTTATTATTACGTTGGAACATCTTGCTTGGTGTGAATTTCACGACTGGTTCCGTTATTATTATACATTGAATATCCCATCATCTGCAATACCGCATGCGTGGTGATTTCTTTTGTTATTCCATTCTTTATTATACCCGGTTGGTTAAAACTTTGACTTCTATACTCCATGAAATTAGTAGAATATCCTTGATATTTGCGTTTCATCGATATCTTTTCATGGAAATATTCTTACGATCATTCTTGAATTTTACTCTCTGAAAGCGATATCGTGTTGACAATATGAGCGTTAATAATTCATGGATTAAATAATTCTTGAACTTGTTTTATTGAATTATTATGTCATTGTCATCATCCTCATGTTATATTATGTTATCTTTGGCTTACGTGCATAGATGAACTTAGTATGATTATGACGAGGATCATTCGGTATAATCATGACTTGATATAAATGATGTGACAAAAGTCCTCGGTGCTTTTTGTAATGCGATGATGGATAGTTTTTGGTATGATTATGACCGGGGGTGATTCGGTATAGTCATGACCATTGATAATTTGATGAAAATCCTTGGCCAGTAGTATGCAGGGATGATTAGATGTGGTGGTTTATTTATTAAGTGAGTCTCGTGATAAAAATTGATGAAAACCTTTTAAAACCTAAAAGATAGTAGACTTTATTCTCTACTTGACTCTTTTAATGGATTGCTTATTAACGCTGCAGATTAAAGCTGGTTGTCTATTGTATTTTATCGGTTTAACCTTTGTTGAAGGCTAATGATAATTTATTCGCATTATCTTAGTCATAATATTTCTTCCTTGGGCTAGTTGAGCTCACCTTTCTTTCTTTATTCTCTTGAAATGAGAACATAATTTGAGACGAGTCGGGGAGCGTAAGTAATGGTCCGGAGGATAGCATTAGTAGTCCTCACTATTACGTGAAATAGTGTGATAATAGTTGTAATGAGGACTCCTTTTGAGTTTGTATAATATCTAGTAGACAATATTTGTATTCAAAACACGCGTTTTATATCGTATTGTACCACGACAGTTAGGTTAATAAGTTGTATTTGAATTTATGTACCATGTAAGTGGCGACCCAAGATTGGTGGACGATATACCTATTTTTGGGGCGCGTCGCGGTTAATATCGAGCTATAAGTAAAGAGCCCCGAGCCTATGTGGTGACTTCATTGATGGGGGATGCACCGGAACTCTCCGTAGGGGCCAGATTCTGCATGTGGCAAACGATAAGTATCAATGTGAGGTCTTGACACAAGTTGGTGTCGAGTTACATTTGGTATCGAGCTATAAGTAAAGAGCCCGAGCCTCTCATTGGTGACTTCTGTTGATGGGGGATGCAAAGCCGGACTCTCCGTAGGGGCCGCTTCATGCGGTGGCAAACCGATAGTATCAATGTGAGGTCTTGACCAAGTTGGTGTCAGGAGTTCTGATTAGTATCGGAGCTTAGGGATATGATCCTGGTGAAATGTGAGATAAGAACTAGGAGGGGAGAGACGGGAATTCGCCGTTAGTATGACCTACCTAAATTTATTTGGTATTTAATTGGTCGGTCGAGAGTATAGGGATAATATGTTATATGTTAATTAACCCTTGTTTTGTGGCGGTGTTTGAGAATGACATCCGAAAATTTGAGATAAGCAATGAAGCACATGAGAGTGTTGATTCAAATTTAAAACAAAAGATAACAACCAACAACACGATAATAATCATCATATGGTGGCAGCAATTTATCGAATAATGATAACCATCGTGGGGGAAATTATCATGCCAAGAATGGTAACCACTTCGGTGGTAATCATGGCCAAGATAATAGAAGTGGAAATTTCAAGAAGAGAAGGTCATTTAGCTCGATTTTGTCGTGCACCAAAGTCAAGTCAATTTGGGGACGGTGGCACCAAAAGCGGATCTGGATAAAACAAAGTCGGTGGTTTCATGAAGAAGCGTTTTTCACGACTTCTTAAAAAGCAAGTGACTCGAGCGAAGTTAGCATGGGTTAGTTAATTATAAATTCTCTTGAAGTCTATACCTTATAAGATCTGGGTTCTACCCATTATTTTATCTCTCATTTGCTTGCGTTCAACATTTAAATTTCACTCAGTAGAAGTTAGACTTTGACTTATTGGTTGAAACTTCGTTATGCTTGACCTTCGTTACCTCTACTATTTTTAAATCTTGTTTGGTTCAAATAAACATTTTCACGTTACTGTCGATCTTATCTTTTTGAAAATATTTGCCTTTGATGGGATTTTAGGAATCAATTGGTTAACTACTCATCATTCTTTTCGTAAGGTTGTTAGCTTTTATATTCATAACCAACTTGTTGTGTGAATTCAAGTAACCAAACTACTAAAGTCAATTATTGTCATATCAAGCCATAAGTAAAGAGCTCCGAACCTTTCGTTGTTGACTTCCTTGTGTGGAATGCACCGAAGCCGGACTTTCTGTAGGCGACATCGTGAATGAAGATGGCAAGTTTATAGGTATCATTGTGAGGTGCTATCTAGGTTAAGGGATAGAAGTCACAGTTGGTATCAATGTGACGTCTTATCCAAGTCTTGGATAAAAGTGATTTTGAATGATATTTCTATCATTAATAAATTTTTTGACGTATTCTTGAAGATTTCTAGCCTACCCTAGGCGTGAAATCGAATTTTGTATTGATTCAAAGATACAAAAACCCATTTCTTAAACCCTCAAATATTTCTTCAACTAAATGAGCAGATTTACGTGGTTTATGATGAAAGTCATAATAAAAGCATTGGAATAATGAAAATCATGGGTATATGTGGTATTAGTAAGTTTTATGATGAGTTATGTTGGTTAGTATGTAAAAACATGAAAGTTTCTTAGAAATCACAAAGAGTTGAAAATCGATTTTGGTGAAAAGCGTAACATGAAATTCAATTGACCATATCTCTTATTATATTTTGAATTTTTAAATGTGGTCAAGTCCTAGAGTTAGATCTATGAGTTACCTAACTAATCCAAGTGGAATTACTGGAAAAGGTGTTGTAGATTTTTGTGTGGACTGATTTTAGCAAAGGAGGCCAAAGCTGTAAATTTCAAAATGCTACTGCCCAGAAACTTTAAGGGCTGTTTCGGCCACTTAAATTATGAGAAAAATTCTGGCCTTTAGGGACATGAAAGTATATGGTATAAAGTACCTCCTGTCCAAAAATGAGCTCATTCTGATTTAAAATGAGCAAGTTATGACTATTTCAATATTTAGGTTTTTCAGACAAAAATGCTATAACAGGAGTTCTATAACTCCGATGACCATGAAATTTAAACTAGAAGCTCACGTTAACATGTGTAAGGTCCTGCCAAGATTTGGGAATTTTGGAGTTAAACTTGAGGTAGCTAATTTCTTAAGGAATTAATTAGAAATTAATTTTGAAAAATAGTAAATGAATTTTAAAAATTCGAGAAAATATATTTTCATTATGAGACTATATTATGCTAAATCCCAGAAAAGAAATATTTTTGGGACTGATTTGATATTTTTCATGAAAATAGTTTAGTTACAAATATATGAGTTACATATGTTATGTGAAGTAACAAAGTTGAAAATAGGATTTTATGGCTAGAGGATCCTATATAGAGTATATGCATATTATTTTGATGAGGATTTGATAATTGGTGATGATATCTTATGAGTATGGCATTTTTGAATGATTAAATGCATTATATGGTAAAAGCGTAAACAATTGAGATAAATTGTTTATAAATTTAAGAAGTGATTAAAATATTGTTATAATATTAATGTTATTAGATTATGAGATTATTAAGTGATTGATAACATGGGGATATTCTTGAATCTGGATAAATTATATTATAAATGTTTAATATTTATCATTTATCTCATTTGATTGATTCTTTATATCATTATCCTCGTGTTTATATTATGTTTGAAGTCATAAATCATACACGTAGTGCATAGATGGACTTGGTATAATTATGACCGAGGATTGTTAGGTATAATCATAACTTAGTAATTGAAAACACAATTATCTTTGGCCGTAGTGCATGGATAATTTGTGGTCGTGATCTTAATGAATACACAATTATCTTTGGTAGTAGTGCATGGATAATTTGTGGTCGTGATACTAATGAATACACAATTTTCTTTGGCCGTAGTGTATGGATAATTTGTGGTCGTGATCTTAATGAATACACAATTATCTTTGGTAGTAGTGCATGGATAATTGTGGTCGTGATACTAATGAATACACGATTATCTTTGGTAGTAGTGCATGGATAATTTGTGGTCGTGATACTTAATGAATACACGATTATCTTTGGTAGTAGTGCATGGATAATTTGTGGTCGTGATACTAATGAATACACAATTATCTTTGGTAGTAGTGCATGGATAATTTGTGGTCGTGATCTTAATGAATACACAATTATCTTTGGCCGTAGTGCATGGATAATTTCGTGGTCGTGATCTTAATGAATATCTTTGGCACGTAGTGCGGGGATGATTCGATGATATGGATTAATTATTGTTGAGCTGAGTCTCAGCAATGAAATATTAATTCATGGATGTGGTAAAAGTCATCTTTAGCCGTAGTGCATTGATAGACTTGGTATGATTATGACCACGGATTATTCGGTATAATCATGACTGTAATTGAAAACACGAATATCCTTGGTCAGTAGTGCATGGATAATTCGTGGTCGTGATACTATTAAGCTAAGTCTCGATTATTATTGGTTTTCGGTTATATATCTTTTGTGCAGTAGTGCAAAGATGAATTGTTAATGAATATCTTTGGTAGGATTGCAAAGATGAATTTAATATTTTAAGCGATAAAGGTATTCAAGGTATCCTCATCTCTTATCATACCAGTCGTACCCTAATTTCGAGGGCGAAATTCCATAAGGAGGGGAGATTGTGAGACCCCAGATTTTATCAATAATGATTTAAATTTTATCGAAATAATTTTTTAATATTATGGTGTGAATTTGAGATAAATATTATAGTTGTGGGTAGTATTTATAAATTTTGCAAAGTATGCAAGTGGTTATATTATATTCGATTGGTCGGGGAATATTCGGTTTAGCAGGGAATATTCGTACAACGGCTCAATCATTGGTGGACCCCACAACAGAATTATTGTCGGATTGAGAAAACGACAAAAATATTTTATTGAATAACGGCGGAAGTTTTATCGTAGTTCTTGTTGAACTACTCGGTAGTAAAAATACGATGTCACGTGTGGTTGCATAGTATGTACACTTGCGGTATTGATTATTGATGCTTATGTGAGAAGTCACTTTCGGTTTGATTCCATTATTGTCGATTAATAATATGAATTATTATAGCGATAATGACGTTTTGTTTTATTCGTATTATTAACGTAATAAAAGCGAAACATCTTTTTATATAAAATAGAATACTTTATTAAAGTTATACATAAATAGAATATATTATATTTTATTATGCATAGTGTTGCATAGTATTTTGCATAGTGTTTTGCATAGTATTGCATAGTGTTTGCATAGTAAAATGTTTTTATATAAATAGAATATATTATATTTTATTTAAAAGATTTTTCTTTAAATATGGACCGTCAGTTAAAAAGTAAATCAATCTGGACCGTTCATGGATTAATTACTATGCATTCCATTTTCCTATAAATAGAAGCTCATTCCTTCATTATTTTCTTACGAATTCATTAAAACTAGAGAGAAATTATAGAGAAGCTATAGAGAAAATTATAGAAAGAAGAAGAAGTATTATTCGCTACTTTCTACTACTTCTATATTAGGTTCTTTTACGGTAAGGGATATTATTTGTTGTATTCGTAGTAAGTGTTATTCTTTCTTCTTGAAGAGAACTTACATTATTCCATTCATTATTATTACATTGGAATAACTTGTGTAAAAAGTGGCATACCCTATACATAACTTTTGTATCTGTGGATACCCTATACTTGGTGAAATCCTTATGTTATTCCATTGCTTATTATTTTGTTGGAATAACTTTGTATCTGTGATTTACCTATACTTGGTGACATTCTTCTATTATTACATTGGAACATCACATGCATGTGTTTTTTACGGACACTGGTTCCGCTTTTTATTATTCTGTTGGAACATCACATTCGTGTGTTTTACAGGACTGGTTAAAATCTTTATCATTACATTGGAATATCCTATCATGTGTTTTACAGGATCTAGTTCCATCTTTATTATTCTGTTGGAACATCACATCGGTGTGAATTTCACACGACTGGTTAAGATTATTATTATTACATTGGAATATCACATCTACATCAAGTACCGCATGCGTGGTGATTTCTTTTGTTATTCCATTCTTTATTATACCCCGGTTGGTTAAAACTTTGACTTCTATACTCCATGAAATTAGTAGAATATCCTTGATATTTGCGTTTCATCCGATATCTTTTCATGGAAATATTCTTACGATCATTCTTGAATTTTTACTCTACTGAAACGATATCGTGTTGACAATATGAGCGTTAATAATTCATGGATTAAATAATTCTTGAACTTGTTTTATTGAATTATTATGTCATTGTCATCATCCTCATGTTATATTATGTTATCTTTGGCTTACGTGCATAGATTAACTTAGTATGATTATGACCGAGGATCATTCGGTATAATCATGACTTGATATAAATGATGTGACAAAAGTCCTCGATTGGCACATGTAATGCGTTGATGGATAGTTTTTGGTATGATTATGACCGGGGTGATTTGGTATAGTCATGACCATTGATAATTTGATGAAAATCCTTGGCCAAGTGTGGGTGCGGGGATGATTAGATGTGGTGGTTTATTTATTGTTGAGTCTCGGTGATAAAAATTGATGAAAACCTTTTAAAACCTAAAAGATAGTAGACTTTATTCTCTCTTGACTCTTTTAATGGATTGCTTATTCGCTGCAGATTAAAGCTGGTTGTCTATTGTATTTTATCGGTTTAACTTTGTTAAAGGCTAATGATAATTTATTACGCATTATCTTAGTCATAATATTTCTTCTTAAGGCTAGTTGAGCTCACCTTTCTTTCACTTTATTCTCTTGAAATGAGAACGCCATTTGGGACGAGTGAGGGGAACGAAGTAATGGTCGAGAGGATAGCATTAGTAGTCCTCACTATTACGTGAAATAGTGTGATAATAGTTGTAATGAGGACTCCTTTTGAGTTTGTATAATATCTAGTAGACAATATTTGTATTCAAAATCACGGTTTATATGTCGTATTGTACACGACGATTAGGTTAAGTAAGTTGTATTTGAATTTATGTACCATGTAAGTGGCGACCCAAGATGGGTGGCGTATACCTATTTTTAGGCGTCCACGGCAAATGGTGTATTATTGTGCCTCCATCATAATCTTGTACTTCAAATCGAGTCGTTAGGAACACAAAGTCTAGAGTGGACTCAAGTATTCCTTCTTCATCAATTCTCGCTTAGGAATAGCTCCTTCTTGTACTTTCTTCTTCATACGCATCAAACTCCGGTTCGGTGGCTTGAGTAACCTTAACTTTTTCTATTAAAGTTGGCTCTGTCGTATACTTGACATCATCGCGCTTTTCGTTCTGCATATGATCTTCTACTCAACGCGTCGCCTACCACGTTCGCTTTTCGGGATGGTATTGAATAGTGTGGTCGTAGTCTTTCAATAGCTCGAGCGAGCGTCATTCAACGCATGCTTTGCATGTTGAGTTCTTTTGAGTGAAGAAATATTTAAGGCTTTTATGGTGCGAATATATCTCCACTTTCTCCCCGTATAGATAGTGCCTCCATATCTTTAAGCCTTGCAACGATTGCCGCTACTCTAGATCATGAGTAGGATAATTCCTCTCATACTCTTTAAGTTGTCATGAGGCATAGGCTATGACTTTCCCACGTTGCATGAGAACACATCTAACCCTTTGCACGAAGCATCATTGTAGATAACAAATCCATCGAACCGGATGGTATTGTTTAGACAGTCTTAGAAATAAGTCTCCTCTTAAGGTCATTTGGAAACTTTTCTCGCATTCTTCGGCTCCAAACGAATTTTGTATCCTTCCGAGTTAAATTTGAGTTAATGGAGTAGCGATTCGAGAAAACCCTTCCACGAATCTCCGATAATAACCATTTAAGCCCAAAAAGCTACGTGACTTGATCACCGAACTTCGGTTGCTCCCAACTTTGTATTGCTTCAATCTTCGCCGGATCAACGGATACTCCATGTTTGACACCACGTGCCCAAGGAATGCTACTTCCTCAAGCCGTAACTAGCATTTCTTTAATTTGGCATATAGTTTGTTTTCACGAAGCCTTTGGAGTACCGACTTCAAATGGTGCTCATGATCTTCACGACTTTTGGAATATATAAGGATGTCATCAATAAAGACAACAACAAACCGATCCAAATATTCCTTGAATACTCGGTTCATCATATCCATGAAAGCCATGAGGAGCATTAGTCATCAAGAAAGACATGACTAAGAATTTATAATGCCGTCTTAGAGTTCTAAAAAGGCGTCTTTGGAATATCCTCGGTTCTAATCTTGGTGATGATATCCGAATGAAGATCGATTTTTGAAAAGAATTGTGCCCCTTATTTGGTCAAACAAGTCATCAATACGAGGTAGAGGATACCTATTCTTGATGGTGACATGGTTCAATTCCGATAGTCAATACAAAAGTCGCATACTCCCGTCTTTCTTCTTCTTTACAAATAAAGCAGAGCACCCCGAGGAGATGTCTTGGGGCCAGAATGAAACCGATGTCCAATAATTCTGTAGTTGGACCTTTAACTCACGAAGTTCAATAGAGCCATTCGATATGGGGTTTTAGAAATGGGCTTGTATACCGGGTTCAAGATTAATAAAGAATTCAACTTCACGTTACGGGGTGGCCAGGGAAGTTCTTGAAATCGTCGGGAAAGTCAATAACAACAGGGAATATTATTCAAATTTGGCGTGTCTTTATTCAAATCCATAACATGGCTAAGAAAGCTTGACATCCATTTTCAATAAGCGAATAGCTTTATGATTAGATATGCCGGTGATTGATTTTAATGGTTTAGTTGCTTGAATTCATACAACGGGTTGGTTAGGAATATGAAAACTAACAACCTTACGAAAACAATCAATTTTGGCATGATGAGTAGTTAACCAATCAATCCCTAAAATCACATCAAAAGTAAGTATCTTTAAAGAGATAAGGTCAACGGGTAAGGTAATGGTTCCAACTTGAATCAAATAAGATTTATAAGCGGTGGATGTGATAAAAGTTTCTCTAACGGAGTTTCCACGAGATAGTCAAAGTCTAATTTCTCCGAGTCGAGTTTAAGCGTTGAGCCTGGCAGGAGAGATAAATGAATGGGTATCACTTAGGTATCAAGTAAGGTATAAAATTGCAAGAATTTATAAATAGCTTACCATGATCACCTCGTTTGGGTTCCTCGCATTTTGACGATCCACAACAAACTCTCTTCCGGAATCGTTGACTTTGACTTTTTCCGGGACGATCTTTTGAGTCACCGTCCCCATTGAACTAGGTTTATTCTTGTCTAATCTCGGCGATATGTCCTTCCTTTCCATAATTATAGCATACCTTGAAGCTGTTGTGGACAGTTTGGTGATATACCCTCTTTCCTGCATTTATAGCATATAATGGGGTGGTCGTTCTCCTCCCTTAGAACCGATTCTTCTCACGCAGACTGTCGTCTTCTCGTGGTCATTGTTAAATCTCCTCTTTTAAAATCTCCTCCGACTCGCTTCTTCTATTTTCATGGCCATGATTACCACCGGAGTGGTTACCATTTTGTCCGTCATTTCTTTCTCATTTGGTTATCATTATTACATTGATCGCTTTATCTCGATACGATCTTGGTTGTGGTCCTCGTTAGCAAGTACTCGTTATCTCGCTTTCTAATAATTGAGCCTGTTTTACAACATCTGAATAGAGAAAATTTATGAGAAATGAGATCTTTGCACGTGTTCAAACCTCTAAGAAACATCCGCGTCATCGTTCCTCATTCTCCACCAAATGAGGTCTGAACTGGATAACTCTGCAAACTTTGCCTCGTCTTTGAGACACCGTCGTGTTCTTTTGCTTCGATCTAATAAACTCCACTTCCTTCATATAATGAACACTTTCGGGAAAGTATTTGTCATTAAATAGTTTTCAAACGTCTCCAAGAGATATCTTTGAGTGCAATTTGGATGGAGTACGCTTCACAGACTCCACCCGATGATGCGCTTCGCCATGGAACATAAAGGTGGCGAATGGAACCTTCATGTTCTCCGTGCATCCCAAGACATCGAATATCATGGTAATTTGCTTGACCCATGTTTCCGCCATGATCGGATCGGCTTTCCCTTAAATTACAGTGGTCCCAACTCTTTGAATCGCTTTGGTTTGTGACAACCCGTGAATTGCTATCATTTCTCCTCCTGTATTTTGAACACGAGTCTCCCTAAATTCGATTTTGCATGAAGCGCAAAAAGCTTCTAAACATCCCCTCGTTCATCATCGCTTTCGGTGGTGTTGTTCATGGGAGGAACATTGCTGACTGTTGCACGTTCTCCTCGTTGGTGAGTACTGGCGTCTCCACTGGTCTCATTTCCATTGTTAATATTCTCATCGACATTCTCAAAATCATCATAAAACAAGGGTTAATTAAGGAAATCAATATATCACATAATATCCCTATATCTTGACCAACTAAAAAAATAAGCTTAGGTAGGACACACTAGCGAAGGATTTACGTCTCTCTCCCTCTAGTTCTATTCCCGATCTCCGCCAGAGATCATATCCCTAAGCTCGATACCAACTGTGACCCCACGGTGGTGCTTCAACCACAAACACCTCACAATGGTACTATCGCTTTTCCACCATGATCAGGCGTCCCTCACGGAGAGTCCGGCGGGTGCATCCCCATAAACAGAAGTCACCAATGAGAGGCTCGGGGCTCTTTACTTATAGTTACGATACTAATTGTGGCGCCCCAAAATAGGGGTACATCACCTATTCGAGTTGTCAATACATGAGTGCGAAACAACTACAACTTTATTATTACAACAAGAAAGCTGTGAGTTTGAATACAAATATTATCTTCAGATAATATCTATACTCAAATAAATCCTCATCACATTTATTGATACATTATTTTACAAAATGGTGAGGACTACTAAACAATTCTTTCTAAAATCTTCATTCCATACCCCGACTAAGTACTCGCATTTATATTCTCGTCTCTCGAGAAGAAAAATGGAACAAAAAGGAAAGGGTGAGCTCAACTAGCCCGGTAAAGAATATTATGACTAAGATAATATACAACAAATTACAATTAGTCTTCAACAGGAAAAATCTAATAGAATACAATAGACAACAAATTTTAAATCAATATTAGCAATGAAATAATAATTCATTAGAAGAGTTAAGTAGAGAATGCAAACTACTATCTTCTATGTATGAATTTAAAAGTTCATCAAATCTATCTTTTATCCCGTAACATCAATCGATATACATACGGAATCAAATATTCATCTTTGCACTACTGAGCCAAAGATATTCATCGATTGGTCATGTTCATCTAAACACTGCTCATCTTGACTACTTTCGACCAAAGATATTCTTCAAAAATCATTCATCTTTGCACTCTGCCAAAGATATTCAATAATATCATCATTTAAGACCGAGGATGATGAAAATATTTTTAAAGAAAGCGAATCCGGTGAAACAAAATGACAAGGATTAAGGATTAAGGATTCGTACTTTGTTTTATCCATGTTCAAAAATACCTCAAAAATAATCATAGTGGTGTAAAATTCAAGAATGATCAAAACATGGATCAATCAAAGCTAGTATCCGAATAGATATTTTGGATAAAAGAAGAAATTTTATTTTTAAATTGAATAGTCCAGTATACGTGAATAGTAACTCTCGACACCAAAAGATAGAAATTTCCCAAAAAACATCTTCACGCTTTCATGAATAGTACTTTCGTGAATAGTAATCGTGAATAAGTAACTTCATGAATAGTAACTTCGTGAATAGTAACTCATGAATAGTAACCCCGACATGAAAAAGTTCCAAATTTGATAAAAGTTTCAACCAATATTTCAAAGATAATGATATTGAAGAAATAATATCATTTGAGAAGAAAATAACATCCCTTACCTCGAAAGATTAGATCTTACAGGTTGGAATCTGGGATATAGTCTTTGAAGGAAACTTGCATAATCTAACAATACTCAAAGTATACTCAAAATACTCACAAGAATACTCTCGATAATATATAGAGAAAACTTGATTTCGGTGTGATTTTCAATTCTAAACCGAAAGACACCTATTTATAGGAAATTGCTTAGAAACAAAGCAGAAAATTTAATAAATTAATAATATAATTATATAAATTTCCTCGCATGCCTAGAATCTGATTTCAGCCATCAAACACATGCCACATTCTAGAAAAGTAAGAAAAACGTTTTTCTAATTTTAAATATTTTAAACTTCCAAAAATCAATTATTTCAGAGCTTCTGAACTTCAATAATTCATAATAAATAGCCCTTTCATCAGAAAATTCGAATCTCATGAGTTTTTATAGGAAATTCAATTCTCTACAACTTTGCAGAAGAAAGTTTTTCCAAATTCCAAATAGAAATTGACTGAAATCCACAAACGGGTGATTTTATTGTTTATAATCAAATTTCGGTAATAAATGGGGGTCAACCGACATGTTTAACATGTTTTAAACATTTATTGCAACAAAAATACTCTTCCTCCTCGTATACTCATATATCCCACATTCGTTGTAAAAATATCACCATTATTATATTATTAAAATATAATAATATATTTAAATGAATTATTTTATCGAGAAAGATAAAATTTCAATTTTCAACAATTGTCACATTAAAAATTTTCTCCATCTATATCCACATAAAATCAATATTTTCCTCATCATATGAATCAATAATTAATTATTCACAAATAATATTACAGAATCACAATATTGATGAACTGAGGCGGTTCCAGGAAGAGGGGCTTTCAATAAGAATTTCTCCTTCTTGGTAGCTTGATTAGGTGACCAAACCTCTCCTTAGGCAGAACTTTCTAGACATTGCCAATAATGTTATCTAATAATATTATTAGGATAATATGAATTATTGCTTCGATAATAAAAAAATCTTGTGTAATGTGATTATTGAAACAACAACAATATAAAATATCAATGTGACAATTATTAAATCAATAAAATCTTTGAGCGATAATTATCGTAACCATTATTGAGTAGTGCCTTCTTACGTAAGAATCAATAATTGGTGCAATCTGAAGTATCTTCTTGTGTTTTAACCATAGAAGTATTTTAACAAGATTAACTTGATGAATAACTTCTGTTGTTATTTTTAAACAACTTATATTTGTCGTTTTCTTCATCCAATCGCTTTCCGTTATAGGGCCCACACATGGCTGCGCCGTCGTACAAATATTCCCCGACAGTACGAATATTCCACGACCAAACGAATATTCCCCGACAACAATGAATATTTTATAACCACTTGCTTATTTTGAAATATTTGCGTATTTTACCCCTAACTATCCACATTAATCACATCAACCCTTACTATTTCAAAATAGTAAATAGAGAAAATTAAATTTCATTAATAATAAGTTGGGGTCTTACACTGTCGGTGTGAATTTCACCTGACCTGGTTCCGTTATTATTATTCTATTGGAATAACATATACATCAAGATACCGCGTGCGTGGTGATTTCTTTTGTTATTCCATTCTTTATTATACCCGGTTGGTTAAAACTTTGACTTCTATACTCCATGAAATTAGTAGAATATCCTTGATATTTGCGTTTCATTCGATATCTTTTCATGGAAATATTCTTCCGATCATTCTTGAATTTTACTCTACAAAGCATTATCATTGTTGACAATTTGGACGTTAATAATTCTGGATTAAATAATTCTTGAACTTGTTTTATTGAATTATTATGTCATTTCATCATCCTCATGTTATATTATGTTATCTTTGGCTTACGTGCATAGATGAACTTAGTATGATTATGACCGAGGATCATTCGGTATAATCATGGCTTGATATAAATGATGTGACAAAAGTCCTCGATTGGTCGTAATGCGTTGATGGATAGTTTTTTGGTATGATTTTGACGGGGTGATTCGGTATAGTCATGACCATTGATAATTTGATGAAAATCCTTGACCGTGGTAATGCAGGGATGATTAGATATTGTGGTTTATTCATTAAAGCGAGTCTTAGTGATAAAAATTGATGAAAACCTTTTAAAACCTAAAGATAGTAGACTTTATTTTCTACTTGACTCTTTTAATGGATTGCATATTCATTTAGCAGATTAAAGTGGTTGTCTATTGTATTTTATCGGTTTAACATTGTTGAAGACTATTGATAATTTATTACGCATTATCTTAGTCATAATATTTCTTCTTTGGGCTAGTTGAGCTCACCCCTTTCTTTCTTTGTTTTCTTCAGGAAATGAGAATATAGCGGGACGAGTCGGGGAAAAGAGTGATGGTCCGAAGATAGCATTAGTAGTCCTCACTATTACATTAAATAGTGTGACAATAAATGTAATGAGGACTCTTGAGTATGGATATTGTCTAAATGACAATATTCCTATTAGAACTCTCAGTTTATGTATTGTCGTATGTTACACGACAGATGTATAATTAAGTTTGTAATTGAATTTATGTACCATGTAAGTGGCGACCCAAGATGGGTGACGTATACCTAATTTTGGGGGCGTCACATCATTCTCATGGAGACATGAAGTGACTTCTGAACAAAGTGCAACAACATGATGATTGGAAATTATAAAGAGATCCAACCGAGTATGGAAGGGAGACATGTCCAAGGAGAGTTAGGAGATATCAAAATATCCTTGAAGAGCTCCTCTAGGGCTCGCCCTCCTAGGGTTCGCTCCTCTAGAGTTTCCCTCTCCTAAGACTTTCATTTTCGAGGCTTGCAAAACATTAAGCTCCGCGAAGTGTAGACTTCAACATTTAAAATATTTTGCACGATCATCTCACCAATGGCGTGACTCACGCGCAGGGGGCAAAAGGGAGAAGCAATTCAACTTAGGAGTCATTCAAATAAAAATAGGGTAGAGGAAGAACGAAAAAATGTGAAGAAGGAGGCCACTAGATTTGGTCCCCCTAGGGTTTGACCCCTAGGGTTTAGCCACCTAGGGAGCTCTTCCCTTCTTACATTTAACTTCTCCTTGCTCGTTGAATCAACCATTTGGGATAAATGCTACTTCGCTGGAATATCCGAGCCAAGATCCTTGTTACGGTGAAATGGCTCAGAATAGATGTTTCCTCCTTGCGGTGTTGCTTCTTTTCTTTAGGAATATCTAAGCCAAGATCCTTGTTAAGGTGAAATGGCTCAGAATAGATGCTTCCTCCTTGCGGTGTTGCTTTTTTTCTTTGAGAATATCTGAGCCAAGATCCTTGTTAAGGTGAAATGGCCCGGAATAAATTCTTCCTCGTTGCGGTGTTGCCTCTTTTCTTTCAGAATATCCGAGCCAAGAACCTTGTTAAGGTAAAATGGCTCGGTATGAATTCTTCCTTGTTGCGGTATTGCCTCTTTTCTTTGAGAATATCCGAGCCAAGATCCTTGTTAAGGTGAAATGGCCCGGAATGGATGCCTCCTTGCTGTGGTGTTGCTTTTTCTTTGAGAATATCCGAGCCAAGATCCTTGTTAAGGTGAAATGGCCCGGAATAAATTCTTCCTCGTTGCGGTGTTGCCTCTTTTCTTTCAGAATATCCGAGCCAAGAACCTTGTTAAGGTGAAATGGCTCGGTATGAATTCTTCCTTGTTGCGGTATTGCCTCTTTTCTTTGAGAATATCCGAGCCAAAAACCTTGTTAAGGTGAAATGGCTCGGAATGGATGCTTCCTCCTGGCGGTATTGCTTTTTCTTTAAAAATATCCGAGCTAAGATCCTGTTAAGGTGAAATAGCCCGGAAAAGAAGTGCTACAGTTACCTGAAAAGAGAAGTCGTCGAAGCAATCACAAAGAATTAGCCAAACCAAAAACCAACATGACTAGAGGTACCTAATTTCATTTTTTTTTATCAAATAAGTATCTTACAGCTGTTCTCTAGTATTAAAAATTCATGAACAAGTCCCGATATTTAGTTACTATGATTGAAGAGCATTGTATACATCCCTGATTCACATGGTATATAAGCATATTCTGAGATGAGATTATGTAGGTTCTCCACATTCTTCATCCCATTGTAATCTTAATCACAACAAAGGAGTGAAAGTAAGCGTATGTTATAACAAGACAGAAGGTGAAGATGAAAAGAAAAGTAGTAATGTGAGACATGCAATGCAAAATTGTAATGAAAATACACACAAAAAAAATAATAAAAAAAATAATAAAAATAATAAGACATTAAATAAAATATGAATTTATATCGTGGGAGAGCTCTTCTAAGGGGTCCCCTCTCCTAAGAATTTTTTGTTTTTAGGACTTGCAAAATCGAGCTCCGCACATTGTTCAGAAATTTGAAACATGACTCAAAGCCTCGAAGAAATTTGCACGATCGCCACTCCGAAGGTGTGACTCACGTGCAGGGGGCAAATGTAGGCTCACGTACAAATTAGGGTTCACTTGACCTAATTGAATTAAATGCACAAATGAATGTTCACATTATGATCAAATGAAAAGACGGAAGAGCCAAAAATAAAGAAGCAAGATTTGAGAGAATCTTTCACGTGTCTCGAGGCAGGACGACCTGGGCATTACTTTAATGACTAAGGGTAAATTTGGAATTTCCTCGGAGGTCACGTGTGCTCAAAGCATGACCATTCTCCGAAAAACCCTATAAATATTCTTCCACTCCATTGGGAAGGGACTTCTCTTCTGGATGAGGACTTGGACCTTTTGGAAGCCCAGAGATTGGAGATTCTCTCTCAACCCAAAGACTAAGAAGAGCTTCTCTCAATCCTTTCTACCCTAACAAGGTTCTTGGATTCTAAGAGTTCACGTCAGTGTCGTTGGAAAGAATCGTCACCGTTCTTCTCTCCTCTTCAATCAATCAATCAATTCCGTACTTATCGTGGATTTCTCTCCTCCTCAGCCAATACGAAACCCTAACCTTAGCAAAGTACGATTTTCTTGCCCACACCTTGCAAATAAATATAACTTTAGAATTTTCACAATTCAATTCCGACATGCATATCATTTTCAAAAAAAAAATTCAAATGACATTTTCTTGCATTCGGAATGTATGTAGAGAAAAAATGGATTATAAACCAAGAAAAGGAAAAGAAAAATCCAACCAATGAACAAGTCAATGAAATAAAGAGTCTAACGTACTTTATAAATAGGAAACTGATACATTTATAAAATAAATCTTATAAAAATATTAAAAAATATCGTAAAAATATTAATTTCTTAATAATATTATCCTACGTACCCGAACACTCGAATCGGGTACATAAAGACCATGTGTTTGCTAAGTACGTTAAACTGGAAGTAGAAAGAACATATGTAAGTTGACACGTGTCCTTCCCAAAAGGGACTAAGGTAAGGACAAAGATAAGCATCTGCATGGAGAAAATTTAGGTTTAGTTAGTTACTTACTTGTGGTGGTTCTTATCCATCCAGCCCAGCCACCTCACTACCTCCACACCATCATTATTTAAATCCTTCGTTTGGTAGCGCGTGTTATACTATATCTTTGGAATAATACTAGTATTATTATTATTATTATTATATTAGGATCAGCTTTTCAACACGTGGCGTGGTCGAATGGTTTTACAAACCGTCTTCCTATAAAACTTCCCGCTAAATTAAAAAACAAAATACTCCACTCCACTCTTCTTTGATTCACTTAAATAAGAGAACACCAACCAACACGTAAAAGTTAAATTAAAATTAAAATTAAAATAAAACTATTATATATATATATATATATATATATATATATATATCATTGGAGTCGTGATATTTTCCTCTTCTTTTTAGGTAGGAAGTAAGTTGAACTACTTATTAAATTAATCCATCGCCTTCATTATTGAACGGCTGAAAGTCATTGGGTTTAGTCATCATATTACTTTATTTAACCCTATAAGATCGGGATTGATTCATCGGAAAACCCATTGGATCATTTAATATCTATTACTTTGACTTGTAATGATGAAAAAGCATGATGGTTGATCGCTATTATCGCCATGCATTAATGTGGATGGGATCCGGTGACGGTAAATGCGGAAAAGAGGTCGAAGTAGTGGGTGAACTGTGTACACACCTGGCAGGAACCATCGGATCACTTGAATGTGGTCGACAAGTGGGTGGCACTAGAATGGCAAAAGAAGAGTATCACCTATCAACCAAGTCTTCACAAAAACAGTGCGTTCATACACATTCATATTCACATATACACACAACGGAGAATTATTATCTCTCTCGAGACACTGAGACATTACATCCTCCATTGGTTAATCTTGTGAACACGATATCTTGACTCTCGCTTTGAGCTATATCCCGTGGTCCCTAATCAAGCTTGTGGTGTTTATCGTGTTTACTATCGCAGATCGGGACGTCTTACGTGATTGGGACGTTGGAGCAGATCTTGGCGTTAACATCAAGCGCTAGAAGGAGAAATTTGAGCTCTGAGTGTCATTGAAATTTTCAATCACAATCATTTAATCTATTTGGGAAGATGGTGAGGAGTAGAGATGGTACGCCAGGAAAGGCAAAAGCGATGGCGATTAGCTCATCACCGCCTCGTGTTTGATGAAGGATCGTCTGTCTCTAAAAGTGCTCACGAGAGCACGGCCTCTAAGCTGATTCAGGAGATCTCCGTCCAGAAGATCCGTGGTGGGGCCAGACGGAGGTTGGTTTTCGATGCGGATAAGGGCGTGATCATGGTCGAGGCGGACGGAAGGCTCACCACCAAGACTCATCGTAGAAGTGGTCAGGAGGATGAGTCGCCAAGTTGGCGAGGATGGCGATGCAAGCGAGATAAAGCCTTGGAGGTTCATTAAGGCAGAGAAGATATAACCGACAGATGCTTTGGGTGGCGGAGTTAAGGACGAAGCATCTAGCCAGTGTTCATCCGAAAGCGGAGTAAGCATAAGGAGATGCCACGGCGAGAGGTAAAGAGTGGAGCATTACACACGTGTATGCAAGGATCGTTCTCACGGTAGGAGGAGATCGAGGAGCCGAGAACTCCGTGGCCTCGAAGAAGGCATCTGGTGGTCGTTGGTTCTCGAGATCGAGACGACGACAGCGAAGAAGCGGTCGAGGAGATCGTGCGTAAAACGAAGAAGAGATTTTATAAATAAAGATGAATTTTCTATAAATATTATTTTTGAATATTATGGAATAAATTTGATATAATGTTATAGTTGTGGGTAATATTTATAAATTTTGCAAAGTAAGCAAGTTGTTATAAAATATTAGTTTGGTGGGGAATATTCTTTTTTATTGGGGAATATTAAATATGAATATGGCTCTCGATCATTAAGTGGACCCCCCTGGCGGAAGTATTGTCGTAGTTAGAAAGCGACAAAATTATCTTTCTATAAAAATAACTTGGCGGAGGTATTCTAATTTAAAGCTGTTGAACTACCGGTTGGTAAAAAAATGCGATGTCTGGCGTGGTTGCGTAGTAGTAGCTTGCGGTATTGATTATTGATCTTTACGTGAGAAGTCACTTAAACTTAGCTATACTCGATTATTACTTCTGATAATTCTTTGCATCATATCTCTTATATTATTGATTGATTATTGTCACGATTATCATCATATAATATGTTATATTATTAATTGAGGCGACAAGTTATAAATGATTAATAATTGTTGAAAGATTAAAAATGTGTTGATTAAAAATAAAATGATTTGTGGTAATATTTATTCGATCCTTGATGTATATAAAAGTACATTATGAGGCGTTTGTGGTAAGTTTGATTATTTTATGGGGGGGCCCATATATCATCATCTAAAAGTCTTTCGTCGATAGTAATTACCTTTGTGAATAGTAATTTACCGTCGATAGTATTACCTTCGTCGATAGTATTTACCTTCGTCGATAGTATTTACCTTCGTCGATAGTAATTACCTTGTGATAGTAATACCTTAATTATACTTAATTGATAGTAATTACCTTAAATCGATAGTAATTACCTTAAATCGATAGTAATTACCCCTTGCAAATAGTAGTTGTCCTTGATATTATGAGAGTTAAGCGCCTCTTGATTGTTCGAGGTTAATTACCCCTTCATGAATAGTAGTTGTCTCTTGATATTACGAAAGTCATTTTGACCCTTCGTTAAGAAACCAAGAGCCACCCTCGGTTTTTCTATAAATAGAAAGCTCATTCCTTCATTATTTCTTACGAATTCATTGAAAACTAGAGAGAGAAACTATAGAGAAAGAAAGAAAAAAGTGATACCTTTACTTCACTTTTCGATATTCGGTTCTTCTAAGGTAGGGAATATTATTATTTGTTGTGTAAAGTAAGGGTGTTATTCTTTCTTATTCATGAAAGAAGCTGTTGTTATTCCATTGCTTATTATTACATTGGAATAACTTTTGTATCGTGGTTTACCTATACTTGGTGACATTCTTATTATTATATACATTGGAACATCACATGCGTGTGTTTTTACAGGACTGGTTAAAATCTTTATTATTATTACATTGGAACATCACATGCATGTGTGTTTTTGGAGGGTTGGTTTTATTCTTTATTATTACATACATTTGGAACATCACATACATGTGTTTCATGTGTGGGACTGGTTCCATTCTTTATTATTACATTGGAATATCACATGCATGCGTTTCTGTGGGACTGGTTAGATTATTTATTATTACATTGGAATAACTTTTTGTCTTGATCTATCGCATGCATGGTGATTTCTTTTGTTATTCCATTCTTTATTATACCCGGTTGGTTAAAACTTTGACTTATACTCCATGAAATTAGTGGAATATCCTTGATATTTGCGTTTCATCGATATCCTTTCATGGAAAATATTCTTCTCGGTATTCTTGAATTTTACTCTCTACAAAGCGATATCATGTTGACAATTTGGATGTTATTGGTTTCTAGATAAATTAATTCTTGAACTTGTTTTATTGAATTCTTATATCATTGTCATCATCCTCTCGTGTTTATATTATGTTGAAAGTCAATATGTGGCTTTTGTAGTGCATAGATGGACTTGGTATGATTATGACGAGAGACTATTGATTGTAATCATGGTAGTAATGTTACAAATGATGTGGTAAAAATCCTCGATTGGCGTAGTGCATTGATGGGCGATTGTTGGCATGATCATGACCATTAATGAATACCTGACTATTCTTGGGCGTAGTGCATGAATAATTGTGGTCGTGATCTTAAAGAATATCCTTGTAGTAGTGCGGGGGTGATTCGATGATGTGGAATATTTATTAAAAGTGAGTCTCGGCTATACGATGATGAAAAACCTTTTAAATCATAAAAGATAGTAGATTTTATTTTCTACTTGACTCTTTTAATGGATTCTTTGGTTCATTTGTAGTTAAACTTGATGTTCATTTATATTTTATCGGTTTAACTTTTTGTTGTAGGCTAATGATAATTTATTACGCATTATCTTAGTCGTAATATTTCTTCTTGAGCTAGTTGAGCTCACCCTTTCTTTCTTTATTCTCTTGAGGAAATGAGAATATATATTTGGGACGAGTCGGGGAGCGGAGTAATGGTCGAGAGGATAGCATTAGTAGTCCTCCTTTATTACGTGAAATAGTGTGATAATAATTGTAATGAGGACTCCTTTTGAGTTTGTATAATATCTAGTAGACAATATTTGTATTCAAACTCACATGATTTTATGTCGTATTGTACGAGCAGTTATATTAGTAAGTTGTATTTAAATTACGTACCATGTATCGACTACCCAAGATGGGTGATGTATACCTAATTTTGGGGGCGTCACGGTTGGTATCGAGCTTAGGGATATGATCCTGGCTAAGATGTGAGAATAGTACTTAGGAGGGAGGGCGGGGAATACCTTGCTAGTATGACCTACTAAGTTTATGTCTTTATTTTTTATTGGTCGGTCGAGAATATAGGGATAATTTGTTACATGTCGATTAACCTTTTGTTTTGTGGCGATGTCTGAAAATGACATACGAGAATGTTGAGAATATGATGGAGCCTGAGCGATCGTTGATTCACCACATATCAATAATCGAGGATAATAATGCATCGGGAAGGCGACAATCCTCATCTGAAAACAACAACCTTGACCAAATGATGAATGATCGAATGTTCGGAGGCTTTATGCGATTATATGCAATGATGGCGAGAAGCGACTCTGTCCAAAAGCGTGGGGTGGAAACACGGAAAACTCTCGGGCGGTCACCATTAAACAATTCGAGGCTGGGACCACCGGAGTTTAAGGAGAAAGCAAAACCACTTGGCGGAAGCATGGATAAAAGCAGATTACCAAGATATTTGATGTCTTGGGATGCTCGAGAAGCAAAAGGTTCCCCTTCTTAGCCTTTATGTTCTTGCGGAGAGGCGGATTCTTGGTGGGAATCGGTAAAAGCGTACTCGACTTCTTTGTCTTGAAGATATCTTGGGAGAAGTTCGAGGGGAGGCATTCAAGCGACAAATACTTTCACGAAAGTATTAGCCACATGAAGGAGGTGGAGTTTATCAAGTTGGAACAAAACAATATGGCCAGGTGTGTCATGATCTGAGGCAAAATTTGCGGAGTTATCACGGTTTCGTCCACTTGGTGGATAATGAGAGAGAGAATGGCGCGAATGTTTTTAAGAGGTTTGAAGGAGATATCGTCGACATCTTATTTCTCGTAAAGCGTGTTTGTATTAGGATGTTGTAAATAGGGCTCGATTAGTGGAGTAGCGATACTTGAGTCAGTATGACTAAAAAGAAGCGGTAAGCAAAATTATAATACCGGTGAGTAGTCATTGAGCGGTGACAACAAGCGTGGAGGAATCAGCGGGCGGATATGGTAACCACCCGGTGGTAATCGGGCCAAAACAATAAGAATGGACATTTCAAGAAAAGGAGATTCAATGATGATGGAAAAGCGTCGTCGACCTGACACCGTTGTTAAGGAAGGAGAAAGACCACCTATCGTATGCTTCAAATGCGGAGGAGAGGGACACATCGATCAAGCTGCGCCATGCTTAGTCAAAGCGTGTTATAATTGTGGAAGAGAAGGTCACTTAGCTCGATTTTGTCGTTTCTGAAGACAAATTCAACTAGGATGGAGCACCAAAGTAGTAGTCGAGAAAAGTCAAAAGCCGGTAGTCTGAGGAGGCGTTTGTTGTGACCTCCGGAGAAGCAAGGAACCGAATGAGGTCATCACGGGTAAGCTTATCATAAACTCTAATGAAGTACATACTTTATTTGATCTGGGTTCTACCCATTCTTTTATTTCTCTACTTGCGCTCATCGATTAAATTTGACTCAGGAGAAATTAGACTTTGACTTATCTGTGGAAACTCAGTTGGGAGAAACCTTCATTACATCCTTTGTTTATAAGTCTTGTTTGGTTCAAATCGGTACCCTCACATTACACTGTCGATCTTATTTCATTAAAAATACTTGCATTTGGCGTGATTACAGGGATTGATTGGTTAACTACTTATCATACAAAAATTGATTATTTTCGTAAGGTTGTTAGCTTTCATATTCCTAATCGACCTATTATGCGAATTCAAACGACCAAACCATTAAAATCAATCACGGTCATCTCAAGCCATAAAAGCTATTCGTTTATTGAAAAGCGGATGTCGAAGCTTTCTTAGCTTCGTATCACTGATTTAAACAAAAATCGTCGGTTTTGAGCGATATTTCTATTGTTAATAAATTTCTGGCGTATTCTAGAAGAACTTCTGGCCTACCCCAGGCGTGAAATTGAATTTTGTATCGACCTTGAACGGTACAAAACCTATTTCAAAGCCCCATGTCGAATAGCTCTATTGAACGGGAGTTAAAGACCCAGCTGCGAGGAATTGTTAGACATTGGCTTTATTAGTCTAGTACTTCTCCTTGGGGTGCTCATTACTATTCGTGAAGAAGAAAGATGGGAGTATCGACTTTGTATTGATTATCGGGAGTTGAATCATGTCACCATCAAAAATAGGTATCCATTGCCGCGTATTGATGACTGTTTGACCCGATTTGCGAGGCAAATTCTTTTCAAAGATTGATCTTCGTTAGGATATCACCGATTGAAGATTAGAGCCGTGACATTCAAAGGCGGCTTTCGAGAACTCGATGCGGGCATTATGAATTCTAGTCGTGTCCTTTGGATTGACTAATGCTCCTCTTTGCCTTCATGGATATGATGAGCCAAAGTATTGAGGAATATTTAGATCACTTTGTGGTGGTCGTCTTTATTGATGACATCCTTATTTATTCCAAAAGTAGTGAAGATCATGAAAAGCAACACTTGAGGTGACACTCCAAAAACCGTGAATATAAGCTTTATGCGAGTTGAAGAAATCGAGTTACGGCTTGAAGAAGTAGCATTCCTTGGGCGCGTGGTATCAAGTCGTGGAATATCATTGACCAATGCCAAAGATTGAAGCTATTCAAAATTTGGGAACAACCTAAATCGATAATAGAAATCGTAGCTTTCTCGGTTTATTTGGTTATTATCGGAGATTCGTGGAAGGATTTTCTCGAATCGCTACTCCATTATTTCGGTGACTCGAAAAGATCTGAAAGTTCGGTTGGGCGAAGAATGTGAGAAGAGTTTTCAAGAACTTCGAGGAGACTTATTTATTTTGTATACGTGATACCATCGGCTCGGAGGATTTGTCATCTCTGATGATGCTTGGGCAAAGGGTTGGGATGTGTTCTCATGCGACATGGAAAAGTTATAGCCTATGCCTCATGACAACTCAAAAGAATATGAGAGGAATTATCCTACTCATGATCTAGAGTTAGCATTTATTATCTTTGCACTTAAAATTTGGAGGCATTACTTGTATGGGGAGAAAGTGGAGATCTTTACGGATCATAAAAGCCTCAAATATTTCTTCACTCAAAAGGAACTCGACATGCGACAACGGCGTTGGCTTGAGCTATTGAAAGATTATGATCATACCATCGATACCATCACGGAAAAGCGAGCGTGGTAGGCGGCGCGTTGAGTAGAAGATCATATCTGCAATCTGAGTGCGTTATTGTCAATATGAGCCCATTTTGTGTGACTTGCAAAGGATGGAGATAGAGTTAAAGACTCGAGGGGACGCGTGTGATGATAGCGAGTATCTGAGTAGAGGCAAACTTTAATCGATAAAGTTAAAATTTGCTCGAGCTTCGGACACGGAGGCGATGCGTATGAGGAAGAAAGTGCGAGAAGGTGCTATCTGGGAAGCAAGAATCGATGAAGAAGGAATACTTGAGTCGACTCGGACTTTGTGTTCTAACGACCACGATTTAAAGTATATAATATCATGATGGGCGCCTGACACACCATTTGCAATCCATCACAGGAGTACCAAAATGTATCGTGATATTAAATAAATACATTTTGGTGGAAGCAATATGAAGAGAGAGATATTATTTGTTTATCTCGAGGTGTCTAACTTGTTGTCAGCGAGTTAAGCGGAGCATCAAGTACCAAAAGGTCCATTGCAACCACTTGAAATTCGAGAATGGAAGTGGGAGCACATTACCATGGATTTCGTTCTAGGTCTTCTAAGGTTTCTCAAGGCGTTGATGCGATTTGGGTCATTGTTGATAGATTGACCAAGTCTGCTCATTTCTACAAATCTGAGAAACTTATACACTTGAGCGTCTTGCTCGTATGTACATAAGCGAGATTGTAAGGCGCATGGTATCTGCGGTATCCATAGTTTACGATCGAGACCGAAGATTCACTTCACGATTTTGGGTTAGTTTGCAAAAAGCTATGAGCGCGGACTTACGATTTAGCTCGGCATATCATCCTCGACGGACGGACGATCGGAGAGGACTATTCAAACTCTTGAAGATCTATTAAGACTCTGTGTCCTTGATTTGAGGGAGTTGGGACAAGTTCTTACCATTGGTGGAGTTTTCCTACAACAGCGAGTTATCAAGCAAGTATTGGCATGTCCATTTGAGCGTTGTATGGAAGAAAGTGTCGTTCTCGGTATCTTTGGGATGAGGTGGGTGAAAGCAGCGTTGTTGGGGCCGGAGTTGATGCGTATGACTACGGAAAAGATTCAAACGATCAAATGAGCGTATAAAAACCTCACAAAATCGACAAAAGAGTTATCTTGATCTTCATCGAAAGGGCGTGGAATTCGATATAGGAGATCGTGTGTTGTTAAAGTTGCTCCATGGAAAGGAGTTACAAGATTTGGAAAGAGAGAAAACTTAATCCTCGATTCATCGGTCCATTTTAATCCTCGATCGAGTAGGGCTGGGCTATAGACTCGCTTTTCTGTGAAATATGTCTCGTGTTCATAACGTTTTTCACATATCCATATTACGTAAATATGTGAAAGACCGAACCATATTATTGAGTTAGAACCAGGACGAAATAGCGGAAGATTTGGCGTATGAAGAGGTTCTGTTCAAATTTTGGATAAGAAGGAACATATTCTACGCTCGAGGTTATACCTCAAGTCGAAAGTTTTGTGGAGGAACCACGATGTTGAGAAATGACTTGGGAGTTAGAATCGAAATGAAATCAAGGTATCCTTACCTCTTGACATACCAGTCGTACCCTAATTTTGAGGTGAAATTTCATAAGAAGGGAGGTTGTAAGACCCGACTTTTATAAATAAAGATGAATTTTCTATAAATATTATTTTTGAATATTATGGAATAAATTTGATATAATGTTATAGTTGTGGGTAATATTTATAAATTTTGCAAAGTAAGCAAGTTGTTATAAAATATTCGTTTGGTGGGGAATATTCTTTTTGTCGGGGAATATTAAATGCGATATGGCTCAATCATTAGTGGACCCCTAGCGGAAGTATTGTCGTAGTTAGAAAGCGACAAAAT
Organism: Panax quinquefolius; assembly: GCA_020205615.1. Lineage (NCBI taxonomy): Eukaryota > Viridiplantae > Streptophyta > Magnoliopsida > Apiales > Araliaceae > Panax > Panax quinquefolius. The sequence goes on along the minus strand of CM035159.1, from coordinate 120,588,577 downwards.
TATCTTTTCTATAAAAATAATGGCGGAGGTGTTCTGAGTTAAAAGCTGTTGAACTACCGGTGGTAAAAAATGCGATGTCTGGCGTGGTTGCGTAGTAGCGCGGTATTGATTATTGATGCTTACGTGAGAAGTCACTTAGCTATACTCGATTATTCTACTCGATAATTCTTTGCATCATATCTCTTATATTATTGATTCAATTATTGTCACGAGTATCATACATATAATATGTTATATTATTAATTGAGGCGACAAGTTATAAATGATTAATAATTGTTGAAAGATTAAAAATGTGTTGATTAAAAATAAAATGATTTGTGGTAATATTTATTGATCCTTGATGTATATAAAAGTACATTATGAGGCGTTTGTGGTAAGTTTGATTATTTTTTATGGGGCCCGTATATGTCGTCATCTAAGAGTCTCTTAAATCGATAGTAATTACCTTTGTGAATAGTAATTACCTTTGTGAATAGTAATTACCTTCGTCGATAGTATTTACCTTCGTCGATAGTATTTACCTTCGTCGATAGTATTTACCTTCTTCGATAGTAATTTTCTTAGTAATTGATAGTAATAGTACCTTACCTTCGATCGATAGTAATTACCTTCGATATAATTACCTCATGCAAATAGTAGTTGTCCCTTGATATTACGAGTTAAGCGCCTCTTGATTGTTCGAGGTTAATTACCCCTTATGAAATAGTAGTTGTCTCTTGATATTACGAAGTCATTTTGACCCGCCGTTAAGACCAAGAGCCACCCTCGGTTTTTATAAATAGAAAGCTCATTCCTTCATTATTTCTTACGAATTCTTTGAAACTAGAGAGAGAGAAACTATAGAGAAGAAAAAAAGTATTACTACTACTTCACTTTTCGATATTGGTTCTTCTAAGGTAGGGAATATTATTTGTTGTACCGTAAGGGGTGTTATTCTTTCTTATTCATGAAGAAGAAGCTGTTGTTATTCCATTGCTTATTATTACATTGGAATAACTTTTGTATCTGTGGTTTACCTATACTTGGTGACATTCTTCTATTATTATGGAACATACATTGGAACATCACATGCGTGTGTTTTACAGGACTGGTTAAAATTTATTATTTACATACATTGGAACATCACATGCATGTGTTTTACAGGACTGGTTAAAATCTTTATTATTACATTTGGAACATACATTGGAACATCACATGCATACGCATGTATTTTTAGGATGTTTTTAGGACTGGTTCCATTCTTTATTATTACATTGGAATATCACATGCATGCGTTTTCTTTGGGACTGGTTAGATTATTTATTATTACATTGGAATAACACACATGTGATGATCTATCGCATGCATGGTGATTTCTTTTGTTATTCCATTCTTTATTATACCCGGTTGGTTAAAACTTTGACTTTATACTCCATGAAATTAGTGGAATATTCTTGATATTTGCGCTTCATCGATATCCTTTCATGGAAATATTCTTCTCGATCATTCTTGAATTTTTTTACTCTACAAAGCGATATCATGTTGTGATTTGGATGTTATTGGTTCTAGATAAATTAATTCTTGAACTTGTTTTATTGAATTCTTATATCATTGTCATCATCCTCATGTTTATATTATGTTGAAAAGTAAATACATGGCTTTTGTAGTGCATAGATGGACTTGGTATGATTATGACGAGAGACTATTCGGTGTAATCATGGTAGTAATGTTACAAATGATGTGGTAAAAATCCTCGATTGGTAGTAGTGCATTGATGGACGATTGTTGGCATGATCATGACCATTAATGAATACCTGACTATTCTTGGCGCGTGATGCATGAATAATTGTGGTCGTGATACTAAAGAATATCCTTGGTAGTAGTGCGGGGTGATTCGATGATGTGGAATATTTATTAAAAAGTGAGTCTAAATTTATATGATGATGAAAAACCTTTTAAATCATAAAAGATAGTAGATTTTATTTTCTACTTGACTCTTTTAATGGATTCTTTGATTCATTGTAGTTAAACTTGATGTTCATTATATTTTATCGGTTTAACTTTATTTGTGAAGGCTAATGATAATTTATTACGCATTATCTTAGTCATAATATTTCTTCTTGAGCTAGTTGAGCTCACCCTTTCTTTCTTTCCTTTATTCTCTTGAAATGAGAATATATTTTGGGACGAGTCGGGAGAGCGGAGTAATGGTCGAGAGGATAGCATTAGTAGTCCTCCATTTATTACGTGAAATAGTGTGATAATAATTGTAATGAGGACTCCTTTTGAGTTTGTATAATATCTAGTAGACAATATTTGTATTCAAACTCACGATTTATGTCGTATTGTACCACCCGGTGAGTTATATTAGTAAGTTGTATTTAAATTACGTACCATGTATCGACTATTTTGAAAGATGGGTGATGTATACCTAATTTTGGAGGCGTTAATTAATTATTGATTTATATAATGAGGAAAATATTAATTTTATGTGGATATAGATGAGAAAATTTTTAATGTGACAATTGTTGAAAATTAATATTTTATCTTTTTTACGATAAAATAATTCATTTAAATATATTATTATATTTTTAATAATATAATAATGGTGATATTTTTACAATGAATGTGTGATATATGAGTATCTGAGGAGAAAGAGTATTTTTGTTGCAATAAATTTTTAAACATGTTAAACATGTCGGTGGACCCCATTTCTTGATTTGAAATTTGAATATATTTTGTAAAATCGCTTGGTTTATGGATTTGGTCAATTTCATTTGGAATTTGAAAAAACTTTCTTCTGTAAAGTTGTAGAGAATTGAATTTCCTATAAAAACTCTCGAGTTTTGAATTTTTTGATAAAATAACTATTTATTGTGAATTATTGAAGTTTCAAGCTCAAATAATTGATTTTGGAAGTATAAAATATTTAAAATGACAAAACATTTTTGTCATTATTATTGGGTCTTGCATGTGTTAGAAGTGGTGAATTCAGATCTCTAAATGTGGGCGTAGGAATAAAAATTAATAAATTAATATTTTAATAAATTTTTCGCTTTGGTGTTCTAAGCATTTTCCTATAAATAGGTGCTTAGGTTAGAATTGAAAATCACACCGTAAACTGAAGTTTTCTCTCTATATTATCGAGCGTATTCTTGTGAGTATTTTGAGTATACTTTGAGTACTGTTGATATACGATGCAAGTTCAAGTCATAGCTTATATCCGGTGTTTCAGCTAGAAGTACTGATCTTTCGAGGTAAGGGATGTTATTTTCTTCTCAAATGATATTATTTCTTCAATATCATTATGCTAAAATATTGGTTGGAATTTTTTATCAAATTTGGAACTTTTTCATATCGGAGTTACTTATTCACGAAGTTCTTATTCATGAGTTACTATTCACTTAGTACTATTCACGAAGCGTGATGATGTTTTTGTGAAATTTCTATCTTTTGGTGTCGAGAGTTCTTTATTCACGATTATCGGACTATTCACGAATCACGACACTTATTTACGTAAAAATTAAATTTTCTTTCGTGTTCAAGATTATCATTATAATTCCTATCTTTGATTGTATCCATGTTTTGATCATTCTTGAATTTTACTCCACTCGATTACTTATGAAGTATTTTTGAACATGGATTGTTAAAAATACTTAATCCTTAATATTTGTTCTTTTGTTTCTTTGGATTCGTTTTCTTTGAAATATTTTCATCATCCTCGGTCTTAAATGATGATATTCTTGAATATCTTTGGCACTCGTAGTAAAGATGAATGATTTCTTGATGAATATCTTTGGCCCGTAGTGCAAAGATGAGCAGTGTTGAGATGAACATGACCTATCGATTAATATCTTTGGCCCGTAGTGCAAAGATGATGAGCAGTGTTTAGGCGAACATGACGGTGATGAATATCTTTGGCCTGTAGTGCAAAGATTAATATTTGATTCCAGATATATATTGATTGATGTTACGGGGATAAAATATCGACGATGGACTTTAAATTCATATATAGAAGATAGTAGTTTGCATTCTCTACTTAACTCTTCTAATGAATTATTATTTTCGCTGCGAAGATTGATTTAAAACTGGTTGTCTATTGTATTCTATTAGATTTTTCCCTGTTGAAGACTAACGATAATTTGTTGTATATTATCTTAGTCATAATATTCTTTACTGGGCTAGTTGAGCTCACCCTTTTCCTTTTTGTTCCATTTTTCTTCTCAGGAGGCGAGAATATAGCGAGTATGAGTTGGGGTATGGAATGAAGGTTCTAGAGAGAGTTGTTTAGTAGTCCTCACCATTTTGTAAAATAATGTATCAATAAATATGATGAGGATTTATTTGAGTATGATATATGCCTGAAGATAATATTTGTATTCAAACTCACTGCTTTTCTTGTTGTAATAATAAAGTTGTAGTTGTTTCTGTACCATGTATTGACAACTCAGAATGGGTGATGTATACCTATTTTGGGTGCGTCACACGCCTCGTGACCACATCAAGCCAAGGTAGGGCAATACCCGAAAATATTGTGGCTATCATCAAGCCACTGGTCACAATACTAATGAATGTTGTAATTCGAAGATTTCGAGAGAGGAAGATTCAAAATGGTTTCTTTGGTTCAAGACGTGGTACGGGAGGGACCAACAAGGTCAAGAAAATATTGATCGTCATCTTGTTAGATCGGCCCTACCCACTCAAAGTATTCCAAAGACCACCGCCAAGGCACGCTATTGATGTAATAACCCGTGAACAAAGCAGGAAAGTTGGTAGGGAAGAAGAGAGAGAGGTACCGGATTCGGCCATGTCCAGTAGCGGGTGCTCCCGGAAGGCTAATGAGACCTTTTCGTGGACTGTTATTTCTTTCACCGATGCAGATTATCCTTCGGAGCCTATCGAGCCGATGAAGGAGCGTTGATGATCACAACGCAGGTGGGTTCAGTAGATGTGAAGCGCATGATGATAGACAACGGGTCTTCTGTAGACATCTTATATGCCCATACTTATCAGAGGATGCATCTTGATGGGCGAAAGATGGAGGCCTGACCGAGGCTCCTTTATATGGCTTTTTAGCAACGATCCCATTAAAGTTGCGAGCACTATCGAGCTCCCAGTAATCTTCAAGACGGCTACCCTCGGCAGTAGAAATAATGTGTAAATTTTATGTTGTGCATGTAGATTCTTACCATAATGCCATCTGGGAAGGCCGACATTGACGGCTCTCCAAGCTGTGACCTCCATTCCCCATTTCAAAATCAAATTCCCCACGGCGCATGGAGTAGGAGAGGTGGCGGGGGACCTAGATCTGGCCCAACGATGTTATCGAAATGCTGTTATTTCGTCCGGAGTGGGGGTCAAGAAATGTAAATAGGCAATGGCAATTGAGATCGAGCCCTTCGAGAGAGTTTCGTAAGCCGTTGGTAATCCCCGTAGAGGGATGAGAGGAGATCGAGTTGATCATCTAAAACCTGAGACAATAAAGTGAAGATCGGTTCGGGTCTACCGAGCCTCTTGATCGAGGGCATCGAGGCCAACCCGAGAAGATCCAGCCATTCTTGACATGAAGACTCCTCGCTCGTTCAAAGACGCCCAACGTCTGTTGGTAGGATCATGGCTTTGAGAAGGTTCGTCGCCAAATCTGCGGAGAAATGCCTTCCTTTCTTTGACACATTGAAAGGGCCGAAGAATGCGAAGACGTTCCAGTGGACTTCGGAGTGTGAAGATGCCTTCCAAGGCATAAAGACATATCTGTCTTCTGCTCCTTTATTGGTAAAGCCCGCCCCAGGAAAGACCTTATATTTATACCTTGCAGCAAGTTCGTTGGTAGTTGGAGCAATGCTGGTTCGGGAGGTCAGTGGGAAGCAAAGATCCGGCCTATTATGTCGTCACCACGCGTCTATGAGATGTCAAACCCAGTACCGAATATTGAGAAATTTGCCTTTGCTTTAATAATTGCTAGTAGAAAGCTTCGGCAATATTTTCAAGGTCGGCTCCTGGTCGTCTACACGGATCAGCCATTGAAGAAGGTGATGGGTAAGCCAGAGGTTTCAGGCAGACTAGCAGCATGGACTATGGAGTTGTCCCAATTTTTCATTGAATACCATCCCCGATCCGTTATCAAGGGTCAAGCCTTGGCCGATTTTATGGTGGAATGTTCATTCACCGAAGCAGATGCCGAGTTGCCAGAGGCTGAATCGTCTGACCAAGTAGTTGCAATTCTTCAATAGGGTCAGAATGCTTGGACGCTGTATGCAGATTGTGAGACCCCAGATTTTATCAATAAAAATTTAAATTTTGTCCAAATAATTTTTTTATATTATGGTGTGAATTTGAGATAATATTATAGTTGTGGGTAGTATTTATAAATTTTACAAAGTATGCAAGTGGTTATATTATATTCGATTGGTCGGGAATATTCGGTTTAGCGGGGAATATTCGCATAACTACTCAATCATTGGTGATCCCCACAATGTAATTCATCGGATCGAGAAAACGATAAAAATATTTTATTGAAATAACGGCGGAAGTTTTACCGTGGATACTATTGAACTACTTTAGTAGTAAAAGTACTGATGAATATGTGGTTGCATAGTAAAGACACCGGTATTGATTATTGATGCTTATGTGAAGTCACTCGGTTTGATTCCATTATTGTCGATTAATAATATGAATTATTATAGCGATAATGACGCTTTTGTTTTATTCGTATTATTAACGTAATAAAAATGTAAACATTTTTTATATAAAATGTAATACTTTATTAAAGTTATTCTATAAATAAAATATATTATATTTTATTATGCATAAGTGTTGCATAGTGTTTTGCATAGTGTTGCATAGTGTTTGCATAGTAAAATATTTTATATAAATAGAATATATGATATTTTATTTAAAAGATTTTGCTTTAAATATGGACCGTCAGATTAAAGTAAATCAATCTGGATCGCTCATGGATTAATTACTATGCATTCTATTTTCCTATAAATAGAAGCTCATTCCTTCATTATTTTCTTACTTAATTCACTTCGAAACTCTGAGAGAGAAATTATAGAGAGAAGCTATAGAGAGAAAATCTATAGAGAAAGAAGAAGAGTGATTCGGTACTTCACTAATTTGATATCCAAGTATCTTTTACGGTAAGGGATATTATTTGTGTTGTTCGTAAAGGGTGTTATTCTTTCTTATTCATGAAGAGAACTTCTGTTATTCCATTCTTTATTATTCTGTTGGAATAACCTGTATACGCGGCATACCCTATACTTGGTGAAATCCCTCTGTTATTTCATTCTTTATTATTCGTTTGAATAACAGATGTATCTGTGATACCATATACATAATCAGATATCGTGGTTTACCCTATACTTGGTGACATTCTTCATTATTACATTGAATATCCGTCTGCATGCTATATACAGGACACGGTTCCATTTTACTATTCCGCTTTTATATTTCGTCGAAATATCCCTGCTCATGTTATACATGGGACTGGTTCCATCATTTATTATTCGCGATTTATTATTACGTTGGAATAACCGCCTACGCCAAGCACCGCATGCATGGTGATTTCATTGTTGTTACATTCCTTATTATTCGTTTGAACATCTTGTGATTGTGATTTTCACCGACCGTTCCTTTATTATTATTCTGTTGGAATAACCTTAATCATGCTAAGTACCGCATGCATGGTGATTTCATTGTTATTCCATTCTTTATTATACTCGGTTGGTTAAAGATTTGACTTCTATACTCCATGAAATTAATGGAATATCCTTGATATTTGCGCTTCATCCAGTTTTTTTCATGGAAATATTCTTCTGAGCATTCTTGAATTTTACTCTACAAAGAAGTATCATGTTGACAACTTGGACGTTATTGGTTCTTGGATAAATTAATTCTTGAACTTGTTTTATTGAATTATTATATCATTGTCATCATCCTCATGTTATATTATGTTGAAAGTTATCTATGTCTTACGTGCATAGATGAACTTGGTATGATTATGACCAGGGATCATTCGGTATAATCATGACCTGCTATAAATGATGTGATAAGAGTCTTCAGTGGCCTGTAATGCTTTGATGGATAGTTTTTGGTATGATTATGGCCAGGGGTGATTCGGTATAGTCATGACCATTGATGATTTGATGAAAATCCTTGACCATGGGTACAGGGGATGATGTAAGACCCCAACTTATTATTAATGAAATTTAATTTTCTATTTATTATTTTGAAATAGTAAGGGTTGATGTGATTAATGTGGATAGTTAGGGGTAAAATACTAAATATTTCAAAATAAGTAAGTGGTTATAAAATATTCATTGTTGTGGGGAATATTCGTTTGGTCGTGGAATATTCGCATCTTGTCGGGGAATATTAAATGCGACAAGTAGTGACCATGTGTGGGCCCCATAACGGAAAGTGATTGGATGAAGAAAACGACAAATATAAGTGGTTTAAAAATAACTACAGTAGTTATTCAAGTTAATATTGTTAAAATACCCTTGTGGTTAAAACACAAGAAAGACACCAGATTGCATCAATTATTGATTCTTACGTAGAAGGCACTACTCAATAATGGTTACGAGAATTATTGCTCAAAGATTTTATTGAGTTAATAATTGTCGCGTTGATATTTTATATTGTTGTTGTTTCAATAATTGTCATTACACAATATTTTTCATTATCGAAGCTAATAATTCATATTATCTGAATAATATTATTAGATAACATTATTGGCAATGTCAAGAAAGTTACATCTAAGGAGAGGTTTGGTCACCTAATTGCTACCAAGAAGGAGAAATTCTTATTCGAAAGCCCCTCTTTCCAGGAACCGCTCGGTCATCAATATTGTGATTCTCAGTAATATTATTTGTGAATAATTAATTATTGATTCATATGATGAGGAAAATATTAATTTTATGTGGATATAGATGGAGAAAATTTTAATGTGACAATTGTTGAAAATTGAAATTTTATCTTTTTACGATAAAATAATTATTTAAATATATTATTATATTTTAATAATATAATAATGGTGATATTTTTACAACTAATGTGGGATATATGAGTATACGAGGAGGAAGAGTATTTTGTTGCAATAAATGTTTAAAACATGTTAAACATGCTCAATTGGACCCCATTTATCGATCGAAATTTGATTATAATTGTAAAATTGCCCGCTTGTAGATTTGGTCAATTTTTGTTTGGAATCGGAAAAACTTTTTCTTCCGCAAAGTTGTAGAGAATTGAATTTCCTATAAAAACTCGCGAGATTCGAATTTTCTGATAAAAGTGCTATTTATTGTGAATTATTGAAGTTCAAGTTCAAATAATTGATTTTGGAAGTTTTAATTATTATTTTAAAGAAAACGTTTTTTTGCATTTAAGTGGGCTAACATGTGATATTAATTGCTGAAATCAGATCTTCAAAGATGGGCTAAGGAAATTTATAATATATATTAATATTTTATTAAATTTTCGCTTTGGTGTTCTAAGTATTTTCCTATAAATAGGGTGCTTAGGTTAGAATTGAAAATCACACCGTAAATCGAAGTTTTCTCTCTATATTATCGAGCATATTCTTGTGAGTATTTTAAGTATACTTTGAGTATTGTTATACTGGTCTGCAAGTCCAAGTCATAGCTTTATATCAAATTGTTTCAAATTTGTAAGATCGATCTTTCGAGGTAAGGGATGTTAATTTCTTCTCAAATGATATTATTTCTTCAATATCATTATGTCAAATATTGGTTGAACTTTTTATCAAATTTGGAACTTTTTCATGTCGGAGTTCTTATTCATGAGTTACTTATTCATGAGTTCTTATTCACGAAAGTTACTATTCACTTAAAGTACTATTCATTAAGCGTGAAGATATTTTTTGTGGAATTTCTATCTTTTGGTGTCTGAGTTACTATTCACGATATAATAAGACTATTCACGATATCTATAATTATTCACGATATCTCAAGACTATTCAATTTAAAAATAAAATTTCTTCTTTTGTCCAAAATATCTATTCGGATACTAGCTTTGATTGTATCCATGTTTTGATCATTCTTGAATTTTACACCACTATGATCATTTTTGAGGTATTTTTGAACATGGATAAAACAAAGTACGAATCCTTAATCCTTAATCCTTGTCATTTTGTTTCAACCGGATTCGCTTTTAAAAATATTTTTCATCATCCTCGCCTTAAATGATGATATTATGGAATATCTTTGGCCGTAGTAGCAAAAGATGAATGATTTCAAGAATATCTTCGTCAGTAGTAGTAAAAAAGATGAACAGTGTTTAGATGAACATGACCAATCGATGAATATCTTCGCCCGTAGTGGAAAGATGAATATTTGATTCCAGATGTATATTGATTGATGTTACAGGATAAAAGATAGACGATGAACTTTTAAATTCATACATGTAAGATAGTAGTTTGCATTCTCTACTTAACTCTTCTAATGAATTATTATTTCCGCTGCGAATATTGATTTAAAATTTGTTGTCTATTGCATTCTATTAGATTTTTCCTCCTGAAGACTAACGATAAATTTGTTGTATATTATCTTAGTCATAATATTCTTTATTGGGCTAGTTGAGCTCACCCTTTTCCTTTTTGTTCCATTTTTCTTCTCGTGGAGGCGAGAATATAGCGAAAATTTAGTCGGGGTATGGAATGAAGGTTTTAGAAAGAATTGTTTAGTAGTCCTCACCATTTTTGTAAAATAATGTATCAAACTATTTTGATGAGGATTTATTTGAGTATAGATATTGTCTAGAAGATAATATTTGTATTCAAACTCACGCTTTACTATTGTAATAATAAAGTTGTAGTTGTTTCGTACCACGTATTGACAACTTCGTAATGGGTGATGTATACCTATTTTGGGGCGCCACAGTTGGTATCGAGCTTAGGGATATGATCTCTGGCGTGAGATCTGGGAATTGAACTAGAGGAGGAGGACGAGTAAATCCTTCGCTTAGTGTGTCCTACCTAAGCTTATTTTTTAGTTGGTCAAGATATAAGGATATTATGTGATATATTGATTTCCTTAATTAACCCTTATTTTACGACAAAGATTTGAGAATGTCGATTGAGAATATTAACAATGGAAATGAGACCGTGGAGACGCTTCAGACTCACCAACGAGGAGAACGGCAACAGTGGCAATGTTCCTCCCGTGAACAACACCACCGAAAGCGTAGATGATGAACGAGGGATGTTTAGAAGTTTTTGCAGCTCATGCAAAATCGCATAAGGAGACTCGTGTTCAAAATATAGGAGAAATGATAGCAATTCACGGGTTGTCACAACCAAGCGATTCAAAGAGTGGGACCACCGAATTTAAGGGAAAGCAGATCCGATCATGGCGAAAACATGGGTCAAGCAAATTACCAAGATATTCGATGTCTTGGGATGCACGGAGGAACAGAAGGTTCCATTCGCCACCTTTTATGTTCCGTGGCGAAAGCAGATCACTTGGTGGGAGTCTGTGAAGCGCACTCCATCCAACCAAGACTCAAGATGTCTTGGGAGACGTTTGAAACTATTTAATAACAAATACTTTCCCGAAAGTGTTCGTCATATGAAGGAAGTGGAGTTTATTAGACCTGGGAGCGTAACAACATGATGGTGTCTCAAAGACGAGGCAAAGTTTGCAGAGTTATCCGTGTTTGCACCTCATGATGGTGTCTAGTTGAGCTCACCCTTTTCCTTTTTGTTCCATTTTTCTTCTCGTGAGGCGAGAATATAGCGAAGTATTTAGCTCGGGGTATGGAATGAAGGTTTTAGAAAGAATTGTTTAGTAGTCCTCACCATTTTTGTAAAATAATGTATCAATAAATGTGATGAGGATTTATTTGAGTATAGATATTGTCTAGAAGATAATATTTGTATTCAAACTCACAGTTTTACGGTTGTAATAATAAAGTTGTAGTTGTTTCTGTACCATGTATTGACAACTCAGAATGGGTGATGTATACCTATTTTGGGGGCGTCACAGAATAAGTCTCCCGTATCGGCAAGAAATGAGCAGACTTGGTTAATCTATCAACAATAACCCAAATAGCATTGATGTCTTGAGAAACCGTAGGAAGTCCCGTAACAAAATCCTTGGTAATGTGTTCCCACTTCCATTTCGGAATCTCAAGTGGTTGCAACGGACTCTTAGGTACTAGATGCTCAGCCTTTACATGTTGACAAGTTAAACACGTTGAGATAAACTTTGCAATCTCTCTCTTCATATTGTTCCACCAAAATGTATGTCGAAGATCACGATACATTTTGGTACTTCCAGGATGGATTACAAATGGTGTATTGTGTGCCTCCATCATAATCTTGTACTTCAAATCAGAGTCGTTAGGGACACAAAGTCTGGAGTAGACTCGAAGTATTCCTTCTTCATCAATTCTCGCTTCTGGAATAGCACCTTCTTATACTTTCTTCTTCATACGCATCATCCTGGCCTGCGGCTCGAAAGCAACCTTAACTTTTTCTATTAAAGTTGGGTTTCTATGCAGATACTTGACATCATCGCACTCATTCCTCGTGATATGATCTTCTACTCAACGCGTCGCCTACCACGCTCGCTTTTCCGGGATGGTATCAATAGTGTGGTCGTAGTCTTTCAATAGCTTGAGCCAACGTCACTGCCAGATGTTGAAGTTCTTTTTGAGTGAAGAAATATTTAAGGCTTTTATGGTCTAAATATATCTCCACTTTCTCCCCATATAGATAGTGCCTCCATATCGTTAAGCGCGAAAACTCATCTGCCGCTAACTCTAGATCATGAGTAGGATAATTCCTCTCATACTCTTTAAGTTGTCGTCGAGGCATAGGCTATGACTTTCCCACGCTGCATGAAAACACATCCTAACCCTTCGCCTCAAGCATCGTCAGAGATAACAAATCCATCCCAACCAGATGGTATTGTTAGTAACAGCCGAAATGAGTCTCCTCTTGAGCTCTTGGAAACTCTTCTCGCATTCCTCGCTCCATACTTAATTTTATATCTTTCCGAGTCACCGAGTTAATGGAGTAGCGATTCGAGAAAATCCTTCCACGAATCTCCGATAATAACCACTAAGCCCGTAAAGCTACGTGACTTCTGGCCACCGACGGTTGCTGTTGTTCCAACTTTGTATTGCTTCAATCTTCACGGGTCCACTTGGATACTCCATGTTTTGACACTGACGCGCCCAAGAAATGCTACTTCCTCGCCGTAACTCGCGATTTCTTTAATTTGGCATATAGTTTGTTTTCACGAAGCCTTTGGAGGACCAACTTTCAAATGGTGCTCATGATCTTCACGACTTTTGAATATATGAGGATGTCATCAATAAAGACAACAACGAACTAATCCAAATATTCCTTGAATACTCGGTTCATCATATCCATGAAAGCCGCAGGAGCATTAGTCAATCCGAAAGACGTGACTAAGAATTCATAATGCCCGTCTCGAAGTTCTAAAGGCGTCTTTGAATATCCTCGCCTAATCTTCACCGATGATATCCGTAATCTAAGATCGATCTCGAAAAGAATTGTTCTCCTTGTAATCGGTCAAACAGTCATCAATACGAGGTAGAGGATACCAATTCTTGATGGTGACATGGTTCAATTCTCGATAGTTAATATAAAGTCGATACCCCGCTTCTTTCTTCTTTTACTTAATAAAAAAACAGAGCACCCCAAGGAGATGTACTAGGTCGAATGAAACCGATGTCCAACAATTCCTCGTAGTTGGACCTTTAACTCCTCAAGTTCAATAGAGCCATTCGATATGGGGTTTTAGAAATGGGCTTTGTACCAAAGTTCAAGATCAATAAAGAATTCAACTTCACGCTCAGGGGTAGACCGGAAGTTCTTCAAGAAATACGTCGGGAAAGTCAATAACAACAGAATATTATTCAAATTTGACGTGTCTTTATTCAAATCCATAACATTGCTAAAAAGCTTAACATCCGTTTTTCAATAAACGAATAACTTTATGATTAGATATGACGTTGATTGATTTTAATGGTTTAGTTGCTTGAATTCGCATAACAAAGGTTGGTTAGGAATATGAAAACTAACAACCTTATGAAAACAATCAATTTTGGCATGATGAGTAGTTAACCAATCAATCCCTAAAATCACATCAAAAGCAAGTATCTTTAAAGAGATAAGGTCAATGTGTAAGGTAATGGTGCCAACTTGAATCAAACAAGATTTATAAACAAAGTGGATGTGATGAATGTTTCTCCCAACTGAGTTTCCACAGATAAGGTTAAAGTCTAATTTCTCCGAGTCAAGTTTAAACGCTGAGCACAAGCATGAGAGATAAATGAATGGGTAAGACCCAGATCAAGTAAGGTATAAACTTCGCAAGAATTTATAAATAGCTTACCCGTGATCACCTCGCTTTGTATTCCTCAGATTTTGACCTACCACAACAAACGCTCTTCCAGAACCGTTGATTTTGACATTTTCGGGATGATTTTTTGAGTCACCGTCTCACGAACTAGGTTTTGCTACCGCATAATCTCGAGCGATATGTCCTTCCTTTCCACAATTATAGCATACCTTGAACTATTGTGGGCGCTTTGACCGATATGTCCCTCTTTCCCAAGATTTATAAGATACGACCGGTGGTCGTTCTCCTCCCTTAGAACCAGCTTGCCACCTAAGACCGTTGTCTTCACATGGTCGTTGTTAAATCTCCTCTTTTAAAATCTCCTCCCGACTCGCTTCTTCTATTTTCATTGCCATGATTACCACCGTAGTGGTTACCATTTTTGTCCGCCTTTTTTTTCTCTCTTTGGTTATCGTTGTTTTGTTGATCGCTATCTCTCAGATGATCCTCGATTGTGGTCCATCGGCCGACCGTATTTCGTTATCTCATTTCTAATAATTGAGCCCTGCTTACAACATCCGGTCAGAGAGAAAATTTATGAGAAATGAGATACCGACGACGCCGGGTTTCAAACCTCTAAGAAACATCCGCGCCATACGCTCCTCATTCTCCACCAAATGAGGTGCAAACTCGATAACTCGCAAACTTTGCCCGTGCATCGAGACACCGCCATGTTATTTCGCCCCGCCTAATAAACTCCACTTCCTTAATATGATTTAACACTTTCGTGAAAGTATTTGTCATTAAATAGTTTCAAATGTCTCCCAAGACACGCCGAAAAGCTACGGATGGGTACGCTTCACGAGACTCCCACCAAGAGTCCGCTTCGCCACTTTAACATAAAGGTGGCGAATGGAACCTTCGTTTCTCCGTGCATCCCAAGACATCGAATATCTTGGTAATTTCCTTGACCCATGTTTTCGCCATGATCGGATCCGGCTTTCCCTTAAATTTCGTGGTCCCAACTCTTTGAATCGCCATCGCGGACAACCCCGTGAATTGCTATCATTTCTCCCAGATTTTGAACACGAGTCTCCTCGTCTCGATTTTTTATGAATCGCGAAAAGCTTCTAAACATCCCTCGCTCATCATCTCGCTTCGGTGGTGTTGTTCACAGGAGGAACATCACACCACCGTTGCACGTTTCTCCTCGCTGGTGAGTACAAAAGCGCTCTCCACGGGCCTCATTTCCATTGTTAATATTCTCACGACATTCTCAAACACCGCCATAAAACAAGGGTTAATTAAGGAAATCAATATATCACATAATATCCCTATATATCGACCAACTAACAACTAAGCTTTAGTAGGACACACTAGCTAAGGATTTACTGCCTCTCCCGCCTAGTTCTATTCCCCGATCTCCGCTGAGATCATATCCCTAAGCTCGATACCAACCGTGACGCCCCCAAAATAGGTATACATCACCCATTCGAAGTTGTCAATACATGGTACGTAAACAACTACAACTTTATTATTACAACAAGAAACTGTGAGTTTGAATACAAATATTATCTTCTAGACAATATCTATACTCAAATAAATCCTCATCACATTTATTGATACATTATTTTACAAAAATGGTGAGGACTACTAAACAACTCTCTCTAGAACCTTCATTCCATACCCCGACTTGCATCGCTTATATTCTCGCCTCCCGAGAAGAAAAATGGAACAAAAAGGAAAAGGGTGAGCTCAACTAGCAACAATAAAGAATATTATGACTAAGATAATATACAACAAATTATCGTTAGTCTTCAACAGGAAAAATCTAATAGTAATACAATAGACAACAAGTTTTAAATCAATATTCGCAATGGAAATAATAATTCATTAGAAGAGTTAAGTAGAGAATGCAAACTACTATCTTCTATGTATGAATTTAAAAGTTCATCGCTCATCTTTTATCCCAGTAACATCAATCAATATATATCTAGAATCAAATATTCATCTTTGCACCAAAGCCAAAGATATTCATCGATTGATCATGTTCATCTAAACACTGCTCATCTTTGCACTACGGCCAAAGATATTTATCGAAATCATTCATCTTTGCACTACGTGCCAAAGATATTCAATAATATCATCATTTAAGACCGAGGATGATGAAAAATATTTTTAAAGAAACGAATCCAAAGGAAACAAAATGACAAGGATTAAGGATTAAGGATTAAGGATTCAGATTTTGTTTTATCCATGTCCAAAAATACCTCAAAAATAATCATAGTGGTGTAAAATTCAAGAATGATCAAAATATGGATACAATCAAAACTAGTATCCACAATAGATATTTTAGATTTAAAAGGAAAATTTTTATTTTTCGATGAATAATGCCAGATTTGTGAATAAGATCAGATACGTGAATAAGTGTCAGACACGTAAATAGTAACCCCACACTAAAAGTTCTAAATTTGATAAAACTTCAGATCAATATTTCAAAGATAATGATATTGAAGAAATAATATCATTACTAAAAAAATAATATCCCTTACCTCGAAAAGATCAAGATTTAATTTAAACACCTGGGATATAAGCTTATGACTTGAACTTGCACCGTATATCAACAAGACTCAAAGTATACTCAAAATACTCACAAGAATACGCTTCGATAATATAGAGAGAGAAAACTTCATTTTCGTGTGTGATTTTCAATTCTAACCTAAAGACCCTATTTATAGAAAACGCTTGTAACACAAAAGCAGTAAAATTTATTAAAATATTAATTTATTAATTTTTATTCCTACGCCCACATTTAGAGATCTGAATTCAGCCACTTCTAACACATGCAAGACCCACAATAATGACAAAAAACGTTTTTGTCATTTTAAATATTTTATACTCCAAAAATCAATTATTTCGGAGCTTTGAAACTTTAATAATTCACAATAAATAGCCCTTTTATCAGAAAATTCGAATCTCGCGAGTTTTTATAGAAAATTCAATTCTCTACAACTTTACAGAAGAAAGTTTTTTTAAATTACAAACAGAAATTGACCGAAATCTATAAACGGACGATTTTACAGGCTATAATCAAATTTCAGTCAAGAAATGGGGTCCACCGACATGTTTAACATGTTTAAAAAATTTATTGCAACAAAAATACTCTTTCTCCTCGTATACTCATATATCACACATTCATTGTAAAAATATCACCATTATTATATTATTAAAAATATAATAATATATTTAAATAATTATTTTATCGTAAAAAGATAAAATATTAATTTTCAATAATTGTCACATTAAAAATTTTTCCATCTATATCCACATAAAATCAATATTTTTCTCATTATATAAATCAATAATTAATTATTCACAAATAATATTACAGTAATCACAAGATCGGCAAACAAAGCGCCTCAGAAATAGAGGGCTTTCCAATAAAATTTCTCTCATCATGCGCCAAGCAATTAGTGACCAAACCTCTCCTGTATGTAACTTTCTAGACATTGCCAATAATGTTATCTAATAATATTATCAGATAATATGAATTATTGCTTCGATAATGAAAATATTGTGTAATGACAATTATCAAACAACAAAGAATATAAAATATCAACACAAAGAATTATTAAATCAATAAAATATCGAACAATAATTATCGTAACCATTATTGAGTAATGCCTTCTTCACGTAAGAATCAATAATTGTGTGCAATACGAGTGTTCTACCGTGTTTTAACCAATTTAGTATTTTAATAAGATTAATCTGTAATAACTACGCCTGTTATTTTTAAACAACTTATATTTGTCGCTTTCTTCATCCAATCGCTTTTCGTTATGAGGCCCACAAAAGGTCGCTACTGCCTGCATTTAATATTCCCGACAAGAAAAATATTCCACCACCAAACTAATATTTCCCGACAACAATGAATATTTTATAACCACTGCTTATTTTGAAATATTTGCGTGATTTTACCCATAACTATCCACATTAATTAAATCAACCCTTTCTATTTCAAAATAATAAATAGAGAAAATTAAATTTCATTAATAATAAGTTGGGGTCTTACAACCTCCCTCCTTATGAAATTTCGTCCTCGAAATTGACGACGCACTGGTGTTTCAAAAGGTGAGGATACCTCACTTTCATTTTCGCTTTCCAATTCCCTGTGTCATTTCCTCTATAGCATGATTCCTCCACAAAACTTTAACTTGTGGTATGACCTTTTGGCGTAGGACATGCTCCTTCCTATCCAAGATCATGACAGTACCTCCTCATACGTTAAGTCTTCTGGCTATCTCGTCCGGTTCTAACTCTATAACGTGGTTCGGGTCTTTCACATATTTACTTAAGCATGAGATATATGAAACACATTATGAACACGTAGACATACTCAGAGGTAACGTAACGCGAGTCTATAGGCTACATTTCCTACTCGGTCAAGAATTTGAAATGGACCAATAAATTGTGGATTAAGCTTTCTCTCTCTTCCCCAAATCTTGTAACTCCTTCCATGGAGCAACTCGCAACAATAATACATGATCCCCTATACTAAATTCCAAGTCCTTTCAATGAAGATCCGCATAACTCTTTTGTCAATCTTGTGCCGCTTTGTATACGTTGTCGAATTATTTGGATCTTTTTCGTAGTCATACGCATCTAACTCGGGTCCCAACAATGTTGCTTCACCCACCTCGTCCCAACATAATTTGGAGAGCTTACATTTTCGTCCATATAATGCTTCAATGGAGCCACACCTATACTTGCCTCGATAATCGTTGTTGTAGGAGAATTCCACCAATGGTAAATACTTATCCTAACCGCCTTGAAGTTCAGGACACAGAGTCTTAATAGATCTTCAAGAGTTTGAATAAGATTTCTTCGATTGTCCGGTCCGCTTGAGGATGGTATGCCGAATCGAATCAGAACTGCGCTCCATAGCTTTTTGCAAGCTAACCCAAAATCTTGAAGTGAATCTTGGGTCACGATCCGAAACTATGGATATTGGCATGCCATGCAACCTCACAATCTCGTTTACATATATACTAGCAAGACGTTCAAGGGAATATGTAAGACCCCAACTTATTATTAATGAAATTTAATTTTCTCTATTTATTATTTTGAAATAGTAAGGGTTGATGTGATTAATGTGGATAGTTAGGGGTAAAATACGCAAATACTTCAAAATAAGCAAGTGGTTATAAAATATTCATTGTTGTCGTGGAATATTCGTTTGGTCGTGGAATATTCAGATCGTCGGGAATATTCGACGAATGACTTAAAGTGCATGCCATGTGGCCCCATAATAACGGAAAGCGATTGGATGAAGAAAAACGACAAAAAATAAGTGGTTTAAAATAACTGGCGTAGTTATTTAGTATTAATAATGTTAAAATACCGGTGTTTAAAACACAAGAAAGACACCAGTATTGCATCAATTGTTGATTCTTACATAAGAAGGCACTACTCAATAATGGTTATGAATTAATTCTTTATTCAAAGATTTTATTGAGTTAATAATTGCGTTGATATTTTATATCGTTGTTTTAATAATTGTCATTACACAAAGATTTTCATTATCGAAGCAATAATTCATATTATCCTAATAATATTATTAGATAACATTATTGGAAATGTAAGACCACTAAATTTTTAAATAAAAAGGAATTTCCTTTATTTATTATTTTGAAATAGTAAGGGTTGATTTGATTAATGTGGATAGTTAAGGGTTAAATACGCAAATATTTCAAAATAAGCTAAAGTGGTTATAAAATATTCATTATCGCTTGGGAATATTCGTTTGGTCGTGGAATATTCATGATCGTTTGGGAATATTCGCACGACCTGCAAGCAAACCATGTGTGGGCCCCATAACGGAAAAGCGATTGGATGAAGAAAACGACAAATATAAGTTGTTTTTAAATAACTACGTAGTTGTTACAAGTATATCGTTGAATACCCTTGGTTAAAACACACTAATACGCCGTTGTTGAACAAAGAAGACACCAGTATCGCACCAATTATTGATTCTTACGTAAGAAGGCACTACTCAATAATGGTTACAATAATTATCGCTCAAAGATTTTATCGAGTTAATAATAATTGCGTTGATATTTTATATATTCGTTGTTT
Source organism: Panax quinquefolius (assembly GCA_020205615.1). Classification (NCBI taxonomy): domain Eukaryota; kingdom Viridiplantae; phylum Streptophyta; class Magnoliopsida; order Apiales; family Araliaceae; genus Panax; species Panax quinquefolius. The sequence continues at coordinate 120,568,130 of CM035159.1, read as the reverse complement.
CAATAATTGTCATTACACGTATTTTTCATTATCGAAGCAATAATTCATATTATCCGAATAATATTATTAGATAACATTATTGGCAATGTCTAGAAAGTTCGTCTAAGGAGAGGTTTGGTCACCTAATTGCGCTACCAAGAAGAAGAAATTCTTATTGGAAAGCCCTCTTCCTCTGAACCGCCACCGGTCATCAATATTGTGATTTCAGTAATATTATTTGTGAATAATTAATTATTGATTTATATGATAAGGAAAATATTGATTTTATGTGGATATAGATGGAGAAAATTTTTAAAATGACAATTGTTGAAAATTAATATTTTATCTTTTTCTCGATAAAATAATTCATTTAAATATATTATTTTAATAATATATTAACGGTGATATTTTTACAATCTAATGTGGGATATATGAGTATACGAGGAGGAAGAGTATTTTTGTTGCAATAAATGTTTAAAACATGTTAAACATGCTCATTGGACCCCATTTATTGACCGAAATTTGATTATAACTGTAAAATCGCCTGCTTCAGGATTTTTGGTCAATTTCTATTTGGAATTTGGAAAACTTTCTTCTCGCAAAGTTGTAGAGAATTGAAATTCCTATAAAACTTGCAAGATTCGAATTTTTCTGATGAAAGGGCTATTTATTATGAATTATTGAAGTTCAAGTCTCAAATAATTGATTTTTGGGAGTTTAAAATATTTTTTGTAAGAAAAATATTTTTTTGTTGTAATTGAAAGTGGCTCACATGTGTTATAAATGATCTGAAATCAGATTTCTAAGGTGGGCTTGAATATTTTTTAAGAAATATTATTATTTTATTAATTTTTTCGCTTTGGTGTTCTAAAGCATTTTCCTATAAATAGGTGCTTAGGTTAGAATTGAAAATCACACCGTAAATCAAGTTTTCTCTCTATATTATCGAAATTATTCTTGTGAGTATTTTGAGTATACTTTGAGTATTGCTAGAGCGGTCTGCAAGTTCCTTCAAAGACTATACCCGTGATTCTAGCTGTAAGACTTGATCTTCGAGGTAAGGATATTATTTTTTTTTCGTAATGATATTATTTCTTCAATATCATTATGTCGAAATGTTGATCTGAAGTTTTATCAAATTTGGAACTTTTTAATGTCTGGGTTACTTATTCATGGGTTACTATTCATGAGTTACTATTCACGAGTTACTATTCACGAGTTACTATTCACGAGTTACTTATTTATTAAGCGTGAAGATGTTTTTGTGGAATTTCTATCTTTTTGGTGTTCTGAGTTACTATTCACGATACTAAGACTATTCACGATACCAAGACTATTCACGATACTGCATTATTCAATCGAAAAATAAAATTTCTTCTTTTCGTCTAAAACATCTATTCTCGGATACTAACTCGATTGATCCATGTTTTGATCATTCTTGAATTTTACACCACTATGATTATTTTTGAGGTATTTTGGACGTGGATAAAACCAAGTACTAATCCTTAATCCTTAATCCTTGTCATTTTGTTTCAATTGGATTCGCTTTAAAAAAAAATATTTTCATCATCCTCGGTCTTAAATGATGATATTATAGAATATCTTTGGCTCATAGTGTAAAGATGAATGATTTCTTAAGAATATCTTTGGCCCGTAGTGCAAAAAGATGAATGATTTTCAAGAATATCTTTGGCCCAGAGTAAAAGATGAACAGTGTTTAAAAGAACATGATTAATCGATGAATATCTTTGGCTCAGAAAGCAAAGATGAATGAATATTTGATTCCGGATGTATATTGATTGATGTTACAGGGGATAAAAGATAGACGATGAACTTTTAAATTCATACATGTAAGATAGTAGTTTGCATTTCTACTTAACTCTTCTAATGAATTATTATTATTTAGTATGTAATATTGATTTAAAATTTGTTGTCTATCAGATTCTATTATATTTTTCCTCGTTGAAGATTAACGATAATTTGTTGTATATTATCTTAGTCATAATATTCTTTATCGAGCTAGTTGAGGTCACCCTTTTTCCTTTTGTTCCATTTTTCTCTCGTGAGGCTAGAATATAAGAAAGTACGAAGCCTGGGTATGGAATGAAGGTTTTAGAAAGGATTGTTTAGTAGTCCTCGCCATTTTGTAAAATAATGTATCAATAAATGTGATGAGGATTTATTTGAGTATAGATATTGTCTGTAAGATAATATTTGTATTCAAACTCGCAGCTTTTACAGTTGTAATAATAAAGTTGTAGTTGTTTTACATACATGTATTGACAACTCGTAATAGGTGATGTATACCTATTTTTGGGGGCGCCAATTGGTATCGAGCTTAGGGGACGATCTCCATGGAGATCGGGGAATAGAACTAGGAGGGAGAGACGAGTAAATCCTTCGCTTTAGTGTCCTACCTAAGCTTAGTTGTTAGTTGGTCAAGATATAGGGATATTATGTGATATATTGATTTCTTAATTAACCCTTGTTTTTTTATGACAAGATTTGAGAATGTCGACCGAGAATATTAACAATGGAAATGAGACCGTGGAGATGCTCAGACTCACCAACGAGGAGAACGCAACAGTCGGGCAATGTTCCTCTTGTGAACAACACCATTGAAAGCAGATGATGAACGAGGGGATGTTTAGAAGTTTTTTGCAGTTCATGCAAAATCGCACGAGGAGACTCGTGTTCAAAATCTGAGGAGGAAATGATAAGAATTCACGGGTTGTCACAAACCAAGTAGTTCAAAGAGTTGGGACCACCAGAATTTAAGGAAAGCCAGATCCGATCATGGCGGAAACATGGGTCAAACAAATTACCAAGATATTCGATGTCTTGGGATGCACGGAGGAACGAAGGTTCCATTCGCCACCTTTATGTTCCGTGGCGAAGGCGTACATCTGGTGGAGTCTCAGAAGCGTACTAATCCGTCCGCACTCAAAGATGTCTTGGGAGACGTTTGAAAGCTATTTAATGACAAATACTTTCCGAAAGTGTTCGGCTATATGAAGGAAGTGGAGTTCATCGATTGTAACAAAACAACATGACGGTGTCTCAACACGAGGCAAAGTTTGCGAGTTATCCAGGTTTGCACCTCATTTGGTGGAGAATGAGGAACGATGACGCGGATGTTTCTTAGAGGTTGAAACCGGCGATACGTCAATATCTCATTTCTCATAAATTTTCTCCTTATTCAGATGTTGTAAACAGGCTCAATTATTAGAGCGAGATAACGATGCTGGCCAACCGAGGGACCATAAACCAGGATCGTATCGTAGATACCACCAATGTATAATGATAACTCATGGAGAAAGAAATGACGGACAGAAATGGTAACCACTCGGTGGTAATCACGGCCATGAAAATAGAAGTAAGCGAGTCGAGGGAGGAGATTTTAAAAGAGGAAATTTAACAACGATTATGTGAAGATGACAAAGGTTTAAAAGAATCGGGTTCTATGGAGGAGAGAACGACCACCCATTATATGCTATAAAATGCGGAAAGAGGGATATATCACCAAACCGCCCACAACAAATTCAAGGTATGCTATAATTGTGGAAAGGAAGGACATATCGCCGAGATTGTACAAGAATAAACCTAGTTCAAGCAGGACGGTGACTCAAAAAGATCGTTCCCGTAAAAGTCAAAGTCAATGATTCCGGAAGAAGCGTTTGTTGACCGGTCAAAATGCGAGAACCCAAACGAGGTGATCACGGGTAAGCTATTTATAAATTTTGCGAAGTTTATACCTTACTTGATACCGGCTGTTACCCATTCATTTATCTCTCCGCTTGTGCTCAACGCTTAAACTTGACTCCGAGAAATTAGACTTTGACCTATCTGTGGAAACTCCGTTAGAGAAACTTTCATCACATCCACTCGCTTATAAATCTTGTTTGATTCAAGTTGGCACCATTACCTTACCCGCTGACCTTATCTCTTTAAAGATACTTGCTTTTGATGTGATTTTTAGGGATTGATTGGTTAACTACTCATCATGCCAAAATTGATTGTTTTCGTAAGGTTGTTAGTTTTCATATTCCTAACCAACTCGTTGTATTTAATTCAAGCAACTAAACCATTAAAATCAATCACCGTATATATCTAATCATAAAGCTATTCGCTTATTAAAAAAGCGGATGTCAAGCTTTCTTAGCCCATGTTATGGATTTGAATAAAGACACGCCAAATTTGAATAATATTCTGTTGTTATCGACTTTCCCGACGTATTTCAAGAACTTCCTGCCTACCCCGTAACGTGAAGTTGAATTCTTTATTGATCTTGAACCGCACAAAGCCCATTTCTAAAACACCATATCGAATGGCTCCTATTGAACTTCGTGGAGTTAAAGGTCCAACTACGTGAATTGTTGGACATCGGTTTCATTCGCCCCAAGACATCTCCTTGGGGTGCTCTGCTTTTATTTGTAAAGAAGAAAGATGGGAGTATGCGACTTTGTATCGACTATCTGGAATTGAACCATGTCACCATCAAGAATAGGTATCCTCCACCACCGTATTGATGATTTGTTTGACCAAATGTAAGGGCACAATTCTTTTCAAAAATCGATCTTCGCTCGATATCATCACCAAGATTAGAATCGAGGATATTCCAAAGACCGCCTTCGTAACTCGGTATGGGCATTATGAATTCTTAGTCATGTCTTTCGGACTAACTAATGCTCCCGCTTGCTTTCATGGATATGATGAACTCGAGTATTCAAGGAATATTTGGATCAATTCGTTGTTGTCTTTATTGATGACATCCTCATATATTCCAAAAGTCGTGAAGATCATGAGCACCATTTCAAGTCGGGTACTCCAAAGGCTTCGTGAAAACCAACTATATGCCAAATTGAAGAAATGCTAGTTCGGCTTGAGAAGTAGCATTCCTTGGGCACGTGGTGTCGAAACATGGAGTATCTGTTGATCCGGCCAAGATTGAAGCAATACAAAGTTGGGAGCAAATCAAGTCGGTGGACCAGAAAGACGTAGCTTTTTGGGCTTAATGGTTATTATCGGAGATTCGTGGAAGGGTTTTCTCGAATCGCTACTCCATTAACTCGGCTAACTCGGGAAGGATACAAAATTAGTTTGGAGCGAAGAATGCGAGAAGAGTTTCCAAGAGCTTAAGAGGAGACTTATTTTAAGACTGTTTCTAACAATACCATCCGTTCTTGGATGGATTTGTTATCTCAAATGATGCTTGCAGCAAAGGGTTGGATGTGTTCTCATGCAACGTGGGAAAGTCATAGCCTTTATGCCTCATGACAACTTAAAGAGTATGAGAGGAATTATCCTACTCATGATCTAGAGTCGGTAAGCAAATGATTTTCTGCTTAAAGATATGGAGGCACTATCTATATGGGGAGAAAGTGGAGATATATTCAAACCATAAAAGCCTTAAATATTTCTTCACTCAAAAAGAACTCAACACGCTGGCAGCCGACGTTGGCTCGAGCTATTGAAAGACTACGCACCACACTATTCAATACCATCCCGGTAGTTTAACGTGGTAGCCGACGATCGAGTAGAAGATCATACGCGGAACGAGAAAGGCGATGATGTCAAGTATACGACAGAGCCAACTTTAATAGAAAAGTTAAGGTCGCTTTCAAGCCACCGAATCTTGAAATGATGCGTATGAAGAAGAAAGTACAAGAAGGAGCTATTAAGTTTAGAATTGATGAAGAAGGAATACTTTGAGTCCACTCTAGACTTTCAGTGTTCCTAACGACTCGATTTGAAGTACAAGATTATGATGGAGGCAACACAATACGCCATTTGCAATCCATCCGAAGTACTAAATGTATCGTGATCTTCGACATACATTTTGGTGGAACAATACGAAAAGAGAGATAGCAAAGTTTATCTCGATGTGTTTAACTTACCAACGTGTAAAGGCGGAGCATCTTGTACCTAAGGGTCCGTTGCAACCACTTGAGATTCCGAAATGGAAGTGGGAACACATTACTATGGATTTCGTTATTTGGGTCTTCCTACAGCTTCTCAAGGCATCAATGCTATTTGGGTTATTGTTGATAGATTAACCAAGTCCGCTCATTTCTTGCCGATACGGAGACTTATTCCTTGAACGTCTTGCTAGTATGTACGTGAATGAGATTGTGAGGTTGCATGGCATGCCTGTATCCATAGTTTCGAATCGTGACCCAAGATTCACTTCAAGATTTTGGGTTAGCTTGCAAAAAGCTATGGGCACGGATTTGCGATTTAGTTTGAGCATACCATCCCCAAACCAGACGGACAATCGTAGAGGACTATTCAAACTCTTGAAGATCTATTAAGACTCGTGTCCCAGACTTCAAGTGGTAGTTGGGATAAGTATTTACCATTGGTGGAATTCTCCACAACAACAAGCTTATCGGCAAGTATAGGTGTGGCTCCATTTGAAGCATTATATGGACGAAAATGTCGTTCTCCAATATGTTGGGATGAGGTGGGTGAAGCAACATTGTTGGGACCCGAAGTTAAGACGTATATGACTCACCGAAAAGATCCAAATGATTCGACAACGATACAAAGCGACACAAGATCGACAAAAGAGTTATGCGGATCTTCATCGAAAGGACGTGGAATTTAATGTATAGGGGATCATGTATTGTTGCGAGTTGCTCCATGGAAGGGAGTTACAAGATTTGGGAAGAGAGGAAAGCTCAATCCACGATTTATTGGTCCATTTCAAATTCTTGACCGAGTAGGAAATGTAGCCTATAGA